>CM053027.1:560403033-560646728 GCA_028564925.1 Lithobates sylvaticus | reverse complement strand
ATGCTTATGTATCAGATGTTAATCCAACAAGGACATGTACTGAGAAGTTTGGTTGTTGTTTTTTGGGGTAGAACAGGCATTTTTTTAGTTGATTGTAATTATCTTCTAATACACCCACTGTGATCTCTAGCTTGTTGCACATTGCAGGATTCATTGTATGGCTGTTCCTGGTTAAAGGAGGTTATGGGCACAGCATATGTTTTCATTTTATAGCATCCACATTGTAAATTGCAATACACACAATAGTTACAATATAAGCTTATTTGATATACACTATATTACCAAAAGTATTGGAAAGCCTGTCTTTACACGCACATGAACTTTAAAGGAGTTGTAAAGGCAGAAGTTTTTTTTATCTTAATGCATTCTATGCACCCCCTAATTACCTACCTGAGCTCCTTCTCTCTCCAGCGATGTCCACAATCCCCTCAGCCATCCAGTACACTCCTCCTGATTGGCTGAGACAGAGCAGCGGTGCCATTGGCTCCCGCAGCTGTCAATCAAAGTCAGTCAGCCAATCAGGGGAGAGAGGGGGCGGGGGGCCAGGTCTGGGCTCCGTGTCTGAATGGATACATGGAGATCTGGCTCAGCTTGGGTGCCCCGTGTAGCAAGCTGCTGACTAAGGGGGCACTCAAAGGAGGGAGGGGCTAGGAGCAGCAAAGAGGGACCTGAGAAGAGGAGGATCCAGGCTGCTCTGTGCAAAAACAACTGCATAGAACAGGTAAGTATTTAAAAAATTGTGTTATTTAAAAAAAAAACACAAGCCTTTACAATCACTTTAATGGCAGCCCAGTCTTAGTCCGTTGGGTTCAATATTGGAGTTGGCCCACCCTTTGCAGCTATAACAGCTTCAGCTCTTCTGGGAAGGCTTTCCACAAGATTTAGGAGTGTGTCTATGGGAATGGTTTGACCATTCTTCCAGAAGAGCATTTGTTAGGTCGGGCACTGATGTGGACAAAAAGGCCTGGCTCACATTCTCCGCTCAAATTCATCCCAAAGGTGTTCTTTCTGGTTGAGGTCAGGACTCTGTGCAGGCCAGTCAAGTTCTTCCACCCCAAACTCGCTCATCCATGCCTATATGGACCTTGCTTTGTGCACTGGTGCACAGTCATGTTGGAACAGGAAGGGGCCATCCCCAAACTGTTCGCACAAAGTTGGGAGCATGAAAGTGTCCAAAATATCTTGGTTTGCTGATGCCTAAAGAGTTCCCTTCACCGCAACTAAGGGGCCAAGCCCAACCCCTGAAAAACAACCCCACACCATAATCCTCCCTCCACCAAATGATTTGGACCAGTGCACAAAGCAAGGTCCATAAAGACATGAATGAGTGAGTTTGGGGTGGAGGAACTTGACTGGCCTGCACAGAGGCCTGACCTCAACACCTTTGGGATGAATTCAAGCGGCGACTGCAAGCCAGGCCATTCTGGAAGAATGGTCAAACATTCCCATAGACACACTCCTAAACCTTGTGGACAGCCTTCCCAGAAAAGTTGAAGCTTTTATAGCTGCAAGGGTGGGCCAACTCAATATTGAGCCCTACGGACTAAGACTGGGATGCCATTAAAGTTCATGTGCGTGTAAAGGCAGGCGTCCCAATACTTTTTGTTATATAGTGTATCTCGGTGAGTTCTGCCTGTCTGCTGGCCGTTCAGGCTTCCCAGCATGCTTTGCAGCTTCTCCTCTGCTGTTTACTTTCAATTTCTCAGAACTACATATCCCATGGTACCTTGCTGCCTTCAACCAGTGATTCCTGTACTGACTCCTCCTCCTGGAACTCCTCCTCTCAGCACCCCTGTAGTTCAGTAGGCAGGCTCTGTGATATGTGTGACACAGCAGTGTCTACCCACAGGACACGTAAAAGAATTAGAGGAAGAATATGTGTGGAGATCTTCACAAGACAAGATTACAAACTTCAGAGTAATAGGAGTGGGCCAGAAATCATTGAAACACAATGTGGAAATGAATATACGATTTCACATCTTGACCATAGATATGCTTCACCTGTAGGTTTTTTATTCAACTTCCAATCACAGTATCTTTCTGGCAGTTTCGATTTTAAAACTCAGGTCAAAAAAACTAGGGCTGCGGAAATTAACGACTAATTCCTCGATTAATCGTTAATTTTTTTGATCGATCAAAATTCTTTTGATCGGTACTCACCTCTCCGCTGGCTTCCGGGTCTTCAGGGAGTTCCGTTGGAGATCCGGTGACGTCACGGACATCGACGTCACCGGACTCCTCCCCCTTCCCCAAGTGCCTCCGTCTGCTAATGAAGGGAAGGGGGGGGGAGTCTGGTGACGTTGATGTCCGTGACGTCACCGGACAGCCTGGACAGTGATGGTAAATATGGATGTGGTTGGATGTGATTAACTGGGATCATTCAGTGAGCTAAGTGTAGACAAATTTGATAACCTCCGTTTTAAAAAAGGACTTACGTCAGTGCTACAGTTTGAATTTAAAACGTATTTGTGTGAACTGTGAAGTTAAGTCATGGATTGTGGAAACACTAACTAGTGTCGGGTGATTGTATATAGTGTATACCACATTTACCACTGACTAATACAGAGTTGCAATGCAAGGAGATCAGCTAAAAGTAGTTAGATCTGTATGTGCTTTATAATTAATCAAAATTAGTCGATTAATCGATTTAAAAAAAATCGATTAATCGAACACGAAATTTTTAATCAGTAACAGCCCAACAAAAAACAGGACAAGACAACCCTAAACCAGAATCTCCGAGCATTGGTCAAGGCGTTGACTGCCCCGGCTTTAGGTGTACACAGGGATGTTTACATTTGATTATGCAAAGTTGCTTTGTTGGCTTTATCTTTGTTTTTGTCACTTTTCTCCTATTCCCTCAACTGTTGCCTTTTAATGGCTCATTATTTAGTCAATGTTTAAACAAATAATTCAGGTGAATTTCTTAACACCCAATTGTTTTGTTCTCTCAATGCAGTCATTTGGTTTGAAAAGATCTGCCAAGATTACAGATATAATGTTGGTTTATGTTTGATTACTGTTTGGTAATGGATATTTGTGCTTGGGTTGCAGATTACATTTAGCAAGGCGTCATCATTCAGATTTAAACTATAAGAGGATTATAATGCTACACACAAGATAACAATAGCTTACGGGTCCATAGTGATAGGTTGTTCTTTTCTTTATTTGCTGGATGGGCTGTAATGGTACCAACTCGCAACTACGTGTAACATAAAGGGAAACTATAATGCTTTTAATGTATTTGTTGTGTAGAAAGAAAAAAATCATGATAGCCAAATAAATAGATGAGGTGGCATTGATGAGGTGGCACTCATGGGCACTAATATGCGGCACTGATGGGGCACTGATAAGCGGCACTGATGGGCACTGATAGGTGGCACTGATATGCAGCACTGATGGGTACACATAGGTGGCACTGATGGGCACTGAAAGGCGGCACGGATGGGCACTGATAGGCAGCATGAAAGGGAACTGATAGGCAGCATGGATGGGCACTGATAGGCGACACAGATGGGCGGCAAGGGTGGGCACTGATAGGTGGCACGGATGGGCACTGATAGGTGGCACTGATGTACTGTAATGTATGGTACTGATGGATGCCAATCAGTGTCAAACAATAATGCCTGCCAATCAGTGATGCGTACAAACACGCATGCTCGGAAGCATCAGCGGTCGGTCTTGTAAACTAACGTTCGTAATTGAGAATTAACATTCGTGACGTGGCAAATTATGAAATCTCCAAATGCAGCGCACAATTCTCTTCTTCTTTAATGGGATAATAATGAAGCTGCTTTGCTGGTGATACTGATGGAGTTATTTCAAAAAAAATTCAAAGGATTTTTTTTTCTAGTGATATTAAGTATAATATTATTATGTTTTTTTTTTTTTTTTTATTTGGGCAAGTTACCGCAACACCATTATACCGTCATTTTTAAGATCAAAAATACAACTATGTTGGTGTCCCTTGTCAATGTTACATTGTATTTTTTTTAAATGTAACTGCCTACTCCCAAACTGTCATTTGAAGTAAAACACACAGCTAAGTATTTTTCTCCAAATTTTTTTTATTGTGCATTAAAAAAAGAAAACAAATAAAATTAGACATGCTATCTGCCAATAGAACTTAACCAAAAAGTTAATTCTATGCATCCAAAAATATAGAAAATATACCAAATCAAATCAATATTATTATTATTGTTCTCCTGGAGCTCCCGCAGCAAAGGCATACGACATAATTGGTCACAATTAATAAAGAAATCCAAGAAATCCTCCTCCTCCTTTTCCTGGACTGGACTTGGGTCAAAGCAATAACGCCAAGACCAAAAATAACACGTTATCTCTTCCGATTCCACAACATGGCTGGTTGATGAACAGCCGCTCAGAAACAAACTGAAAAGTGCGAAATGAAAATCGCAAATCAACACTCACCAAACTTCTACTAACACTATATTAGCAGAAGGAGCACAAAGGGTGGCGCCTAACAATTGAACGTCCTCTTTATCAGCTCATAGTATGTCTAGTACGTCACTATGTTCGTGTTTGTTGGCCGACAATTGTGTACCGTTTGTATGCAAGACAAAATCCAGGCACACGCCCTTCGGACAAAAGTCTGACATTTTGTCTGCAGAAAATCCAATCGTGAGTTCGAGGCTTTAGGTCTTCCCAATGACATGTCCATACTTGGTGTGACTGTATTCATATACACCTTCTTGCTGGTCTTCCTCTTCTTTCTCTTCAACTTTTCCAAACATAGTTTTCTTTTTCAGTTAATTGGTTCTTCTTATAATATCTCCAAAATAAGGCAGATTCATACTAAAAAAAACATTTTAATGATTTTTTTTCTTTGGATATTCATAACAGAATTACATTTTGATCCATTACTCCACTCTGGCCATAAAAAGACGTTCAGTTATGGGTGGAGATAGTGCCTAGCATGGACATATGTCACTGCTGACTGCGCCAGAAATTAGGCTTATTATCCTTCCTCGGAGTGAAATCACACAATATAACAGCACAATTATCTAGCAAATGCTTGGAGCGTTTTTATTACCATCTTATGGAATTAAAAATATCACAAAATGTTTTTATTGTTGAGGAAAAAAAAATCCTTGGCCCGATGATTGTTTCTGTAGCATCCATCTGCTGGACTGGGGATGGAGCTGAAAACAAGTTTATTAACATAATGTCAGAACATTGCGCTCTGCTGAGCAATGAATTGGAGAAGACAGTTAACAGCTGTATAGGTGTAACAGGGGCACTAAATAGAAGCCTGGTGATTGAATCACTTATGTGGAACTAATTTGGGTCAGCAGAACAGATAAGAGTTTGGGCAATCTTTTATGGTGCCTATTCACTGCCCACTGTTTTATGCTGCGTGAAACCCTTGAGATTAGCTTTGTGATAATTAAAAGTAAACAAATGATAATGAACATTGTACATGAGGAAGGTTTATCCAGTTGGGCGAAATAACCAGAATGCAGGAAAATGTCAGAGCTTAAAGTGTGTGTGAACTCTAACCAAAACTTTGGTTATTTGCTCCCTTTTGTTTTGATAACTAACCCATTAAAACTATTTTATTATATTTGTTCCACAAGTGAAAAAAGTAGCTGTCCGTGTAGCTGTGAGCCAATAACTTCCTCTGGACTGTTATCAGTTAGCATTGTTCCCTGATAGCTACATGGACTACAAAACACCTCCCCCTGTTATGGAGAAGAGAGGGAGGTGTTACAGTGGGGAAGGTAATTATTTGGTCCCCTGCAGATTTTGTAAGTTTGCCACTTACAAAGAAATAAAGGGTCTATCATTTTTATCATATGTGTATTTTAAATGATAGAGACAGTTACATAGTAGGTGAGGTCGAAAAAAGACACAATTCCATCAAGTCCAAACTATGTGTGTGATTATATGTCAGTATTACATTGTATATCCCTATATGTTGCGGTCGTTGAGGTGCTTATCTAATAGTTTCTTGAAACTATCGTTGCCCCCCCCCCCCCCCCGCTGAGACAACCGCCTGTGGAAGGGAATTCCACATCCTTGCCGCTCTTACAGTAAAGAACCCTCTACGTAGTTTCACCCCCCTGGCGGTATTCCCGAGTCTGGCTCGGGTGGAACTTCAGTACCAAAAGCGGTAACCCCGAGCCAGACTCGGGCTCGCATTGCAGGATACAGGGGGGGGGGGGGGTTACTTACCTTGTCCCCTGGATCCTGCAATGTCGCCTCACTGTGTGAGCGAGCCGTCTGCTCGCTCGATTCACACAGTGCCCGAGTGCCGCTGATCTCCGTTCCCTGCGACGTTACGACGCACGGGAGCGGAGATCGGCGCCAAATTCAAAAAAGTTAAAAAACACAGTATACATACAGTACTGTAATATTACAGATTACAGTACTGTATAAAAAAAATACACATCCCCTTTGTCCCTAGTGGTCTGCCCAGTGCCCTGCATGTCATTTTATATAATAAATTGATTTTTCTCTGCCTGGAAACTGGAGATTGTCCATAGCAACCAAAAAGTGTCCCTTTATGTCAAAAGTGGTTTTAGACCAGCTAGAAAACAGCGACAATAAATTAGAATCACAATTTATCATCAAACACTAAATTTAATGACAGCGACTATTCTGCAACTGAGCAAATTTTAGTGTTTTTGATTTGATTACATTATTGAATAATTTTTATATATATTTTTATTTTATTATAATTTATGATTTTGTGTTTCAAACTTTATCATACCCGGGATGTCTACTAGACTCTGGTTTGGACAGATTTAAGTGAGTTATTCATAAGAATTGCATGCCTGCAATATAAAAACGCCAAATTTCCATGCAAAATAATTGTACCGCTTTCAGCACAAAATTCCAGACATAATAATACCGCCAGGGAGGTTAAGGTTAAACCTCTTTTCTTCTAATTTTAATGAGTCTTGTTAAACTCCCTTCCGCGAAAAAGTTGTATCCCTATTGTGAGGTCACCAGTACGGTATTTGTATATTGAAATCCTATCCCCTCTCAAGCGTCTCTTCTCCAGAGAGAATAGGTTCAGTGCTCGCAACCTTTCCTCATAACTAATATCCTCCAGACCCTTTATTAGCTTTGTTGCCCTTCTTTGTACTCTCTCCATTTCCAGTACATCCTTCCCAAGGACTGGTGCCCAGAACTGGACAGCATACTCTAGGTGCGGCCGGACCAGAGTCTTGTAGAGCGGGAGAATTATCGTTTTATCTCTGGAGTTAATCCCTTTTTAATGCATGCCAATATTCTGTTTACTTTGTTAGCAGCAGCTTGATTACATGCCATTGCTGAGCCTATCATCTACTAGGACCCCCAGGTCCTTTTCCATCCTAGATTCCCCCAGAGGTTCTTCCCCAGTGTATAGATTGTATTCATATTTTGCCACCCAAATGCATTATTTTACATTTTTCTACATTGAACAAATGTATATCATCCAAAAATCCAATAAAAAACACATGATGCAAATATTATAAATTGAGTTGCGGATCAGTGAGTAAAATAAGTATTTGATCCACAAGAAAAACTTGACTTAGTACTTGGTGGCAAAACCCTTGTTGGCAAGCACAGAGGACAGACGATTCTTGTAGTTGGTTACCAGGTTTGCACACATCTCAGGAGGGATTTTGGTCCACTCTTCTCCAAATCCTTAAAGGGATTGTTAAGGCAGTGCACACAGCCACTACCAGCCCCTCTGCTAGGATTACATGATGTATATACTATATGCCATTTTCTAAAATTCTTCTTATAAATGCAGTTTTTCTTATCCCCGATCAGCGGTCATGTGACCGCCCGGCACTGCCTTTCTCTGCTGTATCTCTCTCTGTATTACAAACATCGGAGAAAGACAGCACCAGGCGGGCACGTGACTGCCCGGCAAATGTCAGAGAGAGAGCTCAGCCCCTCCCTCTGTAATAGATACAGCGGAGAAAGACAGCTTTGGGCGGTCACATGACCACTGATCGGGGAAAAGAAAAACTTTATTTATAAGATGAATTTTAGAAAATGGCATAGTTACATAGTTACATAGTTAGCTAGGCCGGAGTCCATCCAGTTCAACCATAAAAAAAAGAACTAATAAATAAAAATAAAATATACTGTACAATCCAATAAACCCCATTCTATACCCACAGTTGATCCAGAGGAAGGCAAAAAAAAAACCAAAAGAGCATGCTCCAATCTGCTATATAGTATATACATCATGTAATCCTAGCAGAGGGGCTGCCAGTGATTTGAACAGTGATAGAAGGGGAGAGGCAGCTCACACACAGAGCTGACAGGAAGAGAGGGGAGGGGGAGGAGGACACAGGAGCAGAGAGGAGAGCTGCAGAGAGCAGGGCTGCGGATGACGGAGGCACGTAAACTGACCATGGTGTCATGGTGTCAGGGCTAAGCAGCCATGATACACGGTGGTCTGTTTACATAAGGAAAGGGAGAAACTGGCAGAATCAACCAGGTATTACAGGTGTTACAGGGTGCCAAATCACACAGCACAAGTATAACATGCTTTTTTTTTTTTGGGGGGGGTTAACAAACGCTTTAAGGTTTCTTGGCTGTTGCTTGGCAACTCAAAGTTTCAGCTCCCTCCATACATTTTCTATAGGATTAAGGTCTGGAGACTGGCTAAGCCACTCCATGATTGTAATGTGCTTCTTCTTGAGCCACACCTTTGTTGCCTTGGCGGTATGTTTTGGGTCATTGTCATGCTGGAAGACCCATCCATGACCCTTCTTCAGTGTTTTACAATACATGGCCCTATCCATTGACCCCTCAATGTGGCAAAGTCAGTCTGTACCTTTAGCAAAGAAACTGCCCCAAAGCATAATGTTTCCACCTCAGTGCTTGACTGTAGGGATGGTGTTCTTAGGGGTGATAGTCAGCATTTTTCTTCCTCCAAACACGGCGAGTTGAGTTATTGCCAGAGAGCTCAATTTTGGTCTCATCTGACCACAGCACTTTCTCCCAATCCTTCTCTGAATCATTTAGATATTCATTGGCAAACTTTGGATGGGCCTGTACATGTATTTTCTTGAGGAGGGAGACCTTGAGGTCATTGCAGGATTTCAATCCATGACGGCGTATTGTGTTACCAATGGTTTGTTTGGTGACTGTGGTCCCAACTGCCTTGGGATCATTCACAAGCTCCTCCCATGTAGTCTCGGGCCGATCCCTCCTTTTCTCATGCCCATCCTTACCCCATGAGGCAAAAGCTTGCATGGAGCTCCAGACCGAGGGCAATAATCGCACCAACAGTTGTCTCCTTCTCACCAAGCTTCTTGCTGATGGTCTTGTAGCCCATTCCATCCTTGTGCAGGTCTATAATCTTCATTTGACAGCTCTTTGGCCTTGCCCATGATGGTGGGATTGAATGGAAAAAATAAATTCTGTGGACAGGCGTCTTTTATACACATAACGATTTGTCGTTAGGAGCACCTTCTAAAATTGACAGGACTATCATCTGCCCTTACTCAAGATGGCTATGTTTTTCAGAGTGATATCTGAACAAAGTAAAGCACGGACACATGGATGGCTTGGGGAGTTTGCTTTTAATATAAAAAAAAAAATAATTAAGTAGCGTTTTCAGTTTGTGGTGCTCAGATACAGTTACGTTCCACTTTAAGCTCCTTATTTGCATCCTGTGCAGCTGATATAGCTTGCTGTATACCTAGCATGTAACACTGATCATTATTAAAGGTGAACTGTATTCAATTAGAAAATGCCATATGATACAGCTGGACTAGTGTTTATTCTGAAATGTCATCCTTATATATATTCTTTACATTTAATTGGCTTTAAATTTCAGTCCCGGAATTGGCTCCTGTCAAGGTATCTGCATGCAGTGTGGTAATGAAGGGTACTGGTGTGGGGGAGGAAGGAAGGAATTCATTTTCCACTCAGTAAGGTTAGCCATACACACATTAAACTATAATGCCAAAAGTATTGGGACGCCTGCCTTTACACGCACATGGACTTTAATGGCATCCCAGTCTAATGCCACGTACAGACGATCGGACATTTCAACAACAAAATCCATGGATTTTTTCTGAGGGATGTTGTCTTAAACTTGTCTTGCATACACACGGTCACACAAAGTTGGTCGGAAATTGCAAACGTCAAGAACGCGGTGACGTACGACGAGCTGAGAAAAGTACGTAAAGAAAAGTTCAATAGCCAGTGCTGCTCTTCTGTTTGATTCTGAGCATGCGTGGAACTTTGTGCGTTGGAATTGTGTATACACGATCAGAATTTACGACAACGGATTTTGTTGTCGGAAAATTTGAGAACCGGATCTCAAATTTTGTGTGACGGAAACTCCAATGGAAAATGTCCGATGGAGCCTACACGCGGTCGGAATTTCCGACAACAACATCCTAACAATACGTAATACAATTGCTCGATTTCCCCATCAACACTGTCAGTGTAGATGGGGGAATCCCTTCCGCTGTGCTATTGTATTCTGATAGCGGGAGGTTTCCCAGCCATCCGAATACAATGATCACTTCCGGCAGCTGTAACCGCCAGCAACAATCGAACAGCAAAAACAGAAAGGTTGCTTGTACGTCAGTCGATCAATAGATTGACTTCAGTACAACCAGCCTGCCCATACATAGATCAAAATTCGGTTGGCTCCTGCCAAACTGGCTGAATTTCGATCCGTCCACTATTTAAGTGGAGCTAAACTTACCGTTCCTTCAACAATCCCTGTCACTTACCAGCACTGGCATCTTCAGCTGGGTGCCGGCCTTCGACCACCTTTGTTGGCCAGTGCGGGATGACGTCCCTCCTGCACATACGCAGTCATTTTGGCACACAGGGAACATCTTGGCAATGCAACCTGAGCTGCACATGCCCAGCTCAGTTTACATGCTGCAGACGACAGGGAGCAGGCAGGTCGTGTATTTTATTGCAGAAGAGATATTGCATGTCTCTCCTGCAATAAAGAGCCTGCCTGTTTGCAGTTTTTGATAGCGGGAATTTAGCTTAGCTTTACTATGTAGTAGGGTTGCACCAATAATAGTATCGGTGCCCATACCGAGTATTTGCCCAAGTATCGGTACTCATGCAAATGCATCGATACCTGAAACCGATACTTTCAGGCTCGGTTCTTTGAGCTGTCAGTGGGTCCTGTTGACAGCTGAAGTGTTAAAGAAGTCCGGTAATTGAAGCTATCAAAAAAAAGCATCCGGCAATGTTTATTAACAACATTGCTCAGCCGCTGAAATACTAAAAAAAAAGAAACATTGTTTCTTTTTGAATCTTTCTGTTTCTTCATCTGCAGATCAAAGGGATGAACAAATGTTCCTCTGTTTAACCCCTTAATAACCCTTAATTTACCCTAATCAGCCTTAATTAACCCCCTATTCACCTCCATTTAATTATTTTCCTCCTTTTTTTTTTCTTTTGTTCACGTCTATTTTATAAACGATAAACAATGAAAACTTTTTTTTGTTTGCCTTGTTAGTGAATATTTTTACACATATATATTAACATATATTTACACATTTCACATTGAAAACGTGCAAAATTAAAAAAAAAAATCTATTTATTTATTTATTTATTAACTTTTCAATGCTTTGTACCATTGCTGACAGCTGAAGTGAAAACAAAACAGTTGCGGTAGGTATCGGTAATTGGTATCGGCGAGTACCAAAAAAAAAAGTACAGTGGGTCCCCGACTTACAAACGTCCGACCTACGAACATCTCCTACTTACGAACCGGGGCGCTGCGGGGACCCTCCACCATTTTCCGCGGACCTTCGGCCGTTCTGCGCATGCGCGGCCAGACAGAGCCTCGGGAAATGACAGCAAACATCAGAAATGTCCGTAATTTGCTGCGCATCTGCAGAACGGCATTCATCGGAACATCGGAAATGTCCGTAATTGTCGGTCTGCGCATGCGTGGCCGACTTACGAACATTTCCGAGTTAAGAACAGGCGGACAGTCCCTAACGAGTTCGTAACTCAGGGACCCCCTGTATTGATACTCGTACTTGTCTTCAACGTTATCATTCATAGAGAATTCTGTTACATTTTTTTCTGTTGAACCTGCAGTCTGAATGGAAAAAAAAATCTTTGTGCGTATGGCCAGCTATAACATCATTTTGCTATGCGATGGATAAGATTTGGGGGGTTTAGTTATGCAGTGATAGAGACACTTCCCTGCTACTTTCAAGGATTATCAGTAGGGAAACTGCTAGTAATTTCAAATACAAAACCTTGGAATTCACAGATAATACATATGAAAAAAAACCTGCCTGGAATGTTTTCATTCTAAAGTATAATTCCGCTTTAAGCACAATTACAGACTAGCGAGCGGTAGGAAGGAATAGTGTGCCCCCGCGACAAGCTGCACCCCAGTTGGGTACTTCCCGGCAGTTACAGCTGCTCCATGATCATTTGAAGAAGACGCAATTATTATGTTTTATCCTTGGACAGAAAACAAGCGATTTGTATATATCCAGCAATGAAACTGCAGGGAACATACAGTGTGCTGGATTTTATTATTATGTGGCTGTGACATGCCCAGTACATAATAACAATGATGGGGAAAGTTACTCTGATTTTGGTGCTCAAACAATGCGTCTGAAAATATAGTCATTATTCTGCTCACAGCCACAAAATGGTCCCATAATCACTGCGTGATAGCCATATCTTATCCTACGGGTTTATTACAAATGTATACAGGTCAGCTCCACTTAACGTTATGTCGGTTTTCTATGGTCACTGACAATCCGAATCACATAATAAACTTTATTAAAGACAGCAGCAGTCAGAAAAAAAAACAACTGTCACGTCCAATTGTGGGTTGCAGCAGGTGTTGTATTTTAGGGGTTACATTTTATGAATGGGCTTCTTGCAACAGAGTGCTTTATTAAAGTGTATCCATATCCAAAACCTTTGCCTTTTGGGGGAAGGGTTAGAATATCCGTCAGGTTTGTATTGTCTGTGTCCCCCCAGGAAAGATTCACCCTCTCCCCATTTGACTTGGTGAGCATTGTCAGCGGTACAGAGAATTATGGGAAATCCAACATTTTATAATTGTCACAGCAGCTGGAGGGGACACCTGTTCTGGTGCCAACTCTCTGAGAGGGCATGTTTCTTGACTTTGGAGAGTTTCCAGGACAGAACAAAAAGGGCTCTATCAGACTTGCAGTGCCCTCTGAAGAGCATTCTGTGTTCTGAACACTTTTCAGAGAGCATTTGACAGGTGGTGAGGAGGCGTTTTATTCCCTACTCACTGACTGATTTAACCCTGTAATCAGTGGCAGCTGGTGCTCAATATTTTGGGTGGGGGGGGGGGGGCAAACAAACCCGCCCCCCTCACTCGTACAAAAGCCCCCCCCCCAGGGGACACGGACGGGAAGGCAACGATCGGACGGGGATGCAGGCTCCTGGAATTTGTCCCTGGCCTCCTCACTCGCCATCCATGTCATTACCTTAGTAGATGATGCTGGAGGCAGGCCAGCTAGGGCTCCTGGAAGCTGCCCATACACCTGCTGCAGCTTCCCGAGGGAAGAGCTGGGCCGTTGCTTCTCCTCCTTGAGACTGGGAGTCCTAAGATTCCCTAGCCAATCGGGGGTCAGGGCCTGTTTCCTGATTGGCCAAGAGGAGAGGCAGGAACGCATTAGCGAATATTAATTTGTTACCACACAACTGGGTGGGCTCAGGGCGCAGTGCTCTGCGCGCCAAGCCCACCCTTTTTTGAAGCCAATTGAGCCTCAGGCTCTAATCACGTGCTTCAAAAAAGAAAAAAAAATTGAAATCCATGCGTCCGGTGCCCTGAATGTAGATTAGGGGCCAAACGCATTGGATTAGGGGGGCGACACCCCTGCACCCCTAATGGAGCGGCCGCCACTGCCTGTAATGTTCATGGTTGCGGTGTGACCCCATTGAACTCAATGGACAAGTTCGACAAGCAGATCTACTTGTCATTCTCTGCACCTAGGGTTAAAAATGCCAAGGCATGTATACAGCCCTGTCCTGCTGTATTTTGACAGCTCAGGGTCAGGGGATGGTAAAACTGTGGATCAGCCGCCCTTTTTTATTACCACACGTCTGAAAGGGACCCAGAGGACTAACAAAAATACAATGACAGTCATTTAGGCCTATGCAGTGGTCTATTGAAAACAAAAAAATAAAGTTTGGACTATAGATCTGGGAAAAGTTCATTGTTGGTTGGAGTTGCATTTGTGTAATGGCAGATTGGGGTTAATTTACTAAAACTGGAGAGTGCAAAATCTGGTGCAGCTCTGCATAGAAACCAATCAACTTCCAGGTTTTATTGTCAAAGCTTAACTGAACAAGCTGAAGTTAGAAGCTGATTGGTTACCATGCAGAGCTGCACCGAATACAATCTGTTTGGCTGAATTTGCATTGCACAGACATTGCATGTGATCTGCAATGCGGTGCAAATCACATGCGATGTCTGACATCGCAATAGTGTGAACCGAGCCTCATTGAAGAGTGGCAAGAAGAAAGACATTGTTAAACAAAAGCCATAAGAAGTCCCATTTGCAGTTTGTGAGAAGCCATGTGGGGGACACAGCAAACATGTGCAAGAAGGTGCTCTGGTCAGATGAGACCAAAATTGAACTTTTTTGGCCTAAAAGCAAAACGCTATGCGTGGTGGAAAACTAAGACATCACATCACCCTGAACACACCATCCCCACCGTGAAACATGGTGGTGGCCGCATCATGTTATGTGGATGCTTTTCTTTAGCAGGGATAGGGAAGCTGGCCAGAATTGATGGGAAGATGGATGTAGCCAAATACAGAACAATCTTAGAAGAAAACCTGTTATGCCGCGTACACACGGTCGGAAATTCTCGTCGGAAAAAGCTCTGATGGTTTTCCCGTCGGAATTCCGACGGAATTTCGCTCAAACTGTCTTGCCTACACACGGTCACACCAAATTCCGACGGTCTGTAACACAGCGGCATAAAACACGTTAGACAGCACTATAGAAGGGAAGTTTAATGCTTCCGAGCATGCGTTGAATTGTTTCTGAGCATGCGTCGGAATTTTGCGTGTCGGAATTGCATACACACGATCAGAAAATCCGATAGAAAGGTTTTCCGTCGGAAAAATTGAGAACAGGTTCTCAATCCAAAGTCCGTCGGAAATTCCGACAGAAAAAGACCGTTGGGCATACACACGGTCGGAAAATCCGTTGAAAAGCTCCCATCGGACTGTTTCCATCGGAAATTCCGACCGTGTGTACGCCGCATTAGATACTGCAAAAGACTTGAGACTGGGGCGGAGGTTCACCATCCAGCATGACAACAACCCTAAACATACAGCCAGAGCTACAATGGAATAGTTTAGATCAAAGCATATTCATGTATTAGAATGGCCCAAAGTCCAGACCTACATCCAATTGAGAAATTTGCTCAATTGGAAATTGCTGTTCACGGATGCTCTCCATCCAATCTGACAGAGCTTGAGCTATTTTGCAAAGAAGAATAGGCAAAGATGTAACTCTCTAGATGTGCAAAGCTGGTAGAGACATCGCCAAAAAGACTAAAGTATTTGGTTGTAACATGACAAAATGTGGAAATGTGGGTATGAATACTTTTTCAAGGCACTGTATAGGCCCATTTATGAGTGTGTTACTGCAACAACGCTGTTCAGCTGAACCAAAATACTAAGCAAGTTATGCCGCATACACACGGCCGGACTTGCCGATGGACTAAGCTCCGTCGGCATTTCCGACGGAAAGATTTAGAACATGTTCTATATCTAAGTCCGTCGGAAATGCCGGCAGAAAAAGTCCGATGAGGCATACACACGGTCGGAATGTCCGATGAAAAGCTCCCATCTGACTTTTTCTGCCAGAAAGTCCGGCCGTGTGTACGCGGTATTAGACAACTGTCTACCCATGATTACTTCTATGGTTTACCATCTGCAAAACTGCCATATTTTCTTAAACATAATCAGACTGTCACCTTAAAGCTGAACTCCAAGCATACCGCTAAATACACGTGAACTGTTTTACTTGCCAAAGGATTCATGGCTCTTTGTAGGTAGTCTTGTGACACAGACATCCCTGGCATACAGTAAAGCCCCATACACACGGTCGGACAATCCGCGGACCAGGTCGGTCGGATCCTGTCCGTCATACTTTGTCTGATGTTGGTTTTGCGTACACACGGTCGGACAAAGTTGTCGGAAAATCCGATCATTCTGAACGTGGTGACGTTTGTTGCCTACGACGGGACTACGTAGAGGCTAGTAGCCAATAGCTTTGGTCTTGTAATGTGATGTGAGCATGCGTAGCACTTTGTCCGGTCGGACAACCGTACACACGATCGGATTTGGTGTGATCGGACCGTGTTGTCGGCAAATCTTTCCAGCAGGAGATAAGACTTTGTCCGTCGGACAATCCGACGTACACTGTCCGATGGTGCATACACACGGTCTGATTTTTCAACAACATTGTCCGATCGGACAGAATCCATGAAAAAGTCCGACCGTGTGTATGGGGCTTAAGTATAGCCAGGTGATGAAGCTCCTTGCATGTAACATTGTAGTAAAGCATTACAGCCTGGTCCATGTCATAGCCCCAACATGTGGCTGGACACTGAAGAAGTAGCCGCATCCTAGGTCATCTCTTTGCTCTCTCCTCATGTAAGCATGTTCACAGAAAGCACTATGCGAAGCAGTTGAGCTCTGATTAGCTAAGTGCTGAGCCTTCTCTGTCTATGTGCCCCTTGCAGGATTACATTTCCCCTTTTTTAACAATTAACAATTCTTTAAACCATACCACACTGATGTCCATTGGTAACATATGTGAAGGGTGAGTGCATGGCTCTATGGTGACACCATACAAAATCCAGCAATGATGAGAAAACCAGCACATCGAGATGGGGAATCTAAAGCAGGATTTACTGAAGTCCCAAAAAGAGGACCACCATGCTCTTGGAAAATGAGTGTAACTTTTTCGGGACTTCAGTAAACCCTGCTTCAGAATCTACTTTTTTTGTGTGCTGGTTTTCTCTTCATAGCTGCCTTTTATATATCTGGCAGACATTAACCTACGCAAATTACAAGTAACTGAAATACTGTCCTTCCATTTCAGAACATTGTCGCAGTGGGAGCTGGTTTCTGCGATGGTCTTGGGTTTGGAGATAACACAAAGGCTGCTGTTATCCGGCTCGGCTTGATGGAGATGATTGCCTTCGCCAAACTATTTTGTGCCCCACCGGTAACATCTGCCACCTTCCTGGAGAGCTGCGGCGTTGCTGATCTCATCACGACATGTTATGGTGGCAGGAACAGAAAAATTGGTGAAGCCTTTGCACGCACTGGAAAGGTAGGAATATATAGAATTATTCTTCAACCATTATCTTGCCGTAGATTGCTGTTCTACATTGTGAAATGTTTTCGGGGAACTGAACAACAGAACAGGTTTGCATAACAAAAACTTACCAACTGCATCATCGTAAATCTAAAAAAAACTTTGTGGAGGATTATTCGCCATGTAACTAAACCACTGATAAGCGCTAACACAGTGATCGATTTGACAACAGAATTAGTTTTTCAGATTTCATTTACCAGTATCTTGGAAATTTTATAAATAGGCAACTGCTACGCTAATACGATGGGAGGCCAATAAGTTCTTACCCTCACCAAAATCCAGATGTTCTAGGGATCTGAAATTGAGTCCACTGACTCTTCCTTCTCTACATATCCACCTCCTATGGTTACACACTTCTCACATCTGTGGGACAGACCTTTAATACCATCTGCGACCTTTAATACCACCTGCTTAGAAGTATGCAGATTTGGTTGAAAACCAGCTACCAAGTTCAGTAATGACTTTCTCATCATTGTTGAAACGTCTTCCACGTAAATGTTTCTTCAGATTTGGAAACAGGAAGAAGTCCGAAGGTGCCAGGTCAGGGTTGAGTAAGGTGGATAGGGCAGAGATTCATAGCCACAATCGTGAACAAAAATGACAGTTGGTATAGGTCCAAAATGCTTTGTGCACATTGTTTTTGGAAAGGTGTCAGTAACCTGGGAACCAAACGTGCAGCCACTTTGCTCATATGTAAGATGTTATGTAATATGTTGTAAACTGAGCCCCTACTAATGTTCACCTCCCTAGCTAAGAAATGAAAAGCCACAATTCTATCTTCAAGCACTAGCTGCTCAACTTTCGCCACCACACTTGGTTCTGTGGCCGTTGACGGATGACCTTCCCTTAGGTCATCCTGTATATTTGTACGACCACACTTGGATTCTCTCTTCCATCGTTTGACAGTCTCATATGATGGATAATCCGCTCATACACAGCTGACATCTCTTCATGGATGTTTTTGGCAGATTTCCCTTGAAGATGGAGGACCCTAATCATGGCTCGGTATTCAACTTTGTCCGGCATGACACCTACTCCATTTCTCTTGGCTCTAACTATAATTCACCACGACCTACAAAAACAAAAATTGGCATGCATGTTACTAAGATATCCACCTATAAACTTGCACAATTTCAGATCCCTAGCACATCTAGAGCATGGTGAGGGTAAGAACATATTGACCATCCCCTTGTATTGATCAGTGGTTTGAAATTAATTACTGCAGTAGGGAACAGACACAAAAAGATACACACAGCATTTTTCCAAATAATTTTCCTGTTTAGTCTGCTCATTTGAAGCTTTTTTTTATAACCATGCTTACGTAGAATACACATTAAGATTACAATTGTAGGCAGGTTAGTTTCTTATCGGCATCTTAGGAATGTGAGTGCTTGGCAGAAGAGTTAGTATAACGCCAAGGACGTTGGCTGCAGTGCACAAAACATACAAAATTAAATACATTACATTTATATACAGAGTTTAACATTTCTTTCACACCAGAAGTAAAAATAATCGTATAGTCGTTATAGTAAATAGCCCTTTATTGTTTTTACCATCATCTTAATCAGGGCTTTTTTTCTCAGAGAATAGGTGCAAAACTCCCAACCCCCCCCCCCCCCCTTCTGAGTCCCCCCTTGGTTCCACCCCCTACCCATCTCCCAGTACTGCCCCAAATATCATTTTTTTTTTGGTTGTAAAGTCTAAAAATGTTTTACCTTAATGCATTCCTTGCATTAAGGTAAAAAATGTTTAGGTGTCGGCATCCCCCCTCCCCTTTTACTCACCTGAGCCCTCATTCGATCCAGATCTGCAGATCTGCTTTCCCCTCACTTCCAGGTCTCACTGGCTTTGCTGGGGCACCAGGAGCCATTGGCTCCCAGTGCTGTCAATTAAAGTCAGTGACAGGGAGCGGGGGCAGGGCCGAGTCCTACTGTCTGTGCTAATGGACGTAGCAGCGGGACTCGGGTGCGAACAGGCAGGAGCGCTCCCATGGGAATCGGCTTCTCAAGGGTAGAGGCCAGGAGCTCCGGTGGGGGACCCGAAAAGAGGAGGTTCCTGGTCGAGCAGGTAAGTATACACATGTTTGTTATTAAAAAAAAAATTAAAAATGTACCTTTACAATCACTTTAAGTCTAAGTCTGCTGTAACCAATTTAACATCTGATTGGTTGCATTAGGTTGTTGCACTGTGTACACGCCGTGTGCTTTCTGGAGTATTGGACAGAATAAACCTATAATTCTCTCCTCTGTTAGTGAGTTTTGCAATTTTGTCCCTTGATTAGGTTATATGTTGCTTTTTTATTACAACATACACTCTGTAATGCTGTCAGCTGGCTTCTGCAGTTAGGTCTTTGGATTGTTGTGAAATCATGACTCTTGTCTAGATATAGAGAGGAAAGTTCAAGCAAATGTTCTTTTCACTACTGTACTTTTTTCTATTTGGGTTCTATGGCTTCATTTGCTGTGGGAGGCCAAGTGCCTGTACTGTTCAACTCAAGCACAGCAATGTGGGGTCTAATGTGTCCTTATATCACCTCCTTGAACATAAGACTCCTAAAAAAAAAATCTATATTAGGGTGACACTGGCACTAGAATAAAACATGAACAAAAGTCCAGCCTCTAAAGAAAAGACTTAAAGTGGATGTAAACCCGAATTTTTTTATTTTTTTTTAATTAAGGCTTACACCTTGTACAGTATAGGATTTCATGTCATCTGTGCCCAGTCTTGCCACAAAGAGTTAATCCAGCTCTGAGCGGTACTTTTATCTTTTTTCAGGGAGATAAAAACTGACACACAGAGAAATAGGAGTCAGTTCTTCCCCCTTGCTATGATTGACAGGCAAATTACTTATCTCATGCAGGAGCCTAAGAGAGGCATTGTGTGTACTTCAGATCCCCTCCTCCTTTCTTCTCCAGCTCTTCCAGGATTGGCTGCTCCACACCTCAGCATGATTTGGCATGCTGAAGTCATATGGTGACTTTTCTGGGTTTTGACTGGATGTTAGCAATCATAGCAGAAGTTCAGTGTAAGAAATACACAGGAGAAAATGCATGTTGACAAGGGGAGTGTAGAGGTGGGCGGGAGTCTACTGACATCATGACTCCACCCACGAGCTCTAGACAACAGACCCACCCACAGAATCTGCAGTTTTTTTTGGGTCTCAGACAGAGGGGAGACATTTCACAGGTAAGGATATATGCAGGAGGCATGTATATCCTTATAGATCAGCACTATTGTAGTAGGTTAGAAAGGATGAGAGTGGGTTTACATCCACTTTAATACATAATTTTACCCTCGCTCACTGTTTTCTCTCTATTGAAGAGCTAAGTCTGGCAATACCAATATAGATTTTCTCAGTTACAGGCTACATAGCGCGGATGGATGAGTCTCCAACTGCGGCCATTGTATTCCGATAGCAAGCCCTGCAAAATACCAGAACAGTGCCTGCATCTGATTGGGTGTAGGTGCTGTTCAGCCAACAATTTGAGTGAAGTTTGGCCAGCTGAAAATTGTTGTGTATGACCAGCTTGCTCAAGAGTTTTTAGCATCTGACACACTTCTAAAAGTAAATGCCTGGTTCCTCCTTTGTGGTTTGATCTACCATCTCCTCTCACTACAACACACAGCAGCAGTGCAGAGGCCTGCAGGTAGAACCATGGTGCCCACACACTCAGAAGAGATTTTTACTCCAAAAGCATTTTATTAAAATATAATAAATTTGATAAAAATCCAAAAAATCGATTCAAATCAAAAAAATCTGATTTAAATAAAAGAAATCATATTTTTTTTATTTTTATTTTTTTTAAATCATTGATTTATATTCATCCTGGGTCGCCATTTCACTAATGCACACAAATTTTAAGGTTTTACTTGTTTGGTATCTATTTACTCAGTGCAACCTCATCTTTTATATTTTACCAAAAATGTGAGTAGTCCATTGCATTTGTTTGCCCTAAAATTCACTTTAGTGTGTTTTTTTACTGAAATTTTGAAAAATTAAACCTTTGCAGTAATATCAAGTGACATAAAAAATTGGAACTACCACTATTGCTTTCAGAAAATATATGTTTGGGGGTCTTATGTAATCTTGAGGCCTTAAATAATTTTTTACACATGTGTGCAAAAAACGACTCTGGCAGAGAAAAAGGTTAAGCAATGAGCAATTCCTGCTTCTTAACCCCTTTCACGCCAATGTAACGCAAATATGTAGGCTTCGGCTTGAAGGGGTTATACCGGGGTGATGCATGCAGCTGCACGCATCACCCCGGTACCATTTTTTAGAGCCGACGGTCGGCTTTCTTGTGATAACAGCTGATGCGGCTAAGCAGCCGATCAATTGTTATCCCAAGCAGGGGGAGAGACGTCCCGCCGCCTTCTGTGGCTCGCCCGGGCTCTCCTATCCCACCGGAAGGTGATTGTTGCCAATAACCACAAATGTAAGGATCATTCTTCCCACTGACCATACCACTAATGTACCATGGGCTGTAGGGGGAGGCAATTATAAGCAGGGTTTCCCTGTGAACAGAAAGTTATTTCAAGGGTTCCTCCATGTTAGAAAGGTTGAGAAAGGCTGGTCTGGGGTGTCCATTGGTAAGAGTACAGAAAAACCTTGCGAGCATAATTGGTTCCAGAAACATGCTTGTAATCCAAAGCACTCGTACATCAAAGCAAATTTCCCATAAGAAATAATAAAAACTCAAATTATTCGTTCCACAACCATTTATTCATAAGTCCTTCAGTTTATAGTCCATATAAAAAGATTATAGCAATGTGATTGGTTGTGTAACCATAAAATGTCCATCCACAAATGGAAGCCTCCACAAGGGAATTAGAAGAAAAATCCAGGAGGAGCTCCAGAGTATAAAAGAGAAGAGAGGCACCTCTAAGTGTAGCAATATGGTTACATTTAATGAAGGTACAACATTTAGCAACTCACATGGTTGATGATTAAAACAGGCACATCTAAGTATGCAGGCATCTGGGGTAAAGATGTCCACATAGACCAGTGATGGTGAACCTTGGCACTCCAGATGTTTTGGAATTACATTTCCCATGATGCTCAACTACACTGCAGAGTGCATGAGCATCATGGGAAATGTAGTTTAAAAACATCTGGGGTGCCAAGGTTCACCATCAATGACATAGACCATCCTCCGCACCGGCGCCTCTCACCGCTGTCAGTCTGCAATTGTGACCGGGAATACTACCCTGCAGTAGAGCGATCTGAAAACGAGGCCTGAATCGCTTGTGGAGCGCAGCGTGGAAGGGATGGCGTTGATTGCGGGGGGGAGGACGGTCTATGTGGACAGCTTTACCCCGGATGCCTTCATACTTAGATGTGCCTGTTTTGATCATCAACCATGTGAGATGCTCAATGTTGGACCTTCATTAAATGTAACCATATTGCTACACTTAGAGGCGCCTCTCTTCTTTTTTATACGCAGTTGTGACATGACGCTACTTGTATATCAAGACATCGCTTGTATATCACGTCAAAATTTATTTTAAAATGTAGCTTGTCTTGCAAAACGCTCTCAAACCAAGTTACTCTCAAACCAAGGTTTTACTGTATTCCTGTCCTTCTGTTCTGTACTGAGAGACTGAAAGGGAAAATCTGTCTGTTGGGGAAGCATAGAGTGTCAGCTCTTCCCCCCAGACTTGATGAATAAGGCTCATACTTGTTTTGGAAACTAGTGCTCAGCCGATAGATCGGAGCGATCCTTCCATGTATATTAATGTATCAAAAACAGTATAGAGGAGGAAGGAGGAATGACAATTTGTAACGAGTGTTGTCTTTTTAAAGCAGCTTCAGCACTTTGCCTTTTTTTTTCTCTTCATTAAATTGAAATATTTTGTCTTCCATCAGATGTTGTTGTACTCTGTGTACCTCTCACAGTCACTAACTAATGACATTTGTATTGCAGTCCATAGAGCAGCTAGAGAATGAGATGCTGAACGGACAGAAACTGCAGGGACCACAAACCTCAGCGGAGCTCAATCACATCCTCAAGAGCAAAAACATGGTGCAGAAGTGAGTATCCTGCTGTTATGGAGGAGATTAATCCTGACTTTGTTTACTGAGAATTGACTTCCTTTACTTCTTTTTCAAGTCACGTTACAGCAGACCTGTAATTTTCTAGTCAAGTAAATAGCATATAGATTCGCGCGTGGATCGAAGGAGAGAAATCAAATAGATTTCGCCATTTACACTAAGTAGCAAAGATGAAGAAATCTCCCCTGCTGGCTATTTTATTCCGACACCCAAAGCTGTCAGAATACCCAAAAGGTGACTGCATATGATTGGATGCAGTCACTGTTCAGCCAACAAATTCCTGACTGGCTCCTTTAGCAAAAGTCATTTGAAGATTGATTAAAGTATAAAATTCGAATTGATTCCTCCATACACACTAAAGCCGAGTACACACTAAGAGTTTTTTTTCTGCTGATTAAATGATAAAAACTGTCAGCTCCGTTCGAAGCCGCTGTACTAATGATCCAAAGTTAGTACAGCAATCTCCTCCCGCTGAGCTGCTGTGTTCTGACAGGGGGGCGGCTGGCTGCTGAGAGCGCTGATAGGGAGCTGGTCGGCTGCTGGTTTTCCAGTATGCTCGTCTGACATCAGTTGGCCAAACGACCAGCTTCTGTCAGACCGGCTGCCATACACACGGGCTGAATGTCGGCTGGTTTTTATTGAACCAGCCGATGTCATAAGGCATTTAGCCCATGTGTACGGGGCTTTAACAGTGTGAATGAAGGAATCTCCCCTGTTGGTCATTGTGTTCCGGCACCCGAGGCTGTCAGAATACCCAAACAGTTACTGCATCTAATTGGCAGACAATTTTTCACCTGCCTCCATCAGCAAAAGTGCTGACTGGGCCACCCATGGCTCGAACGTCAACCGATTCAGCAGGAATCTACTGAAATTCCAGCCATGTTAGGAAGGCTTAATAGGTTTAGTCCTTGTACATAAGTATTTAAAGCCTTTGGGTCCTTTCACACGTGGCGGATCAGTGCTGATATCCGTTTGCTCAGCGGGGATCGCCGGAGCGATCTCCGCTGAGCAGGAAGATGACAGGTCCGTCTCTGCACTCCGTGCAGGGACGGACCTGTCACAGCGCCGCTCTCCCCTATGGGAGATCGGGTGACGACGGACCGTAGAGTACGTCGTCATCCGATCCGCTCTGCAGACGGATGGAAAAATAGGGTTTTCCTCCGTCTGCAGAAACGGAGCATATCGGGCACGGACGAGATCGGGTGTCAGCGGATGCTCATCCGCTGACACCCGCTATCCCATAGGGATACATGTATGTCCGTTTTTCATCCAAAAACGGAAGGATGAAAAACGGACGTACGGACTGTCCGTGTGAAAGAGCCCTTTGTCATGACACTCAAAATTGATCTCGGGTACATCCTGTCTCCACTGATCATCTTTAAGATGTTTCTACAACTTGATTGGAGTTCACCTGTGGAAAATTCAGTTGATTGGACATAGAAGCAAACCAGGAACCGCTAATCACCTGGCCAATACCATCCCTACAGTTAAGCATGGTGGTGGCAGCATCATGATGTGGGGATGTTTTCAGTGGCAGGAACTGGGAGACTAGTCAGGATCGAGGGAAAGATTAATGCAGCAATGTACAAAGACATCCTTGATGAAAACCTGCTCCAGAGCACTCTGGACATCAGACTGGGGCGAAGGTTCTTCTTCCAACAGGACAACGACCCTAAGCATTTTTTGCGATTCGGCACTGCGTCGCTTTAGCTGACAATTGCGCGGTCATGCAACATTTTACCCAAACAAAATTGATGTATTTTTTTTTCTCCACAAATAGAGCTTTCTTTTGGTGGTAATTGATTACCTCTGCGGTTTTTATTTTTTGTGCTATAAACAAAAAAAGAGTGACAATTTTGAAAAAAAGCTATATTTTTAACTTTTGCTATAATAAATACCCCCAAAAAATATATAAAAAAAAATGTCTTTCTCAGTTTAGGCCGATATGTATTCTTCTACATATTGTTGGTAAAAAAAAATCACAATAAGCGTATATTGATTGGTTTGCGTAAAAAATAGGGGATAGATTTATGGCATTTTATTATACATTTTTTTTTTTATTAGTAATGGCGTCGATCTGCGATTTTTATTGTGACTGCGACATTATGGCGGACACATCGGATACTTTTGACACTATTTTGAGAACATTTTCATTTATACAGCGATCAGTGCTATAGAAATGCACTGATTACTGTGTAAATGACACTGGCAAGGAAGGGGTTAAACACTAGGGGGCAATCAATGGGTTGAGGGGTGTATTAGGGAGTGCTTCTAACTGTGGGGGGGGGGTGGGCTTCCACTGACATGACAGCGATCACTGCTCTGGATGACAGGGAGAAGTGGATCTCTGTCATGTTGCTAGGCAGAACAGGGAAATGCCTTGTTTACAAAGGCATCTCCCCGTTCTGCCTCTCCACAGCGCAATCGCGGTCTGCCGGCGAACATCGAGTTCCCGGGACCCGCGGGTTCCCAGGAGCGTGCCCGCGGGTCCCGGGAACTCGATGTTCTGCGCACGTCCAATAGGTGGCAAATTTAAAAGGGACGTACAGGTACACCCATTTTCCTGCCTGTGCCATTCTGCCAACGTACATCTATGTGCAATCGGTTAAACTTCTCTGGAGAGATCTGAAAATGGCTGTGCCCTGGCGTTTCCCATCCAACCTGATGGAGCTTGAGAGGTCCTGCAAATAAGGATGGGAGAAATTGCCCAAAAATAGGTGTGCCAAGCTTGTAGCATCATACTGTAATTGGTGCCAAAGGTGCTTCAACAAAGTATTGAGCAAAGGCTGTGAATACTTATGTACATTGTTTTTTGTTTTTTATTTTTAATAAATTTGCAAAGATTTCAAACAAACTACTTTCACATTGTCATTGTGGGGTATTGTTTGTAGAACTTTGAGGAAAATAATGAATTTAATCCATTTTGGAATAAGGCTATAACATAACAAAATGTGGAAAAAGTGAAGCGCTGTGAATACTTTCTGGATGCACTGTAACTTAGACAGCAGCCTCACACTTGCCATCTACTGGCTGCAGGGGGTAATTATGAAGTATTGTTATGGACCTCCTAATCGATTTAATGGTAAACACAAATCTGGATGCTATGGGTTAATGCAGCTTTCACTTGATTGTTGCCCTTTAGACTGCCTTATTAAATGAGGCAGAATGTGTACCTTTTATTGAAAATCAGTTTCTTTTGAGCACATCTATAAAAAGTCAGCTAAAGATCAGCTGCTTCATGTATTATTAAGAACTGTTGAATGTGCAGACTTTCAGAAATAGAGCACACGCACAATAAAAAGTAAAAGCAGCATCTGTCAGTCACCATCTTCCCTATGGTTACCACATCAATACCTGGCACAGCGGGCTCTTGTTTTCCTCTCGGGGATGTGGAGAGTTCTGCCGGCTGGTACTAAATTTGGTGACAGCGGGTAGTAGAATTCATGTCTTCCACAGACAATTCCTAAGGTTTCAGTGGCTGTTAATTTGCTGCTGGGATTCTATCTATGTGACTGTCAGTGTATCATTGCTAGTTATGCACAGTAGACCTTTCCCGTCATTGGATGTCTCCTTACCAGTGCAGACTTATTAAAGTGGTTGTAAACCCTTACAAACCACTTTGGCCTACAGGTAAGCCTAGATTAAGGCTTACCTGTAGGTCCAATAAATATCTCCTAAACTTCATGGTTTAGGAGATATTTCGAAAAAAAGAGGCATCGCTGTGTACGGTGCATGCGCCGTAGACAGCGGCGCGCAGGCGCACTGCGCATGCCGAGATCACGGCGATATGCCGCTTTCGCGCGCATGCGCGGGAGTGACGTCATCGCCGATCCAGCGAATGACAGCGATGGAGCGGCGAGACCCGGAAGTCACTCCGGGCTTGATGCCACCGGAGAAGGTCGTGGATGAGGACCGCTTCGGGGGCTTCGTTCTCAGGTAAGTTATTCATAATGAGCTAGTATGCTATGCATACTAGCTCATTATGCCTTTGCCTTGCAGGTTCCGTTTTTTTTTTTTTAAGGAGGCTTTACTTCCTCTTTAACCTGATGGATCTAAATAGAATATCTAGCGATGTGTCGCGATTCATTCAAAGCCGACATAAGCAGCGCTCTCGGAGCAGTCCCCCTGCCCTTGTCATATGGGTGACTTTTAACATCACGTTTTCCAGCTGGGAAGCATAGAGTTCTGGAATGGCCAGACTAAATAAGATTTTCCATCAGCATTTACTTGCTTGAAGTCCAAAGTTGACTATAAGTTTCTCATTCAGCCTAGCAGATGAATGACAGAAGTCCATTGATTCCCCCATCTACATTAATGATGTAGGAATCTATCCTGCTGGACATTGTATTCCTATAGCTAGCATAGGCAACTGTCAGAATACCTGAACGGCGACTGCAGCTAATTGGCCGAAATCACTGTCCGGCCAATGTTTTCCACCCGACTCCTTTAACCGCTTCAGCCCCGGAAGATTTTACCCCCTTCCTGACCAGAGCACTTTTTGCGATTCGGCACTGCGTCGCTTTAACTGACAATTGCGCGATCGTGCGACATTGCACCCAAACAAAATTGACGTCCTTTTTTTCCCACAAATAGAGCTTTCTTTTGGTGGTATTTGATCACCTTAGCGATTTTTATTTTTTGCGCTATAAACAAAAAAAGAGTGACAATTTTGAAAAAACACACAATATTTTTTAATTTTTCCTATAATAAATATCCCCCAATATTATATATAAAAAATATTTTTTTCCTCGGTTTCGGCCGATACGTATTCTTCTACATATTTTTGGTTAAAAAAATCGTAGTAAGCGTATATTGATTGGTTTGCGTAAAAGTTATAGCGTCTACAAAATAAGGGATAGTTTTATGGCAATTTTATTATTATTATTTTTTTTTAAAAGTAATGGCGGCGATCTGCAATTTTTATCGTGACTGCGACATTATAGCGGACACATCGGACACTTTTGACACATTTTTGGGACCATTGTCATTTATACAGCGATCAGTGCTATAAAAATGCACTGATTATTGTGTAAATGATACTGCCAGGGAAGGGGTTAACCACTAGGGGGCGATGAAGGGGTTAAGTGTGTTCTTGGGAGTGATTCTAACTGTGGGTGGGATTGGCTACAACTCATATGACAGCGATCACTGCTCCCGATGACAGGGAGCAGTGATCTCTGTCATTTCACTAGGCAGAAAGGGGAAATTCCTTGTTTATATTGGCACTTCCCCGTTCTGAGTCTCCGTGACACGATCGCCGGGAGACCAGTTTAAGAGATTATATTTCTAAGGTTGCTTTCTATCGCTGGCTGTCTCAAACATCTAATGGGTTTTGAAGGTACAATTACCTTTTTCAACCTCTCTGGCCTGTCTAGTCCTCAGACTTGAATATCCAGTACTACTGACCAGCCCCATAGCCATGTTGACAATGCTCTGTCTTTGTCTTTTGCAGATTTCCTCTCTTCACTGCTGTATATCTGATCTGCTATGAAGGAAAACCTGTAACAGAGTTCATCACATGCCTCCAGAATCACCCAGAGCACATGTAAGGTGACTCAGTGAACTCTGACCTTCATCCTCTTCACCTCCTGCGCCTTTCAGCAAAAAAAAAAAAAAAAAGAAGAAGAAACTCAAGTTGTTGGATGTATGTTTTTGGATACACGTGTCTTTGGGTGTAGCTATAGACCATATGCATCTAGAGAAACGAGAACATACTCTGTGACTGTAATGATCCCATTGGCTGGATAGAGATTAGTTTATTCGGTGCTCATACCCAGATATTGCCGGGTTGAACTGTTTCTGGGCGTGATTTGAATAGTTTAAAGTATTTGCTTCAAGGGAATTTTTTTTTACCTTGTTTTTAAATAACATTATATATCATCCACGGTTCCCATTTAGTTTCTGGTCATTCCAATTCACCAGATCTAAAACCTCAATAAAACTCTAACATCCTAATGGCATAGGCAGCTCTGTAGGAAGATGAGAAAAAAAACAACTAAAGCATGTGAGATGGAAACTTTGATCATTTTCATGCCTGAATTAATGCAGGCCATCTTATTTTAACATTCTAGTTCTCCTGTTTGTACTGGAATACCGTTGTCTGCAGTCAGGTATAAAATTCAGCCATTTGCCGATTTCTTCAGTAATATTAAAGCTCTGCTGGGCTCATTTATAAAACGTACCAGCGCAGAGGAAGTGGACGCATGACCCATAATAATCAGATTCCAGCTGTCATTTTCCACTCTAAGCTGCTATGAAAAGCTTAATTGTCTTTTTCATTTGCCTCGGGTTTTATAAATGACACCCAGTGCATTGTTCCTGCTTAATGTATTGTCTTAATGTCCTAAAACCCATCCAAGATGTTCACTGTGCATGAATAAGAAAGATGTTTGATTAAAATGCACACTTGTAAATAAAAACTCCTGTGTACAATTCTTTTCATGTTATCCTTTTTCATTGATTTATTAGCGTTCACCAGCGGTATCTTTTGCAGTACTGAGCAAAGTAAGGACATGCACCAGACATCACAGTGGTGGTCACCTTCCTGAATATTGGGGGCTTCAAGAGATCACCAAAAGGCTACACAGAATATTCAGTATATGTAAAGCTGTCCACCAGACATCACAGTGGTGGTCACCTTCCCAAATATTGGGGGCTTCAAGAGATCACCAAAAGGCTACACAGAATATTCAGTATATGTAAAGCTGTCCACCAGACATCACAGTGGTGGTCACCTTCCCGAATATTGGGGGCTTCAAGAGATCACAGAGAGGCTACACAGAATATTCAGTATATGTAAAGCTGTCCACCAGACATCACCGTGGTGGTCAGCTTCCCGAATATTGGGGGCTTCAAGAGATCACCAAAAGGCTACACAGAATATTCAGTATATGTAAAGCTGTCCACCAGACATCACAGTGGTGGTCAGCTTCCTGAATATTGGGGGCTTCAAGAGATCACCAAAAGGCTACACAGAATATTCAGTATATGTAAAGCTGTCCACCAGACATCACAGTGGTGGTCACCTTCCCAAATATTGGGGGCTTCAAGAGATCACCAAAAGGCTACACAGAATATTCAGTATATGTAAAGCTGTCCACCAGACATCACAGTGGTGGTCAGCTTCCCGAATATTGGGAGCTTCAAGAGATCACCAAAAGGCTACACAGAATATTCAGTATATGTAAAGCTGTCCACCAGACGTCACAGTGGTGGTCAGCTTCCCGAATATTGGGGGCTTCAAGAGATCACCAAAAGGCTACACAGAATATTCAGTATATGTAAAGCTGTCCACCAGACATCACAGTGGTGGTCACCTTCCCGAATATTGGGGGCTTCAAGCAGGGGCGTAACTAGAAATCACAGGGCCCCATAGCAAAATGTTGTAGGCCCCCCCCCCCCCCCACCACAAAAAAAAAAAAAAGAACTAATGCCAGACACCCCCCTAAGTACAGACACCCCACAGCATTACAGACCCCACCTCAGTGCAGACACCCCCCTCAGTGCAGGACCCCCCTAGCAGTACAGACACCCCCCCAGTGCACACCATCCCCTCAGTACAGACACCCTTCCAGTGCAGACCTCCCCAACATTACAGACCCCCCCTCAGTGCAGGATCCCCCCAACAGTGCAGACCCACCCCCCTCAGTGCAGACCCCCCTAAGTAGTACAGAACCCCCCCCCCCAGTAGTACAGACAACACCTTAGTACAGACACCCCCCTCAGTACAGACCCCCCCATCAGTACAGACCCCCTTAGTACAGACAATCTCCCATTACAGACCCCCGACCTCAGTGCAGGCCCCCCTCAGTACAGACAATCCCCCAGTACAGACCCCCCACCTCAGTGCAGACCCCCTTAGTACAGACAATCCCCCATTACAGACCCCCCCACCTCAGTGCAGACCCCCTTAGTACAGACAATCCCACATTACAGACCCCCCCCCACCTCAGTGCAGACCCCCTTAGTACAGACAATCCCACATTACAGACCCCCCCACCTCAGTGCAGACCCCCTTAGTACAGACACCCCCATTACAGACCCCCCCACCTCAGTGCAGACCCCCTTAGTACAGACAATCCCCCATTACAGACCCCCCCACCTCAGTGCAGACCCCCATCAGTACAGACACCCTGACCTCAGTGCAGTCCCCCATCCAAGTGCAGACGCCCCCCACCTCAGTGCAGACCCCCATCAGTACATACACCCCCTACCTCCGTGCAGGCCCCCCTCAGTACAGACAATCCCCCATTACAGACCCCCCCACCTCAGTGCAGACCCCCTTACTACAGACAATCCCCCATTACAGACCCGCCCCCCTCAGTACAGACAATCCCCCATTGCAGACCCCCTTAGTACAGACAATCCCCCATTGCAGACCCCCTTAGTACAGACAATCCCCCATTGCAGACCCCCTTAGTACAGACAATCCCCCATTGCAGACCCCCTTAGTACAGACAATCCCCCATTACAGACCCCCCCAGTACAGACAATCCCCCATTACAGACCCCCCCACCTCAGTGCAGACCCCCTTAGTACAGACACCCCCATTACAGACCCCCCATTACAGACACCCCCATTACAGACACCCCCACCTCAGTGCAGACCCCCTTAGTACAGACACCCCCATTACAGACCCCCCCACCTCAGTGCAGACCCCCTTAGTACAGACACCCCCATTACAGACCCCCCACCTCAGTGCAGACCCCCTTAGTACAGACACCCCCATTACAGACCCCCCACCTCAGTGCAGACCCCCTTAGTACAGACAATCCCCCATTACAGACCCCCTTAGTACAGACACCCCCATTACAGACCCCCTTAGTACAGACACCCCCATTACAGACCCCCCACCTCAGTGCAGACCCCCTTAGTACAGACAATCCCCCATTACAGACCCCCTTAGTACAGACACCCCCATTACAGACCCCCTTAGTACAGAGACCCCCCATTACAGACCCCCCCACCTCAGTGCAGACCCCACAGCAGACACCCCCCAGCAATGCAGACAGCCCCCCCCCCCCAGGTAGTGCAGACCCCACAGCAGACGACGCCCCCCTTACTTACCTCAGAACAGCGGCGTGTGTGTCCCTCGAGGCTCGAGCGCAGGCTCCTCCTCCTCTCTGAATGTAAACAGAGAGGAGGGGAGGCGGCTTCGGTCCGCGCTGCTGTGTCCCTCCTGCGTTCCAGTCCAGAAGGCACGGTGAGCGGCGTTAGTGTGCGGCTGCCGCTACCCACGGGTGTCACCCCCGCTAGCGGGTGTCACCCGGCGCGGCCCGCACCCGCCTAGCAACGGCGCTCACCGGGCCCTTGATTGGCTGCGGGCCCCATAGCGACCGCATGTGTCGCTATGGCGGTAGTTCCGCCACTGGCTTCAAGAGATCACAGAGAGGCTACACAGAATATTCAGTATATGTAAAGCTGTCCACCAGACATCACAGTGGTGGTCAGCTTCCCGAATATTGGGAGCTTCAAGAGATCACCAAAAGGCTACACAGAATATTCAGTATATGTAAAGCTGTCCACCAGACATCACAGTGGTGGTCAGCTTCCCGAATATTGGAGGCTTCAAGAGATCACCAAAAGGCTACACAGAATATTCAGTATATGTAAAGCTGTCCATAGGCAGGTAGATTTTCGAAAAAGCTTTCCTACAGAAATTCAGCAATATCGCTCATCAGAGCCTTCAATGATACCATCAGTGACTTGACAAAATTTCATTTTTATGCCTGAAAATTTGCCAAAATTTGCCAAAGTGTGATTTCCCAAAATCAAATGTTAAAGATCAAACATGTTTTGATCTTTAACGTTTGATTGTGGGACGCAGGGAAGTGATGTAATGTTCATCTTTTGAAGGCATTGGAGAATTAAGAACAGACTTTTTAGGCATACTTTTAAAAAAAATATATATAATTTTTATTAGACGAAATACTGTATTTATACTGTATAACACGCCCCCCAAGTTTAGGAGGCAAGTTTAAGGAAAAAAAACTTACATTTTAAATGCCCATCAATGCAGCCTTCCGCTGTCCACCTGCAGCCTTCCCCAAAATCGCAGCATGGTTTCGTTTTAAATTTAGCGCCGCCACCGCCACTGAGATCTTCGGCTCCTCTTTCCGCCGACATAGACTGAGCCGAGCGTACTCGGCTACTTGGCTCTGCTCGCAGTAACGCCCCCATGGTAGGATGTAAAGACTAGGAGGCGGGACTGGGTGTGACTGCGAGCGGAGCCAAGTATGCAGTACACTCGGCTCGGCAAATGTCGGCGGCACTCCACAGACAGCGCTCCCCTGATTTTAAGGGGAAAAAGTGCGTGTTATACGCCAATAAATATGGTAATTACACAAATTAGAGACATAGACAGATAAAAAAGATATGCATAAGTGCATGTGACTAAAAAGTATGTATCAATGACTAACCAGCTGTCCAAGGTCCATCTGGACTCAATAGACTTGGACGGTGAGCCAGAGGATTACTTATATTTGGCAAATACCCCAATATAGCAATATACAGGATAACCTATACAGGCACAATCCTATGCATGATAATTTAACGGCGCAAGAAGCAGTTGCAGAACCATAAAAAAATTTCTTCTAACTGTGAAAATTTTACTTCTGGATGAAACCTTTCAAAGCACTTACTCATAAGTCCAATTACAATTTTTCCAGACTGGACACCGCATTCACTTCTTACCCATCCTCCAATTACCTCGTCAGTATGGTAAAAAAAAAAAAAAACTTCAAATTGATACTATTAAAGTGGATGTAAACTGTGCAAAAAAAAAATAAAAAAACAACCTGCAAGACAAAGGCATAATGAGCTAGTATGCATTGCATACTAGCTCATTATGAAATACTTACCTTAGAACAAAGCTGTTGCAGCAGTCCCCATACACAGGTGTGACGGGCGACACGTCTCCGGAATGTTTCTTATGGGTTTGCGGGCTCCGGCGCTGTGATTGGCCGGAGCTGCAATGACGTCACTCCTGTGCATGGGAGCCACCGGTCACGACACAGCAACTGAAGAAACGACACGAACGAGCCGCTTCTTCAGTGCAAGTTTAGGAAAAATTCACGGTACCTACAGGTAAGCCTTATTATAGGCTTACCTGTAGGTAAAAGTGGTTATAAAGGGTTTACAACCACTTTAACCACTTTCCGACCGGCGCACGACGATGTACGTCCCTTTTTTGAAGAGGGATATCTCGGTAACGGCAGCAGCTGCTGCCACAACCGAGATATCCAGCTCTTCAGGCGCCGGATCGGCTGTCCGATAATGGTGGTCATCGCGGCGGATTCGCCGCGAGATCACCGTTATCGGCGGCGGGAGAGGTGCCCCCCCCCCCTCCTGCCGCTCTCCCGCGCCTTCCGCCGCTTACCGGAACCGTCGGCAGCGGCGGAGGCGATCGGGTCCTTTCCCCTAATGTGCATAGAGATGAGTGACGCTAAGATGGCAGCCACTCATCTCTATACCATAGGAGGGCGGAAGCGACGTCAAAAACGTCACTTCCGCCCATACCTCTTAAAGAGAAATTTACAAATGTCATTTTTTTAAATGACATTTTTATTTTTTTATTTTTTAATTGAAGTCCAAATATGAGATCTGAGGACTTTTTGACCCAGATCTCATATTTAAGAGGACCTGTCATGCTTTTTTTCTATTACAAGGGATGTTTACATTCCTTGTAATAGGAATAAAAGTGAGCCAATAAATATTTTTTTTAAAAACAGTGTAAAAATAAATAAAATCAAGAAAAATAAATAAGAAAAACAAAAAAAAAATTTTTTAAAGCGCCCCGTCCCGACGAGCTCGTGCGCAGAAGCGAACGCATACGTGAGTAGCGCCCGCATATGAAAACGGTGGTCAAACCACACATGTGAGGTATTGCCGCGATCGGTAGAGCGAGAGCAATAATTATAGCCGTAGACCTCCTCTGTATCGCAAAATATGCAACCTGTAGAATTTTTTAAACGTCGCCTATGGAGATTTTTGAGTGTAAAAGTTTGACGCCATTCCACGAGCGGGCGCAATTTTGAAGCGTGACATGTTAGGTATCAATTTACTCGGCGTAACATTATCTTTCACAATATATAAAAAAATTGGACTAACTTTACTGGTGTCTTATTTTTTTATTCAAAAAAGTGAATTTTTTCCATTTATTCTCTAGGGTGTTAGAAAAAAAACAATATATAATGTTTGGGGGTTCTAAGTTTTTTTCTAGCAAAAAAAACAGTTTTAAACATGTAAACACCTAAAATCCAAAACGAGGCTGGTCTTAAAGTGGTTAATCATTAGAAAATTGAACAAACTTTTGAAAACAGCCATTTTAGAACTAAATTCTATCCGTGTATTGGGGATTGTCATCCTCCATAACAAGTTGTATTAACAAACGGCAACTGCCCCAACCTATAACTGGCCTTAACAGCAAGAAGCACATGGAAGGGCGGCGCATGTAAAAAAAAACTAAGAAAAATTCCCAGCTCAACTTACTAGCCAGTCTGCAACAAACCAAATTGTCCTGTCTAACAAATCACGGTAAAAACAGGAGTTTAGTTTGCACACATTTGCAAATACATGTGTAGGCTGTGGAGGCTGCAACAAGGCACCCCAATATTATCTGCAGTTCTAACTCTATAAATTTTGAGAGCCTCCAAAGTAGCAGCACATGTATAGTAATGGATAGATTGAGGGCAGGTACGCTTTGAGGGAGCCCACCCCTCCCTAATGGATAAGTTCACCTTTTAACAAAAAATTTTTTTTTGTTTCTGAAGCCTCTAAAGCATTGCACCAGTGATCAGCAGATCGAGTGCACTGAATACCCAGCAAATAGCACAATGGCAGCAAATGTGTGCAGTGTGCCCCTCACCAGGCCCGGATTTACTCCCTTTGCCGCCCCAAGGCCGGGTCCTTCAATGCCGCCCCCCCCCCCCCCACACACACACCTCATTCTCGTCCTTTATGCAATCATAGTAAAGGAGATGGTCAGAGACTGCAGACATAGTAGGAGATGGTCAGAGACTGCAGTTCCTATGGACGTTAGTAGATAATGGCCGATCGGCCCTCTCACCTGACCCAGCGATACAGCAACGGTTCCTCTGATCAGGAGTCAGCTCACTCTGAATTTCCCGTGGTGACTACGCTGGGTAGCACCCAGATCTGTATTCCTGCAATAACTCTGTTCCATTCTCCGCCAGGGATGGCGCTAGGCTGTGTGGCTTTCCCTCTGCTGGCACAGGGCAGCGGGGTTCTCTCTCTCCCTCCATTAGTACAGACCGCCAGGACAGACCCCCCTCCATTAGTACAGACCCCCCCGGAAAACCCCCCTTCCATTAGTACAGACCCCCCCAGGAACCCCCCCTCCAATAGTACAGACCCCCCCAGGACAAACCACCCCCTCCAATAGTACAGACCCCCCCAGGACAAACCACCCCCTCCAATAGTACAGACCCCCCAGGACAAACCCCCCCCTCCAATAGTACAGACCACCCAGGACAAACCACCCCCCTCCAATAGTACAGACCCCTCAGGACAGACCCCCCCCCTCCAATAGTACAGACCCCCAGGACAAACCACCCCCCTCCAATAGTACAGACACCCCCAGGACAGACCCCCCCTCCATTAGTACAGACCCCCCAAGACAGACCCTCCCCCTCCATTAGTACAGACCCCCCCTATTAGTACAGACCCCCATCCATTAGTACAGACCCCCCTTCATTAGTACAGACCCCCCCTCCGATATGGTACATAAAAACACCCGGGCGGCAGCTGGAGAGAAGAGGACAATGTGCAGCCGCGCCGCCCGGGTGGAGAGCAGATGTTCAAAGCATGCAGGAGAGACGCAGGGAGGAGGAATAGTGACAAGCACGGACCGCCCCGCGACGTCACTCCGCGGCTGCCGCTGGTCACGCTCCACACAGAGACCAGCCGCTCCGCCTCTGATTTTATCCCCGGTTGCTCTCCTTCTCTGACAGGGGGAGGGAGCGGGGAGGGGCTTGAGCACAAAACACAGCGGCGAGAGAGCCGCCTCTGCAAACGAGAGGAGGAGGGAAGGGAGCACTCTGGCGCTTCAGCGCCCCCACCTCTCTGGCGCTCGGGAGCACTGCACCCCGAGCAGCCTAGGATCAGCTCTGCATGCGGTGCCGCCCCTGCACCACTGCCGCCCCGAGGCCTGGCCTCGGTGGCCTTGTGGGAAATCCGGCCCTGCCCCTCACCAAATAACCAACAGTAAAAATAAATGCCAACTGCCCCAACCTATAGCTGGCCTTAACAACAAGGAGGACATGGAAGGGTGACTCTTTTTTAAAGAAAAAAAAAAAAAAATTCCAAGCTCAACTTACCAACTAGCCTACAATAGCCTACTTTGGAGGCTCTCAAAATGTATATAGTTAGGACTGCAGATAATATTGGGGTGCTTTGTCGCGGCTTACGCATGTATTTGCAAATGTGTGCAAACTAAACCCCTGTTTTTAACGTGAACTGTTAGACAGGACAATTAGGTTTGTTGCAGGCTGGTTGGTAAGTTGAGCTGGGAATCTTTCTGTTTTTTGTTCTCCATTACATTCTTTTTTTTTCTTTATTTGTTTTTTTCTAAAGCTCTGGACTGCCCCCGTGCACATCATTCGCCTAGGCGAATAACGTGCACTTTGTCCGCTCTGCCTCCTGGGCTATGTACCACCCCTTGTCCCCATCCTGCAGTAAGTATGAGAGTTATAAACAAGGCTAAAACCAAGCTTAACTTAGCGACCAGCCCGCAGACAACCAAGTAAAACCCATTTAACAGTATGCGTTAAAACAGGTTTAGTCTGCACACATTTGCAAATGCATGCGTAAGCCATGAGCCTTGTCAAGGCACCCTGGTATCTGTGGTACCTAACACTAACTTATAAGTGTCCCCACAGTGGGAGCACATGCATTCTGATGGATAGGTGAGAGCAGGTGGACTGAAGGGGAGCCACCCCTTCTTAAAGGTACAACCTTTGATTTACTGGATCACTGGATGTTCTACTCTGCCCAACTCGGACTACATACATCTCCTCTATATTCTTCTTGCTGTTCACTCGAGAATAAACTTATTTTCACTGTGGTCTGTGGTCTGTGCCTGTCTCAGGCTAGTGCATGAGATATGTAAATCACCTGTCACTCACAGCACTCACAGCAAGGGGGCGTTTTTGACAAAGTTTTCAGCACTTTGTCAAGATTTTTCTAACTGAACAATAAAAGAGGATTTCTCAGGGCTAGAGTAAATCTGTGTGGCAAGACTGGGCTCAAATGAAAGGAAATCGTATTCTCTACATTATGACATCATTTTTTGGGTTACATCCACTTTGAGCTTGTTTTTTTCCTTGGAGTTATCCTTGGCCTTGTTTATAACTGTTTGTTAAGCTTCCAATGCTTCTTACAGTGATAGCCAGCTATAGATGGGGGCAAGTGGCATAACCTTTTTTGTAGTAAGTATGAGAGCCCTACCCATAAAATCTATGCACATATGTAATTTGCCTGAAAGCCACACCATCTCTTTGGAGCTAGAGGTTGTACCTTTCCTTCCCTTCCTGAAACCCTTCAAAGGTTTGGCCAAGTGTTTTTGTCAAGTGTCTTTGTCAAGAAGTTTGTAGGCTTCTATTACTGGCTTGCCAGGTTGGAAAGTATGTGCAGTAAACCTTGTAACTGCGTATATCTTAGTAGAGCACCTGGTGTTAGTGCTGTGAATTCTATACATTTTCCTGATTGAATAAGTGCTGTGCTGCAATAAGGCACTGCAGGGAGATCATTCCCTATTAAATGTTCTCCAACAGAGGGATCATTGAAGAGGCTGAAATGCTGGAGGTGTACCCGGGAATTACAGATTTCTAAATTATATAATACATGTCGGGGAATAAATGAAGTGTGAGCAGGTGGTAGTAAAGGCAGGATCCAGCTGAGCTAGACTGCAAGAGATGAAAATAGTTAAATCAAATTACCATTTACCATACACATTCTTTTCTTGTTTTATGTAGACAGAAAGAAGAATGATATTGCATTTTTTTGTGTACTGTGACAGCCTTAGAAACATAAATTTTTTTTGGCTGTATCAGTTGAAGACCAGAATAAGGCAAATAATATGACCGATACTTGCCATCATCTGCAACATTTAGCTCATTATTATGTCATTATTACAGGGACTAGTCAGGCATATTTCAGGACAAAATGCGATGTGATTCATTGTTACCAATTAGATATCAATTAACTTAACTAATTAAGTTATTAAGGATAAAGGAGAGATTTGATTACTGTGGGTTACTGCACTTTGTTAATAATTACTGCACTTTCCAGTTCCTTGATAATTAAGCCTTGGTGTGCTCTGTTATCAAGTTCTCAAATTGTTTTTTCCCTCGCCTGTTTGCCTGGGACTCTGAAAGTATGGTGATTAACCACTTGCCGACCCGCCACAGTACATATACTGCGGCGGAGCAGCAGCTACAAGCACGGCGATGTACTAGTACATTGCTGCCTGTTTCTGGGTTTTGGGCACATGCGCCCCTCCGCCCACCTACACCCCTGTGATTTGACACAGCAGGAGTTCTTCAACAGATCCCGACCAATGATTCGTAGCTGGGACCTGCTGATCCGTTGTGTCGAATCACATCCTAGAGTCCTGTGTTGATAAACAACACAGGGCTCTTTACAGAGTTACCGATCGCTTTGTTTCTTTGCCCTGCAATCGATGTGTAGTAAAAAGCATTAGGCCCCTTTCACATGAGGCGGACTCCGCTTCCACGGAGTCCGCCTCTGTCCGCCGGCTCAGTGGGAGATCTCTCCGTTGATCTCCGCTGAACTGGCGGATGACAGGTCCCTCTCTGCTCACTGAGCGGGGAGGGGCTTGCGAGCGCCGCTGGTCACAATGGAGAGATCGGATGAAAACGGACAGCGTGTCCGTTTTCATCAGATCTCACCCAATTCGATCCGCCATCGACGGATCTGGATGTAGAGCCATACGTCTGCTTTTGGCGGATCGGACCGGGACGGATGTCAGCGGACATGTCTCCGCTGACATCCGACGCTCCATAGACTAACATGAAGCGCCCGTTCAGATCCGCCATCAAAACTGACAGGCGGATCTGAACGGTCCGATGGTGTGAAAGGGGCCTTACACACATTACACATTGTTAGGCACACAATTATCCTCTTGATTGCCCCTAGATGTTAGCCCCTTCCCAGCCAGTGTTATTAGTACAGTGACAGTGTATATTATTAGCACTGATCCCTGTATTAGTGTCACTGGAGGTGTCAGTGGCAGTTAGTCAGTTCCCACAAAGTGGCAGTTAGTGTCAGATTGCCTACCACAATATCACAGCACCACTATAAGTCGCTGATCACCATCATTACTAGTATAAAATAAATAAATAAAAATTCCAGTATATATACACCATAGTTTTGTAACAGAATACATTTGGCCTAAATTTATGAAGAAATTCGATTTTTACATTTTTTTTACTGGATATATTTTATAGCAGAAAATAAAAAAAATATATTTTTTCAAAATTAGTTTTTATATTTTGATTATATAAAAAAAAAACCCCAGCCGTAACCAAATACCACCAAAAAAAAGTTCTATTTGCGTTTTACTTGGGTACAGTGTTGCATGACCGCGCAATTGCCAATTAAAGAAGCGCAGTGCCGAATAGCAAAATATGGCCTGGTCATGAAGGGGGTAAAATCTTCCGGAGCTCAAGTGGTTATATGAGGATATAGTGTGTCCACAATTATTCCAGGGTGGTGAGGGTAACCAGACTTGAACTTGCATGAGTATTAAAGCTGAACTCCAAGCAAAAAAGTTAACTATACAGATTTATCTTTCTGTCCATCCTGTTCTGAGATTTACTCAGCTCTGCCACACAGCACATGCCTGTGTCATGAACAGGTGTGACCAGAAGTGCGTGGACAGCAACAGAGGAAACCAAAGGCATGTAAAGTGAAATATAAATACAAACACCTCCAATACAACACAGTGCACAACAATCCAACTACCAGACAGAGACCCACAAATAACAACAGTAACCAGGTATATACAATAGATGGGAAATACCAAAATCGTAAACGTAGCCAGGCCAGGGCAACTGGGGATAAGCAGATGGGGGCAAGGAGGAAACAGGACATGGAGAAGGTGGACGGGATCAGGCTGCAGGGCAAGGGTACAAGGTAACAGGATCACAGGAGGGACAGGTACAGGTTCCAGGTTCAGGGTCAGGGTCAGAGATTACAGGTCAGGGTGCAAGGACAATACCTAGGCAAGTGTGTGAGTGCTTGCTGGGTATTAATAAACATCTCCTGCAATCAGTCTCAGGTGGCGCCTGATCGCAGGAGATAAGGTCGGCTCCACACTGCCAGGAAACACCCGCTGGTGGACACCAGTACTGTGGCCCAAGGATCAGACAGTGCCACCAGCAGGTGAAACCTTTCCTGACAGTTCCAGACTGCCAGGAGACACCCGCTGGTGGACACCAGTACTGCAAGCCAAAGGTCTGACAGCGCCACTAGCAGGTGGAACCTTTCCTGACAGTACCCCCCTCGAAGGAGCGGCCTCCGGACGCTCCAAATAGCTGCTGCTGAAAAAAGTCCATGGCATCAAGCCAGGGAGTGGGCAGAGGAATATCAAACTGGGCATGTAAAAGGTCCATGGCTTTAAGCCGGGCAAAGGGCAGAGGCACCTCAAGCTGGGCAGCAGGGACAGGCACGTCGAGCTGGGCAGCAGGCACATCAAGCTGGGCAGCGAGCAGTGGCACATCAAGCCGAGCAGCAGGCACAGGCACATCGAGCTGGGCAGTAGGCAAAGGCACATCAAGCTGGGCAGTGGGCACAGGCACATTAAGCTGGGCAGCGGGCATAGACATATTAAGCTTGGCAGCAGGTACAGGCCCATCAAGCCGGGCAGCGGGCACATCAAGCTGGGCAGCGGGCACATCAAACTGGGCAGCAGGCACATCAGGCTGGGCAGCGGACAGAGGCACATCAGGCTGGGCAGCGGACAGAGGCACATCAGGCTGGGCAATGAACAGAGGCACATCAGGCAGGGCAGCGGACAGAGGCACATCAAGCTGGGCAGTGGACCTGTGGCACCTCAAGCTGGGCAGCAGGCACATCAAGCCTGGCAGCGGGCAAAGACATATCAAGCTTGGCAGCGGCACAGGCACATCAAGCTGGGCAGCAGGCACAGGCACATCGAGCTGGGCAGCAGGCACATCAAGCTGGGCAGCGAGCAGTGGCACATCAAGCCAGGCAGCAGGCACAGGCACTTTAAGCTGGGCAGCAGGCACAGGCACATCAAGCTGGACAGCAGGCATAGACATATCAAGCTTGGCAGCGGGCACAGGCACATCAAGCTGGACAGCAGGCACATCAAACTGGGCAGCAGGCACATCAAACTGGGCAGCGGGTAATCAAGCTGGGCAGCAGGCACATCAGGCTGGGTAGCGGACAGAGGCAAATCAGGCCGGGCAGCGGACAGAGGCACATCAATCGGGGCAGCGGACAGAGGCACATCAGGCGGGACAGCGGACAGAGGCACATCAGGCGGGACAGCGGACAGAGGCACATCAGGCTGGGCAGCGGACAGAGGCACATCAGGCTGGGCAGCAGACTCTGGGTCATCTGGCCAGGTAGCAGGCTCCGGGTCATCTAGCTGGGCAACAGGCCCCGGGTCATCTGGCTGGACAGAAAGTTCTGGGTCATCTGGCTGGGTAGCAGGCTCCGGGTCATCTGGCTGGGCAACAGGTTCTGGGTCGTCTGGCTGGGTAGCAGGCTCTGGGACATCTGGAGGGGGAACAGGTTCTGGGTCATCTGGCTGGGTAGCAGGCTCCGGTCATCTGGCTGGGTAGCAGGCTCCAGATCATCTGGCTGGGCAGCAGGCTGCGGGTCATCTGGCTGGGCAGCAGGCTCCGGTTCATCTTGCTGGGCAGCAGGCTCCGGGTCATCTGGCTGGGTAGCAGGCTCTGGGTCATCTGGCTGGGCAACAGGTTTACGGGTCATGTGGCTGGGCAGCAGGCTCCGGAATCAGAATCAGAATCAGGTCCGTTTTTTCGTTCAACCTTCCGGTTGAACAAAAAAACAGACTAATGTATTGGCAGCTTAATTCCATCACTGGTTTGTAAAACATACCCTTTGAATCCCATTATCAGTCGCTGACAACGCTTACTATCAGAAGGTCCAGGTAGAGTAAACTATTTCTGTTTGTAGTCTAAGCAATTAATAGCTAGGAGCTAAATGTAGGGAAAAGGTTACTCTAATGCAGGGAAGAGGTTACTCTAGATAAGCTCTTTTCACATGGCAATTCCTGGAACTCTGACCATTGTTTCGTTACATATTAAATAGCATAAACATTAATATTATTCTCAATGGGAAATAATTAAACCAAATGGCCCAGTAAATTAATGCATACAACCTTTTGGCCTCATGCACTGAGCGTTTGCACAGCTCTTCTGAACGCCTTTCTTCTGCACCTAAAGCCGCATTTTTGTAAATGCATGTAGGTGCGTCGTGTTTTTTCCACCAAAACTTCGCTGTTCCTGAATGCACTGGCAGTGGGTTTTTTTTTCTGCCTGTAAATGCCCCTGCTTCTAAATGCTTGCAAACACCTATGTGTGCATGTATGAATAGGCTAACACTGAGGGGCATTTATAGGCAAGGAAAAAAATGTCCTAATAGTGGTGTTTTTAATGCCCAGTGGGCATGAGACATAAATGTGATTATGGTTCTGAAGGCAATCTTTGCTGGTGAACTTAAATTTAGAGAAAAGGAGTTCTAAATTCCTAAAGAAGAAATCCTAAATTCCTTGAGAAAAATAGTCCTGAATTTCTAGAGAAGAAATACAAAATTCTTAGAGAAGTAGAGTCCTGAATTCCCAAAGAATAAATCCTAAATCCCTAAAAAGAAAATAATCCTACATTTCTAGAAAAGAAGAGTCTTAAATTCCTAGAGTAGACATCCTATATTCCTAGAGAAGAAGAGCCCTAAATTCCTAGAGAAAAAATCCTAAATTCATAGAAAAGAAGAGTTTTGAACTCCTAGAGAAAAAAATGCAAAAATTCTAGAGAAGAAATCCTAAATTTCTAGAAGAGAGTCCTAAATTCCTGGAGAAATCCTAAATTTCTGGAGAAATCCTAAATTCCTGGAGAAGAAATCCTAAATTCCTTGAGAAGAAATCCTAAATTCATAGAGAAGAGTCCTGACTACCTAGAGAATAAATACTAAATTCCTAGAATAAAAATCCTAAATTCCTAGAGAATAATAGTCCTGAATTCCTAGAGAAGAATAGTCCTGAATTCCTAGAGAAAAAAATCCTAAATTCCCAGAGTGTAAGGTTTATTCCTAGAGAATAAATTCTATATTCCTACATAAGAAATCCTATATTCCTAGAGAAGAAGAGTCCTAAATTCCTAGAGCAGAAATCCTAAATTCCTAGAAAATAAATCCTAACTTACATGTGACAATTCACAGACAGGCAGGAATCCCCTGCATACTGGAAAAACGGAAAATTTATATCAAATACTTACCGTAATTTTCCTTTCCTGATAGGCTCCATGGCAGCATACGTGTGGGTTGGCCCCGCCTCCATAACTACCCAATAGGACCCCTCTCCCATAAATCTTTGCTCCTGGCTGCTATCCGTGTTCCGTAACTAGCCTACTCCAGACATTTGGGAGGGAACTCCTGCTGCCATGGAGCCTATCAGGAAAGGAAAATTACGGTAAGTATTTGATATAAATTTTCCGTTTTCCTGACAGGCTCCATGGCAGCATACGTGTGGGAAATAACTCGCCAAAACACACTCGGGTGGGCAAAATGTTGAGCAAAGAAAACCAAATTTATTTAACATTGTCCAATGACAATACTTGTAAACCAAAATTAATAGAAGACAGCGCAGCTGGTTCAACGCAATAATGAGAAAGAAAAGTATTAATTGTGGACCAAGAGGCCGCACTACAAATAACATCAGGCGCCACATGCCGAGAAGCTGCCCACGAAGTTGAGATGCTCCGTGTTGAATGAGCCGTCACTGCCTCAGGAGGAGCCAAGCCCTTAGCTCTGTATGCCCTTTGAATCGTCTGCACAATCCACGCGGAAATTGACCTAATTGACGCACGCATCCCTTTATTCTTGCCATGAAGAAGGACAAAGAGGAATTCCGTTTGCCTGAATGGAGCTGTTGCCTCCAGATATTGTTTTAAGGTGTGGCCTACATCGAGAGGATGGATCTCTTGGTCATCTGATGTTTTGAAGGTAGGAAGTACAATCTCCTGATTCTCATGGAAGACTGTGGTCACTTTAGGGTTTGACCCTAACATTGGAATCAGCACTACTCTGTCTTCAAAAAAGGTCAGAAAAGGTTCCTCTGAACCCAGATTCCTGATCTCTGATACCCTTTTCGCTGACGTTATTGCCACTAGGAAGATAGTCTTTAGAGTAAGATCCTTAACAGGCAAAGGTTGAGACGAATCTTTCCCAAGATTTGACAGAAAATCCAAAACTAATGGAAGGTCCCATTTGGGAAACCTGGGTCTTCTTTGTGGTCTGAGCCTGATGGCACCCTTAAAGAATTGACGAACTAAGGCGTGATTCGCCCATGAGACTCCCGTGAAGGCTGAGATGGCTGACACTTGCACCCTTAACGAACCGACCGCCAGGGATAAGTCTAATCCAGACTGAAGAAAGCTCAGGATATCATGAACCTCTGGAGAGTTACACGAGTTTTCTCTTGACGACATGTGTTCAGCAAACCTGGACCAAATGCGCTCATACACCCTATTAGTGCTTCTTCGCCTGGCATTAAGAAGAGTTGGAATCGCTTCTTTCGGGCAACCAAGCGCCTCTAGCCTTCCCCTCTCAAGAACCACACCTTGAGATGCAGACATGCTGGAAACGGGTGTAACGTCTTGCCTTGAGACAATAGATCCGGCCTGAGAGGTAGGGAATTGGGTCTTGATAGCTGAGGAGCAGCAGCAGAGGAAACCACGGCCTGTTGGGCCAGAATGGAATAACCGCAATAATCTCCACTTTTTCTGTTCTGAGCCTCCGCAGAAACTGCAGAATTACCGGTACTGGAGGGAAGGCATAGGCCCTCTGGAACTCCCAACTGGTCGTGAGAGCATCTATCCCGAACGCCTGAGGGTCCCTGAACCTCGCAAAGTACTTCGGTATCTTGAAGTTGCACGGGGAAGCGAACATGTCGACTTCCGGAGACACACCCAGTGTTAGGAGCCACTCGAAAACTTCTCTGTGGAGGGACCATTCGTTGTTGTCCAACTCGACCCGGGACAAGAAGTCTGCTTGCACATTCTGGACCCCCGGAATGTATACTGCCGAGATGTTGGCTAAGTTCTTTTGCGCCCAACTCATTAAAGGCTCCACTTCTTGTAACAGGGACCAGCTGTGAGTCCCGCCTTGTTTCCTTATGTATGCCACTGCTGTTGTGTTGTCCAACCTTAGCATGACGGAAGAGTTCGACACTAGATGGCGAAAGGATAGGAGTGCCTGAAAGGCTGCCCTCAGTTCCAGGATGTTGGAAACGACTCCTTGAGACTGGCATGTCCACCTGCCCTGAGCTACCTCCGAAAGGCAATGAGCGCCCCAACCCTGGTTGCTGGCATCTGAGGTCACCGTGATCCATGAGATGGGGACAATCGAATGATGGTTGCGCAGATTCTTCCCCTGGAGCCACCAGAGGAGAGATGTCCTCATAGATGGGGTAAGGAAGATGCGCTGATTCTGGTCGACAGAGTTCCACTGATGCAGAAATCCCTTCTGAAAGGGACGGGTATGCCACTGGGCCCACTTCACCATGGGAATGGTTGCTGTCATCGTACCAATTATTTTCAGGCACTGGAGAGCAGAAAGGTGAGTTGATCCACGTGCCTCCTGAATCCTGTCTCGGATTACCATGATTTTCTCCTCTGGGAGGGAGATGGAACCCTCCACGGTGTTGAAAAGAGCGCCCAGAAACACGAGGGACTGAGATGGCTCTAGCTGGCTCTTTTCTAAGTTCAGGAGCCACCCGAACTCTTGCAGGGTAGAGATGACAACCTCTTTGTGAACTAATAGCTGATCCTTGCTCTGAGATAGTAGAAGCAGGTCGTCCAAGTAATGGTGGAGACGCACACCCTTGACCCTGAGAAGAGCCACTACCGCCAATAGCACCTTGGAAAAAACCCGGGGTGACGTGGTTAACCCGAAGGGTAGACAAATGAACTGAAGGTGTTGGTTGCCTACCGCGAAGCGGAGGAATTTGTGGAAGTCCCTTGTCACAGGCACATGAAAATATGCGTCTTTCAGGTCGATTGATATTAACCAGTCTCCCAAGTGTACTGACTGTTGTATGGTAAGTAGGGACTCCATCTTGAATTTCTCCTTGCGGATGAATGAGTTGAGGTGAGTCAGGTCTATTACTGGCCTCCATGTGCCGTTCTTCTTCTGCACCAAAAACAGGGGTGAATACATGCCTTCGCCCCTCTCTTCTTCTGGGACGGGTACGACTGCTCCTTGTTCCAATAAACAGCTTACGTAGGTCAACAGGACCTGTCTTTTCTCTTCTGAGCTTGGAAGAGTAGTAGGGATGAATCTGAGTTTTGGAGTGTTGCAGAAGACCCACTTGTGACCGGACGATACTGTCTTTACGGTCCAATAGTCCCGAATTGAGGCCGCCCAAACATGTTTGAAGTGGAGAAGACGGGCCCCCACCCGACATGTCTGAGCGGGCCCAATTTCAAAAGGACTTCCCAGCCTCCTGGTTCCCAGAGGAACCACCTTTAGAGGCCTTCTTGAAAGAAGACTGCCTGGACCTCCATGTCCTGGAGAATTCTCGGCCGGGTTTATAGCTGCGTGCATCCCTGGCACGATCCGCATTCTGTCTTCTTGGAAAAGAGCGTCTCTGATTTTGAGGACGCCTATCCTGAGGGAGAAACCCAGACTTCCCACCTGTGGCCCGGGATATGGCAGAATCAAGCTTATTGCCGAATAATGAGGACCCTTCAAAGGGGATGCGGCACCAAGCCTGCTTAGAAGCAGGGTCTGCGAGCCACGGACGGAGCCACAATGCACGTCGCGCCGAAACGGCTGCCAGCATATCCCGAGACATCAGGCGAATGACATCAATGGATGCCTCCCCCAAGAAGGCTGAAGCCATCCTAATCTCTTGAATAGGTGAGTCTTTAGCTGTGTCTATCGAAATGCCTCTCAGGTATTCTTCAATGCTGTCAGCCCAGAATTCTATGGCCTTTGACACTGCTGCGATCGCAAGCACTGGCTTGCACGCCATCCCGGAGGTCAAATAGATTTTCTTTAGATCTGAATCGATCCGTCTCTCTAAAGGATCCTTGAATGACACAGTGTCTTCTAAGGGGAGAGTCACATATCTCACCAGACGCATAAGTGCTGCATCTACCATTGGAGCTGACTCCAGGTGTTTCACATCTTCTTCCTTAAAGGGGTAAAGTTTAAGGACTTTGGATTGCATGGAACTCTTTTTATCCATCTTGCTCCACTCTTCTGAAATAATATCACCCAATTCAGACAGAAACGGAAAAAATTGACGCTCCTTATTGAGCTGTTTAAAAAATTTCCTCTGCTTCGGGGGGGAGGTGACAGGATCCTCCCACTTCAGAGCCTCTCTCACAGCTTTAACCAGGGAGGGAACCAAACCATAGTCAAACCCCAAACCTGGATCTTCCGGATCCGATTCACTGTCTGAGACAAGGGCAGAATGGCGGCTAGGTTGGGATGAATCCCATGTTTCTTGTAGTACCCCCTCTCCTACTATAGGATCTAGCGGGTCTGCCGGGGATTCACAGGGCTGTTGAGCTTCCCTTTCCTGCAGGGATTCTTTTACCACTCGTCTCACCATTGATTCTAGGCGCTGGTCAGCGCCGTCTCTCTCATCCGCTGCCTTAGTGAAACAATGGTCACATAAGGATTTGTCTGCTGGTACAGGCATTTTGCACCCCCAACATGCTTTCTCTGGCCTCTTGCTGGAGTGAGCCACAGGGGGGCGGGAATAATCCCTGTCACGCTGTTCCGACCTGGCGGACCTATGGTGGCTGGATTTTGAGGAGGATTTGCGGTGGTGCGATTTTGACGATCCACTGCGTCTATAGGCACTAGGTTGTGGATCAGATTTGGAAGGGCTGTGAACACAGAGAGACAGACAGAAGGGACAGGTCATATTTGCTGCCTATGCTTACTCTCTTCAATATTAGAAATATAACAAATGTACTTTAGGACCTACCTAACATGAGCGGGCTGGCCACTAGGGGGCAGTGAAGCATCCATAATGTCCAAAAACACCAAGCCTGACACTGCAGTAAAAAATACAATCTTCAGACAAAATACAGCAATAATCCAACCAAGCCCCAGCATAAGGACTGTTCCTACCTTGAACCGCCGAAATACTAGCCCCGGGAAGTCGCTGTGGCGTCCGCAATCATTCCCAGGGCTCTGTCAGCTTTGCAAGGTTTTTAAATTTGCCGCCCGTGACGTCATCGGCGTCATCCGACGCCGGGATCCTCAGCGCGCATGCGCGAGAACCAAGCCTCGCTCTCACATCGGGTCCGCGCATGCGCAGAACGCCCGCGGACCCGGAAATCGAAGAGAGTAGTTTGCTGGAACGCAGAAGCGTCCAGCAAACAGCATACAAATAGCAATAGACAGAGGAAAAGGATATAATCAATGGGCACACACATAAACACTGCTGCCATGGACAGATACAGACTCACCACTCCACCAACGATCACCTGGCCGAACGATCCAAGGAACGCACACACCGGACCTCCCAGCAGATAAGGGCCACCTGTAGCAACAGGTAAACAGGCCGGCGCACTTTTAAGGTAAGATAACCTTTCTTCAGCGCTACTCTGCAATTACTCTCCATACCCTGCTTAACAGTCAAGGCCTATCGGAGGAAACAATTCAGTCATTCGGCCGATCGATCGCTGTGAAGTCATCTTCAGGTAGGAGAACCACATGGTCCTACGGAGGAGGACAAAAAAGGAACACGGATAGCAGCCAGGAGCAAAGATTTATGGGAGAGGGGTCCTATTGGGTAGTTATGGAGGCGGGGCCAACCCACACGTATGCTGCCATGGAGCCTGTCAGGAAACAGTAAATGGGCTGTTAAATCTCTGTTGGGCATTCATGACTTATTTTATGATGATGGCAGTGTCACATAGCAGCAGACAGAACACTGCAGAAGAATATATAGCATTGTAACATAGTAAGCGAGTAAGCGAAATGCACATTCAGTTATGGTGCTGTATATTTTTGAATATAAATAAAATATGCTATTATACAGTGCCTTGAAAAAAAATTCATACCCCTTGAAATTTTCCACATTTTGTCATGTTACAACCAAATCCTAAATGTATTTTATTGGGATTTTATGTGATAGACCAACACAAAGTGGCACATAATTGTGAAGTGGAAGAAAAATGATAAATGGTTTTCACGTTTTTTTTTACAAATAAATATGTGAAAAGTGTGGCGCGCATCTGTATTCAGCCCTCCTGAGTCAATATTTTGAAAAACCACCTTTCACTGCAATTACATCTGCAAGACTTTTTGGGGATGTCTCTACCAGCTTTGCACATCTAGAGAGTGAACGTTTTGCCCATTCTTCTTTGCAATATAGCTCAAGCTCTGTCAGATTGGATGGAGAGCGTCTGTAAACAGCAATTTTCAAGTCTTTCCACAGGTTCTCAATTGGGTTTAGGTTTTGACCTTCACTGGGCCATTCCAATACATGAATATGCTTCGATCTAAACCATTCCATTGTAGCTCTGGCTGTATGTTTATGGTTGTTGTCCTGCTGGAAGGTGAACCTTCCCCCCAAGTCTCAAATCTTTTGCAGACTCTTCTAATGCCCTGTACACACGACCGGTTTTGCCGTCGGAATAAACTCTGAAGGTTTTTCCGACGGAGTGTCCGACGGAATTCTGCTCAAGCTGTCTTGCACACACATGGTCACACCAAAGTCCGACCGTCAAGAACGCGGTGATGTACAAAACACGTCTCGTGCTTGCTTCAGAGCATGCAACGTTTTTGGTGTGTCGGAACAGCATACAGATGAGCGGTTTTTCCAATAGTAATTTTTTGCTTCGGAAAAATATAGAACATGTTCTCTATTTAAGTCCATCTGAATTTTTCGATGGAAAAAGTCAGATGGGGCATACACACGGTCGGAATATAGGATGAAAAGCTCCCATCGGACTATTTCTGTCAGAAATTCAGTTCGTATGTACGCGGCATAAGATTGCCCTGTATTTGGCTCCATCCAACTTCCCATCAACTCTGACCAGCTTCCCTGTCCCTGCTGAAGAAAAGCATCCCCACAACATGATGCTGCCACCACCATGTTTCACAGTGGGGATGGTGTGTTCAGGGGATGTGCAGTGTTAGTTTTCCACCACACATAGCATTTTGCTTTAAGGCCAAAAAGTTAAATTTTGGTCTCATCTGACCAGAGCACCTTCTTCCACATGTTTTCTGTGTCCCCCACATGGCTTCTCGCAAACTGCAAATGGGACTTCTTATGGCTTTCTTTCAACAATGGCTTTCTTCTTGCCACTCTTCCATAAAGGCCAGATTTGCACGACTAATAGTTGTCCTGTGGACAGATTCTCCCACCTGAGCTGTGGAACTCTGCAGCTTCTCCAGAGTTACCATGGGCTCTGGTTAATGCTCTCCTTGCCCGGTCTGTCAGTTTAGATGGACGGCCATATCTTGGTAGGTTTGGGGTATTTTTTTATAACCTAACCCTGCTTTAAACTTCTCCACAACTTTATCCCTGACCTGTCTGGTGTGTTCCTTTGCCTTTATTGCCTTTATGATGCTGTTTGTTCACTAAGGTTCTCTAACAAACCTCTGAGGGCTTCACAGAATAGCTGTATTTATACTGAGATTAAATCATACACAGGTGGACTCTATTTACTAATTAGGTGACTTCTAAAGGCAATTGGTCCCATTAGATTTTAGTTAGGGGTTTATTAGAGTAAAGGGGGCTGAATACCAATGCACCACACTTTTCAGATATTTATTTTTTTAAACATTTTGAAAACCATTTTCCTTCCACGTCACAATTATCTGCCACTTTGTGTTGGTCTATCACATTAAAATCCCAATAAAATACATTTAGGATTTGGTTGTAACATGACAAAATTTGCAAAATTTCAAGGGGTATCGATACATTTTCAAGGCACTGTAGGTACAGGCAGTCCCCGGGTTAAAAATACGATAGGGTCTGTAGGTTTGTTGCAGTGCAGCTCCAGCCAAAAGAATAATTTGTATGGAAGGGTTAACACCCCTGTAACATTTATTTAACTGTCTTTGCCCCTGTTCAGAAGATTTCACCTCACTTTCTGTCCCTGTGACAATTGGATTTTGAAAATTTTGGGTTGTTGTAGAAACAAGGATTGGTGATACAGCTTCAGTGGAGACACCTTTTTCCCCACAAGAACGCTTACAGGAGTGACTTTCCATTCCTAGGAGTAGATTTCCTCTCACTTCCTGTTGTCTCCCTCCATTTGTAAGTAGGAGTAGTTTGTAAGTCGGATGTTTGTAACCCAGGGACCGCCTGTATTAGATCTGCTTTAATGTAAGCTGGTATTGAGAAAAATATGTAGGTTTCTTTTGCTGGCATCATTCTGACATGTAGGTTGTCCGATTACCATACTGATCCTCTGACTCCCATCCCTGGCCTGGAACAAGTGTGCAGACCTGACTCCACTGGCACCATGCTTGTTCCAGGTCAGTAACTATGACAGCCAGGCAGAAATCATGTGCAGAAAGAGATCATTAATGGCACCCTCCATACGTCCCTCAGTACAGCTTAATTTACAAATAGAATATTATTTTAAAATGAATAGTTGCTACAATCCCTAAATCTGGCCATATAACCCTCTTGCCTATGTTTTTGCTATGGACCTCCTTTGTTCAGACCTCCTCACAGGGGCGGACTGACCATTCGGCCACTCGGGCACTTCCAGAGGGCCCCATCAGGGTTGCGAGCCTTAGTAAAACCAGGGACAGTATGTAAAAATCTGTGTTTTTTTTACATCTGTTTCTGAAATGTCCCTTACTGGCATATTTTTGGTCTAAAAATCCTGAGATTATAGCTGCCCCACCTCTCCAGTACCTTCTCAGTCAATAGAAACATGTCTGTGTATACTATGTATGTGATTGCATACTGTGTGTGTGTGTATACTGTGTGGCCCCATAATCTCCTATTGTCCGGGGGCCCCATGAGTTGTCAGTCCACCCCTGCCTCCTCATTAAAGTATGCAGAATGGCCACATTCAATGGCAAAAAAACATAAATTCTCAGCATAAACCTGGCTGCTTGCCGGAGTTCATAGTAAAGTGCAATCGCAGGGTTTAAAGAGTCAGTTCCCCCAAACCTGATAGGTTGCTTATGTGTGGATGTGGATGCATCTGGAAGTCCAGCATCAAGAAGCCCACATCCTAGTTCTTGGCTCTACCTTCCCTCAACCGCAGCAAGGAGTCTCACTTGTCATGCAGCATTTTTGTAGTGTAGAATAGTAGAATGCAGGTGTGTAATCCCAAGAAAAAGGATGTATGGGTTGAACTAAGTACTGATATGGCTCTACAGGAGCCCCTCTGGAAAGAGAAGGTAGATGCTGAAGTCACCACCCATGTACAGAAAACTGGAATGTGTTTTTGAGTGGGCCGATCATTCCAAGCATCATCTTTGTTACTTTTTGTTCAAAATGAAATAGTCTCAGGCCGGGTTTACACTTCGCAATGCGTGTTCCCGCTCTCGTTTTTTTTGTGTGTTTTTCACAGGTTTTCGGCATGTCGACCATAGGGCAGCCCATTCACTTGAATGGTTGCATTGGTGAGTGGGGAGGGAAAGTTGCCCAGCACAGGACCTGTGAGATTGCAGTGATTACCAGCTTCTCCAGTGGTCCATCAGGTATGAGATATACTTACACTCGTCAAAGCTGGATCAGTGTAACTACACAATTAACATCATATCTGGAGTTCAGCATTAAAGTGGTATTAAAGGTTCAGCTTTAAAAAAACAAAAAACAAAAAAAAACGTTATACTAACTAGCTCTGTGCAGTGGTTTTGCACAGAGCAGCCCCAATCCTCTTCTCCCCCCCCCCCCCCCCCCGACCAGTGCCCCCAATAGCAAGCCACTTGCTATGGGGTTACTAATGCGTGCTCACTCCCAAGCCTTGCTCTACGCGTTCATAGGGCACATAGAGCTGCGTCTCGACCCTGCCCCCTGCTCTTTCCTCATTGGCTCACTGGCTGTGCGGTACCTGCCCCCCCCCCCCAAAAAAAAATGACATGCCAAATGTGGTATAAGAGTCCCCCTCTTATTCCCCTGTTGTGGAGCTACAACACACTGCATTTCTATGAAGGTGTCAGCCTTGCCCACCACTCAAAACCATCAATCCATCAAACCATCACTTCAATCCATCCCACTGTCTTCATCCCCAAGGCATAGGCTCTCACTAATTGTTTTACAGGATCAACAGGTTTTTTATAACCTGTTTTATTTCCCTAGAAAACAGAGAGAACAAAACTTTTTTAATGGTATATTTAACACACCAAAGGCAGAAAATAAGAGAAGTTCAGTGTTTGAGTTTCCATCCACTTTAGGTGCTGCATGGAAGTGAGAGGTCAGCGATGATCTGTGTGCAGCATACAACCAGTATGGGGTAATCTCATATAATCAGCAGTGTCTTATGTTTACTACACTGGTTAGTGTGTTTTTTTTTTTCCATTGTCGGCTTTTCTGTGTCTCCGCTTTGCTTACTATTCCAGACAGATCCTGTTTGTCCGTAACGCACACACACTTGGCCCCCACCAGGAGCTCATTTGTAATCTGTCATAGGCAGTGCGTGACAGTGTGAATGTAGCAGTCCAGCTAGACTGAGTTGTGTGACAACAGGCCATTGTCTCCCAAATGACACTGCAGTGGTCATTGAGAACCACAAGTGGCCAAATCCATAATGACCATGTGAGATGTCAGCCCCATGAATGACTAGGTTAGACCAGATGTTCCCAACCTCTTACCAAAAGGTATCACTAATTACCCATTTAACCAAATAACAAGACAACACCAATATGGAAAAAATTTGGCCGCGATGGCCATTTATTAACAAAACTAAAAACTTTAACATTCCTTAAAACAGAAACAGTAGTAATAAATAACATTATGGGTTGCCAGTTTTAGGAGGCACAACGAACCAACATCCATTTTGTATTTGCATGGCTACTAAAAGCTCCCCAGCCACGCTACACTTGCTCGGGGACAACCCACCTTTTTGCAGATACTTCCTCTTTAACACTTCCCAGTTAACCCTCTATTAACTGGGATACCGCAGAGGACTCTAAGGTACGGCCTTAGATGGGCCCCTACACTAAACTTTTGAAAATCTGAATGCCTCCAAAGACCCCAACCGCCAGAACATTCTAACCAACATGAAAAGAGATTCAACTCAGGGAGGTTGGGTGTGAAGATTCTTCCACTTGTTGACTCTGATTACTTTCCGCCTTCACAGATCCCACCCTGTATACCCGCTGCAGCCCTCCTACTATCCATGAACTAACCAATCCTGGTAAGTACCATTCCCTCGCTTACTCCATTAACCCTACCCTGTCCTGCTTCCTCTGCCACCCTTGTCATGTAGCCCTTCACAATTTTTTTTTTTTTGTGTCTTTCTGTCCCAGCTGAGCTGTCCAAAGTTATGCAAGAACTACCAGGCATTCATAGTATATAATAATATCCAGGAGATCTCTCTTACTTTATATTCAGTGAGAGGTAGAGCTTAAAGAAGTGAGGCCTGATTGATTTTACTGTACAGTTGTCATCCATTAATTAAAATTTTTTTTTTTCAATAGAGTATCTAAGGTTCTTTATTATGTGGTTGGTCGGCATAGGAAGAGTTTTATGGCCCATTCAAACTTTGCTTGTATACCATTCATTGTGAACATCACCCAATTGCAGTGTACAGTAAAGTGCAATGCACATACCGTACATTGTGATGTGCTGGGTTTCGATAAAAGGGTCATGCGCATCCATTGTGGTGCAGTGGCAGCCCATTCAGAATGTGTGAACAGCTTTAACACGATGCACATGAATGCATGCCATAATGCATTACCACGTATGTGTGTGCATAAATGCACTGCAACAGTTTGGCTAAGGCTACTTTCACACTGCGGCCACTAGCAGGGTGCTTTTAACCCATGCTAGTGGCTGAAGAAAGGATTAAAACCACCTGTGTTGCGGAGCTTCTGAAGCCTTTTTCAGGCACTTCGGAAGCGCTGCCCATGCATTCCAATGGGCAAGGGCGGTTTAGAGGCACTGAATACAGCACTCCCAAACCACCCCAAAGATGCTGCTTGCAGGACTTTTTGTAATGTCTAGTATATATCTATACAGTGCAGTCAGTGCAAAGTATATAATATTGCATTGAAGTGGTTAAGGGGAACCTTTTGACAGAATTAAGAAAAAAAATACCAGGCCCTTTGGGTCTGGTATAGATTTTAAGGGGAATTCCATGGCAAAATAAAACAGCATGGGGCCCCCCACAAAATCCATACCAGACCCTTTGGGTCTGGCATAGATTTTAAGGGGAACTCCACGCCAAAAAAAAAAAAATTGGCATGGGGTCCCCCCAAATCCATACAAGACCTTTATACGAGCAAGCAGCTTGGCGGGCCAGGAAAGAGGGGGGGTGCTCGCTCTTCCCCTTCTGAACCATACCAGGCTGCTTGCCCTCAACATGGGGATGGTGCTTCAGGGTCCCCCACAAAGCACCTTGTTCCAATGTTGATGAGGAAAAGGGCCTTGTCCCCACGACCCTGGCCCGGTGGTTTTGGAGGTCTGCAGGTGGGGGTCTTATCGGAATCTGGAAGACCCCTTTAACAAGGGGGCCCCCAGATACCACCCCCCTATGTAAATGGGTAGGCCCGTACCCATTTACCAAAAAAGTGCCAGGAAGTAAAAACCAGAGCACTTTTTGCGATCGGCACTGCGTCGCTTTAACTAACAATTGCGCGGTCGTGCGACGTTACACCCAAACAAAATTGACGTCCTTTTTTTTCCACAAAAGAGCTTTCTTTTGGTGGTATTTCATCGCCGCTGCGGTTTTTGTTTTTTGCGCTATAAAAAAAGAAGAGCGACAATTTTGAAAAAAAAAATATTTTTTACTTTTTGCTATAATAAATGTCCATTTTTTTTTTAAAAAAAACTATTTTTTTTCCTCAGTTTAGGCCGATACGTATTCTTCTAATATTTTTGGTAAAAAAAATCGCAATAAGCGTATATTGATCGGTTTGCACAAAAAAGTTATAGCGTCTACAAAATAGGGGATAGATTTATTGAATTTTTTTTTTTTTTTTTTTTTTACTAGTAATGGCGGGGATCTGCGATTTTTTTTCGTGACTGCGACATTGCGGAGGACACTTCGGACACTTTTGACACATTTTTGAACCATTCACATTTACACAGCGATCGTTGCTATAAAATTGCAATGATTACTGTGTAAATGTGACTGGCAGGGAAGGGGTTAACACTAGAGGGCGCTGGAGGGGTTAATGTGGTCCCTATAGGAGTGATTCTAACTGCAGGGGGAGGGGACTTAAGGGGAGGAGACCGATCATGTGTTCCTCCGTACTGGGATCACATGATCGTCTCCTCCCCGCTGACAGGACGTGGAGCTGTGTGTTTACACAGCTCCACGGTCCCGCCCGGTCCCGTGTTTTAACGGGCAATCGCGGGTGCCCGGCGGACATCGCGGCCACCGGGCACTCGCACCGGGTCCCGAGCGATGCCGCGGGGGCGCGCGCGCGCCCCCCAGGCGGTCGGGAATCCGAGGAAGTCATATGACGCCCACCCAGGATGGTAGATCCACTTGTGGGCGTCATATGACTATGGGCGGGTATTGAAGCGGTTAAAAAAGGAAAAAAAGTATTTGCGATGTCCATCCATCTTCAATCACGCCGCCTGACGGACCCAAAAAATAGAAAGAAAAAAAAAGCTCTGCCTCGATGAGAGGCCACTCACTGACTACTATCTCTTGGCTTTGACAGCTGTAAAATAAGCAAGGACGGGGCCATCCGGTAACGTAATTAAGTGACCTGGCCCCCTTCTGACGTCATGTGACATCACAAGAGACGGCAATACATTACAGCTGCAAGCAAGTTTAAATTATTTTTTTTCCTTTAGAAATGTCATTTTGCTGCGGCACTCTTCTACACATCACACAGATGCACCACTTTACAGGCAAACTAAGGGGACCACCAAATACGATATTTAAAGAAATCTTTAATTTTTATTGTTTCACTTTAAGTATTATTAAAATCACTGCTCCTGAAAAAAACTTTGTTTGAAAAACGTTTTTTTTTTTTGGATTGATACATGTCCCCTGGGGCAGTACCCGGGTCCCCAAACACCTTTTATGGCAATAACTTGCATATAAGCCTTTAAAATTACCTTTGATTTTTCATGTTCGTGTCCCATAGATTTTAATAGGGTTTGCATGTTCGCTCAAACTTTTTGCCTGTTTGCATGTTTTGGTGCTAATCGAACCGGGGGGGGGGGGGGGGTGGTCGGCTTATCCCTATGCTCCTCTATCAATATAGTACAATGAATGCTGCATGTACACAACAATACCTATTGATCTGCCAAAAATTCAGTGTGCTCATAACTTTCTTCTTGAGCTAATGACACAGTGCCTCCCCTGCACTGAAATCCCCAGCGATTTTGTCAATCTTGCCCAATTCTCTTTGCCTGAACTATAGAACACCTCCCCTCCTCATCTCCATAAAACAAGGAAAAGGTACTACAGTATGTTGTCCAAGAGAAGAATTGGGCAGGGCTGATCATGCTGGCCGAGAATTCAGTGCAGCACAGGCACTGGGGTTCATTTACTGAAGGCAAATAAACTGTGAACTTTGGAAGTGCAGTTGCTTCAGAGCTTAGTAAATTTAACAAGCTCTGCCGACTTCCATCATCCAATCACGTGCAAGAAAAATTGCTGTTCTTTTTTTTTCTTGCATGTGATTGGGTATGCTTTACAAATTGAAGTTTCAGCTCATTTACTAAGCTCTGGAGCAACTGTCAGCTCATACAAAAAGTTGGAAGCTCTGGATTTCTGGGAGATTAACAGGTATTTTATCATACTTGCAGTTTCTTAGGACTCATGCATGCTGGGCGCACCATCCAGCCTGTAAAACTCTATAAGAGGCTGACAGCTTGATAGCTGCTGCGGCTGGATGGTGCACCGAGCAGTACTAAGATTTAGGGATTATGGGCAGACGGTTCTCTTTCCAGGCATTTGTCCCTAGACCCATACTGTCCTAAGTACCGTTCGGTGCACCATCCAGCTGCAGCAGTTGTCAACCTGTTATGGAGTGTTACAGGCTGCTGGCAGCGAGGCTGGGCGGTGCACCTGAGTCTTCCAAACGCACATACACACAGGAGTCTTCTGCATCAGAGCTGAATGCCCAGAGTACACAAGGCTTTTAGAGGGATAAAACATTAGGCAATGTGCATGTATTGCAGAGATGTACTGCATATGATTTTTTATTTTGCACTAACACACACTCAATGCTGCATACACACGAGTGGAAATTCCGCCAGCAAAAGTCCAATGAGAGCTTTTGGTCCAAAAATGCGACCGTGTGTATGCTCCATCGGACTTTTGCTGGCAGAATTCCAGCCAGCAAAGGATTGAGAGCATGTTCTCAATTTTTCGGTGGGAAAAAGTTCAGATCGGAAATTCCGATCGTCTGCACCAATTCCAACACGCGAAATTCCTACGCATGCTTGGAAACAATTCGACGCATGCTCGGAAGCATTGAACTTCATTTTCTCGGCTCGTCGTAGTGTTGTACATCACCGCATTCTTGACGGTCAAAAGTTCAGCAAACTTTTGTGTGACCGTGTGTATGCAAGCCGAACTTGAGCGGAAGTCCGTCAGAAAAACCATCCAAGATGTTTCCGACGGAGATTCCGCACGTGGGTACGCGGCATTAGACTAGTCCCATTGATCGCCATCTGACTTGCAAATAGTAGGACCAGGTAAAGTGTAAATTTCTTATTGCAGTTTAGAACAAGCAAGAATGTTGTTGTGGGTAGCAGTTATTCCCAGTTTTATTCTTATGGTTTCCGTGCTTTGCCCTGAATTTTCAGGTTTCATTTAAAGAAAGGGGCTTTATACTAGACCTCAGGGGATCCCATAAGCAGAGGTCTCCAAACTGTGTACCGGGGACCAGATGCGGCCCTTTGCTTGCTTTTATCTGGCCCCTGGGGCACTGTTTCATTCACTGATACCAACAATGGAACATAATACCCCCCTCTGACAGCAATGAAGGGACACAGCTCCTCCCAATTACACCAACAATGGGGAACAATTTCTCAGAATGACACCAACAATGGGACCCAATGACATCAATGATGGGGCACAATTCCACCCAGTGACCCCAACGATGGGGTACAATTACTCCCACTGAAACAAACAATGGGGAATTATATTTTCCCACTGATGTCTGGACCTTTTCTATTCCCACTGGCCACAGTCTGCCCCCCCCCTAAAGTCTGAAGGACAGTAAACTGGATCTTTGTTTATAAAGTTTGGAGACCCCTGCCATAGAGCACTTACCTAAAGAAACTAATTCTGAATGGTGACTCTATATTCAGATAAAATCAACTTCGAGTCTAGAGGACATTAAAGTGTTACTAAATCCACAACAGTAAAATCTGTCTGTATATGCAGCATAGCGTGCTTGTTATACTCACGGTGGAACTTAAGGGGTTAATCCTCTGTATTGTGTAATAAGGCTCTTTGATCCTGTATGCACATATCCTTCATTCTGCACTGTCTATCTGGGGAAGGCTAGCTAGCAAAGGCATGGTAGCCGACCTGCACATGCTCAGTTGTGTCTTTTATGCTGTAGAGAACATTTACTTGTTGATCAGAGCTAGCCAGGTCCCATGATATTGACATCACACATGTGGGCGTGTATACAGGCTGTAGTGGAAATCTCCTCCTTTCTGAACTCTCAGCACTGGAGAAATCCTGCAGTTTATCATGTAACCGTGGTATACAGCTCATCCAAAAAGGTATATAGTGGCAGTATTTTAACCACTTTCCGACCGGCGCACGACGATGTACGTCCCTTTTTTGAAGAGGGATATCTCGGTAACGGCAGCAGCTGCTGCCACAACCGAGATATCCATCTCTTCAGGCGCCGGTCGGCTGTCCGATAATGGTGTCATCGCGGCGGATTCGCCGCGAGATCACCGTTATCGGCGGCGGGAGAGGTGCCCCCCCCGGCAGCGGCGGAGGCGATCGGGTCCGTTCCCCTGATGTGCATAGAGATGAGTGACGCTAAGATGGCCGCCACTCATCTCTATACCATAGGAGGGCGGAAGCGACGTCAAAAACGTCACTTCCGCACATACCTCTTAAAGAGGAATTTTCAAATGTCATTTTTTTAAATGACATTTTTTTTTTTTTTTTCATTGAAGTCCAAATATGAGATCTGAGGACTTTTTGACCCCAGATCTCATATTTAAGAGGACCTGTCATGCTGTATGTTTACATTCCTTGTAATAGGAATAAAGTGAGCCAATTAATTTTTTTTTAAAAAAAACAGTGTAAAAATAAATAAAATCAGAAAAAAATAAGAAAAACAAAAAAACATTTTTTTACAGCGCCCCGTCCCGACGAGCTCGTGCGCAGAAGCGAACGCATACGTGAGTAGCGCCCGCATATGAAAACGGTGGTCAAACCACACATGTGAGGTATTGCCGCGATCGGTAGAGCGAGAGCAATAATTATAGCCGTAGACCTCCTCTGTAACGCAAAATATGCAACCTGTAGAATTTTTTAAGCGTCGCCTATGGAGATTTTTGAGGGTAAAAGTTTGATGCCATTCCACGAGCGGGCGCAATTTTGAAGCGTGACATGTTAGGTATCAATTTACTCGGCGTAACATTATCTTTCACAATATATAAAAAAATTGGACTAACTTTACTGTTGTCTTATTTTTTTATTCAAAAAAGTTAATTTTTTCCAAAAAAAGTGCGCTTGCAAGACCGCTGCGCAAATATGGTGTAAAAAAAAAGTATTGCAACGACCGCCATTTTATTCTCTAGGGTGTTAGAAAAAAAACAATATCTAATGTTTGGGGGTTCTAAGTTTTTTTCTAGCAAAAAAAACTATTTTAAACATGTAAACACCTAAAATCCAAAACGAGGCTGGTCTTAAAGTGGTTAATGTAAAAAGAAGATTTATAAGCTGTGGGCACTGTGGGTTGGCAGATTAACTATTTTCATATTACTGGGTTTAGTAACACTTTAACTTTCAGTATTATTAGAAGGCAGGTAACAGAGGTGATTACGTTTACTTTTCTTCTTTGGCAGTATGTTGAAAATAAAATACAGTGAATGAAAATACACAGATTAGCCATACCTTTATGACCACCCACCTAATATTGAGCAGGATAATAGACTCTGGTCTGCATATGAACAAGGGCTGGGCTGAGGGGTAGGCAGATGAGGCAGCTGCCTTAGGCATTTCAGCAGGGGGGGGGGGGGGGGGGGGGGGGGGGTGCAGGAAGAACCTGCCGCCTATGCTGCTGCAGGAGTTTGCAGCTCATGGTGAGGGACGCACTTTGGCCTTTTTGTCTTTGGTGCTAAAGGACCATGTCCTGGCACCAATATGAACTCGTTTACTCATATCTCATTAATAGCTATGATTAAATGGGATGGAAACCCTAGTTTTTTTTTTAAATAAAAATAACAAACATGCCTATACTTACCTGTGCTGTACAATCGTTTTGCACAGAGCAGCCCAGATTACATATAGTTACATAGTAGGTGAGGTTGAAAAAAGAAACAAGTCCATCAAGTCCAACCTGTGTGTGTGATTGTATGTCAGTATTACATTGTATATCCCTGTATGTTGCAGTCGTTGAGGTGCTTATCTAATAGTTTTTTGAAACTATCGATGCTCCCCGCTGAGACCACCGCCTGTGGAAGGGAATTACACATCCTTGCCGCTCTTACAGTAAAGAACCCTCTACAAAGTTTAGGGTTAAACCTCTCTTTTTATAATTTTAATGAGTGGCCACGTGTCTTGTTAAACTCCCTTCCGCAAAAAGGTGTTATCCCTATTGTGGGGTCACCAGTACGGTATTTGTAAATTGAAATCATATCCCCTCTCAAGCTTCTTTTCTCCAGAGAGAATAGGTTCAGTGCTCATAACCTTTCCTCATAACTAATATCCTTCAGACCCTTTATTAGCTTTGTTGCCCTTCTTTGTACTCGCTCCATTTCCAGTACATCCTGAGGACTGGTGCCCAGAACTGGACAGCATACTCTAGGTGCGACCGGACCAGAGTCTTGTAGAGCGGGAGAATTACCGTTTTATCTCTGGAGTTGATCCCCTTTTTAATTCATGCCAATATTCTGTTTGCTTTGTTAGCAGCAGCTTGGTATTGCATGCCATTGCTGAGCCTGATCTTCTTCTTCTGGGGTGCCCTGCCAGTGCTCCAGGTCTCTCCTCTTCATCGGGTGCTCCCCTGGAAAGCCACATGATTTGATTGACAGCAGTGGGATCCAATGGCTCCTGCTGCTACCCATCTGCCCAATGAGGAGATAGAGAGCAGCTGGAGCCGCTGCACTCGTGCACGTCGCTGGATCGGATCGGGCTCAGGTTAGAAAAAGTCTGGGGGGGGGGGGAGCTGCAGCACAGAAGGTGCTGTGTGCTGCATTAAGGTGAAAAACCTTAATGAGGCTTTACAAACACTTTAAGGCCTGTTCTGGGTGGAAATGCAATAGAATTAAGACCCACTATGTTTTTTAACTGTGACAAATAAAGTTCTTGTTGAATTCTGAAGACGTGTGCCACTGCTATATACTTACTTACTCATTTATCATTACAAGAGGAGCAGGTAAGTGTTGAATGTCTATATTTTTTTATTTTTTTAAAACAGAATTTCAGACGTGGCTATTTTTGCATAGTTACACTGCTCCAGCTTGGACAAATGTAACTATGCATGTGCCATACCTGGCTGATCCCTGTGGAAGCTGAAATTCATTGTAGTAGGCATTGCTATTACAATGATCTCCAGGAGCTTCCAGGTCCTATGCTGAGTTGCTGTCCTGCTGCTTAGTGAACACAGTGAGATTGCTCGCTTGGCATGGGCACCATTCAAAGAACATTTTGCATTTTTCTGATGCGATAATGCAAAGCGTTCTCTGATTGGACAAGGACGAGAATGGGATGTCAACGCCCTGCATCTCCACCTCGCCCAATCAGAGAACACTTTGCATTCATTAAGAAAAATGCAAAGTGCTCTCTGAATAGCACCTGTGCAGAGCCAGTGACCTTTAATGTTCACTATGCAGCAGGGCAGCTGCTTTAGCACAGTATTCGGAAGCTAGTGGTGCCTACTACAGCAACTTCCAGTTTCCACAGGGACCCCGCAGGTATGGCACATGCATACCTACATTGGTCCAAGGTGGACCAAGGAAACAATGCAGAAATAGCCATACCTGGTCTTTAGCTTTAAACCCATATCCTGCATAGTTAGTTAGTCCATCAAGTCCAACCTATGTGTGTGATTGTATGTCAGTATTACATTGTATAGCCCTGTATGTTGTGGTTGTTCAAGCGCTTAGCTAATAGTTTCTTGAAACTATAAATGCCCCCTGCTGAGACCACCGCCTGTGGAAGGGAATTCCACATCCTTGCCATATCCTTTAGGCTGAAGTTGTTCTTTAAATAGGTTTTCTACTTCCACAGAGAAGGCGAATATCCTGTCCCCATACGCCCCCCCCCCCCGCCCCGCTATCAATCAGCTGTCTTAACATTACTGCCAGGGCCGTGAGAAGAGGGGGGGCGAGAGGGCAAACTGCCTCGGGCACAGAGAAGCAAGGGGGCAAAGAATAGATGCAGGGTGCTACAACTATACGACGACATGTATTAACAGTGAGGGAGGGGGCGCAGTTCTGGATCATTGCCCTGGGCTCTGGATGACCCTGTCCCAGTACAGATTAATGCCAAGGTTCAAGCTGCCGATTTTTATCTGCGCAACACAAGCTGGCCATTAGAATCCCATCGATGCTCTATAAGCAGTCATAGACTTGGAGCTATGCAATGGGGTTTCCAAGCAGAGGGGTGTCTAGTGATCAGGTTTTTCTTTTCTCTCTGAATGAAGTACTTTGGATGACTTGCAATAGCTCAGTATTATAGAAGCCCCTCTCTCCACATTTATAGAGTGTTCTACAGCTGTTTGCTGCATTGATGTGCCTTAAAGGTGTCCTCTGAGATCATCCTGTGACCCAACAGCTGTGTGACTTGCTCCATGTGTGAGCAGACTCTGACCTTTCCAATGCCCGGGTCTCCCTCCCCCATATACAAGGAGAAGGAACCTAATCTGCTGACGGAGCAGAGAGCTGGGAAGGTTTTCTGTGCTAAATGTCACTGTCCTGATAACTTTTTGCAGACTAAGCAGACGCAAAGACCCAATTTCATCCATCCCAGCACTTATTACCCAAACCCCTGCGCTCCCCTTCATTGCTGAGCATGCTTTGATAACAGAGATCTATATGTGACTGTGCACATCCCAGGCTGCCCCCTGTGCTGCATGCATAAGGGTCTCCCTTCCTGCCATCCTAAGGGTCTCGGATCTGGCTGCATACACCAAGCATGTATCAAATGCACATTGCAGGAATAGTACTGGGATCAACGTTCAGAGCACTGACTAAAATAGGACAGACCGCAGACTCTCTAAAGTGACCTTTCCTACAGAGGCACAGTTTTAGTTGTAGTCTCACTTCCTCTTACATAATTGCAGGCTCTTACATTTTATTTTTATCTGATATTATTGAAATTTAAATATAGGTATTTGTATTGTGTGAAGAAAAAGCTTTATCAGAAAATGTATGGTTAAAAAAACAAAAAAATTGTATACGTATATATTTATTTATTTATCACAAGAATGTACAGTGGGTATAGAAAAGAACCACCCCCCTTAGAGCCCTTTCACACTAAAAGCGCCCGGGTGTCGGCGGTGTTGATTTGTAAATACAGAAGCCTGACTTCTGTGTTTACAAGTGACAGCGAACCACTCCTGGCAGCTTCTGCACCACTTCCGCAAGCCCCGCCGGATAATCTTGCTGTTGCGGCAAGCAAGAGAGGCAGAGGCACAAATGAGTGTGATTTGTGTGGGGAAACATTCTGCAGCTGCAGGAGGTACCAGAGCTGGCCAGCTGCTGAGAGTTGCTTTTTGCAGAGGCAAGCATCTGAAAGATAGTGGAGCTCTAAAAAGGGAAAGGCAAAGCCGAGGGTAGTGGAGGTGGGGGGATGCAGAGGTGAGGGCTATGGGGAAGGTGGGGTAAGGGTGCATAAGTGAGATGTGAATGGGGGATGCAGAGGTAAGGAGCGGCGAAAGAGGGCTGCAGAGCTTAGTTGTTGGGGGAGGGGGTGGTGTAGTGATAAGCTGTGACAGAAGGGTGTATATGTGAGCTGTGGAAGGGGGCAAGTGTGTGGAGGTGAGCCGTTGACAGGGGGCAGAACTGAACTGCGGGCAGGGTTTCGTAAATGAATTGTGGGCAAGGGTTCAAAGATGAGCTGTAGTCGGGGCTGTACAGGTGAGCTGCAGACATGGGTGCAGAGGTGAGCTGCGCACAGGTGTATAAAGGCAGGATGTGGACGAAGATTGCAGAAGTAAGTGAGCTGGGGACAAGGGTGCAGAGGTGAGCTGGGGACAAGGGTGCAGAGGTGAGCTGGGGACAAGGGTGCAGAGGTGAGCCTGGGGACAAGAGTGCAGAGGTGAGCTGGGGACAAGGGTGCAGAGGTGAGCTGGGGACAAGGGTGCAGAGGTGAGCCTGGGGACAAGAGTGCAGAGGTGAGCTAGGGACAAGGGTGCAGAGGTGGGCCTGGGACAAGGGTGCAGAGGTGAGCTAGGGACAAGGGTGCAGAGGTGGGCCTGGGACAAGGGTGCAGAGGTGAGCTGGGGACAAGGGTGCAGAGGTGAGTTGTGGATGGGAGATTGTGAAGGGTCTGGTATGGATTTTTGGGGGATCCCCACGCCATTTTCTTTTAAATTGGCGCGTGGTTCCCCTTAATATCCATACCAGACCTGAAGAGCCTGGTGTGGAATTAGTTCCCCTTAATATTCATACCAGACCCAAAGGGTCCCAAGGCATTTTTTTCAATCATGCACCACTTTACAGGCATACTATAGACACCCCCCAGGTACGAAATTGAAAGGAATATTTCACTTTTATTGTTTTACTTTAAGCGTTATTAAAATCACTGCTCCCGAAAAAAATGCAGTTTTTGAAACTTTTTTTTGCATTTATACATGTCCCTTGGGGCAGGACCCAGGTCCCTAAACACTTTTTATGACAATAATTTGTATATATGCCTTTAAATCTAGCACTTTTGATTTTTCATGTTCATGTTCCATAGACTTTAACAGTGTTCGTGTGTTTGAATTTTTTGCATGTTCTGCTGTTCGGCTCATACCTATTCAGCATACTACAAAGACCCCAGCCCATGACTGGACAATGAAGGAGTGTAAGCAAATTGATTAAGTCATTCCTCTGATCTCTCCTCTACAAGTATGTTCACAGATTATTGTACAAAGCTATTGAGCTGTGGATCAGAGTGCTGCCCCTCCCTCTCCCAGTTGGAGAGCTGGAATCGGAAGCTGATTTCAAGACGCAGGTATTTAAACTGAATATGTGTCCAGGACATTCAAGTATTTATGTATTCTTAACAAACAGTAAAGAAACTTTAAATCAAGCCCTCATGAACCTCTGAAGCTGTCTTTCTCTCTTGTTAATAATAAAGATGAATTGCTCCACAGTATCCATATCTATAGAGGTCAGTGAGGGCTTGTTTTAAAACTCATGTATGGTTTGTGAAGAATATATACAGTGCCTCTGGAAAGTATTCACAGCGCTTCACTTTTTCCATATTTTGTTATGTTACAGCCTTATTACAAAACGTATTAAATTCAAAACTCTACAAACAATACCCCATAATGACGTGAAAGATGTTTGAAATCTTTGCAAATTTAAAAAAAAAGGAAAAAAAATATCACATGCACATAAGTATTCACAGCCTTTGCCATGATAGTTTGAACAGGTGCATCCTGTTTCCACTGGTCATCCTTGAGATGTTTCTACAACTTGATAGGAGTCCACCTGTGGTAAATTCAGTTGATTGGACATGATTTGCAAAGGCACACACCTGTCTATATAAGGTCCCACAGTTGGCAGTGCATGTCAGAGCACAAACCAAGCCATGAAGTCCAAGGAATTGTCTGTAGACCTCCGAGACAGGATTGTATTGAGGCACAGATCTGGGGAAGGGTACAGAAACATTTATGCAGCATTGAAGGTCCCAATGAGCACAATGGCCTCCATCATTCATAAATGGAAGAAATTTGGAACCACAAGGACTATTTTCGCATGGATTCTGTCCGATCGGACAATGTTGTCGAAAAATCCGACCGTGTGTATGCACCATCGGACAGTGTATGTCGGATTGTCCGACGGACAAAGTCCTATCTCCTGCTGGATAAACAAAATTCGCTGGTCTGATGAAACAAGGTTTGAACTCTTTGGCCTGAATGGCAAGCGTTATGTCTGGAGGAAACCAGGCACCACTCATCACCTGGCCAAAACCATCCCCCCTACAGTGAAGCATGGTGGTGGCAGCATCATGCTGTGGGGATGTTTTTCAGCAGCAGGAACTGGGAGACTAGTCAGGAGTTAGAGAAAGATTAATTCAGCAAAGTACAGAGACATCCTTGATGAAAACCTGCTCCAGAGCACACTGGACCTCAGACTGGGGCGAAGGTTTAGGACAAGGAGCCTAAGCACACAGCCAAGATAACAAAGAAGTGGCTACAGGACAACTCTGTTAATGTCCTGGAGTGGCCCAGACAGAGCCCAGACTTGAACCCGATTGAACATCTCTGGAGAGATCTGAAAATGGCTGTGCACCGACCCTCCCCATCCAACCTGATGGAGCTTGAGAGGTCCTGCAAAGAAGAATGGGAGAAACTGCCCCAAAAATAGGTGTACCAAGCTTGTAGCATCATATTCAAAAAGACTTAAAGTGGGGGGACACCCTGAAAACAAAAACTTAAAAATATGTTAGTAAGCATTTAAAATGAAAAAAAAAAAAAAAAAATTTTTTTTTTACTTACCAGAAATGGCTGTTGCTAGGCAGATCGTCCTAATCTGCCTCCTCCAGCTCCACGGTGATCTTCTCTTCTTCCGTCTTCTGTTGAATGGGGCGCGATGTGTTATGGGAACTATGTCCCACAACACATCGCGTTCCCCATTCACAAATTAGAGTCACGCATGCGCAGTAGGCCGCGCGCCGACTCGCGCATGCGCAGTCGGCCGCACGCCGACTTGCGCATGCGCAGTAGGAAACGTGAAGCCGTTTCCCTTACCGAGGATGGCGGCGCTGGAACCGAATCGCCGAGGGACAGCTCGTCCTCCACGACGGACATCGTGGGCGCCCTGGGAGGGTAAGTGTACTTTTTAAAAGTCAGCAGCTACTTTTTTTTTTAGCTGCTGACTGTTAAAAAAATTTTTTTGTAGGTGAAACCCCGCTTTAAGGCTGTAATTGGTGCCAAAGGTGCTTTAACAAAGTATTCAGCAAAGGCTGTGAATACTTATGTGCATGGGATTTTTAAAATGTTTTATTTTTAATAAATTTGCAAAGCTTTCAAAGAAATGTCTTCCACATTGTCATTATGTTTGTAGAATTTTGACCTAGTCCAGCAGACAAACCGCCGGACTTTCCAGCGGAGGTCCGCCGGACTTTCCGAGCGTGTGGACTTACCCACACACGCCCGGACCTTTCCGGCGGACAATCCGCCGGAGTTTTGGCTAAGGTCCGTGGGACTTTTGAAATGAACGGACTCGCCTCGCACACGGAGAAAAGTCCGTTCATTTAGAACGAAACTCCAGGTAGACGGGACTAGCGAAGGCAGTAAATGCCGCCACGCTAGCCCCGTCAACTGCTATGGATTTAAAGGGGAATCCCTACGCCGAAAAAAAATGGCGTGGGGGTCCCCCCCCTAATCCATATCAGACCCTTATCCGAGCACACAGCCTGGCCGGTCAGGAAAGGGGGTGGGGACGAGCAAGCGCCCCCCCCTCCTGAGCCGTACCAGGCCGCGTGCCCTCAACATGGGGGATGCCCTGGGGAAAGGGGGGCCCTGCGGCGCCCCCCACACCAAAGCACCTTGTCCCCATGTTGATGAGGACAAGGGCCTCTTCCCGACAACCCTGGCCATTGGTTGTCGGGGTCTGCGGGCGGGGGGCTTATCGGAATAAGGGGGAGATACCGGCCCCCCACCCTATGTGAATGAGTATGGGGTACGATGTACCCCTACCCATTCACCTAAGGGAAAAAGTGTAATTAAAAAAAAACACACACAATTTTTTTAAATATTTTATTGTACAGCTCCAGGGGTCTTCTTCCGTCTTGGGGGGTCTTCTCGCCGGACTCCTCCGCTATCTTCTGCTCTTTTACCTAGCTCTTTTACCTAGCGGAGGAGCCCGGCTTTCTTCTTCGTCTTCGTCGCCGTCGTCTGGGGTCTTGTTCTGACTTTGGGGGTCTCTTCTGTTCTTGCCGGTGGCCGGGGCTTCTGTTGCCATCGTTGCTGTTGTCGCCGCCGCCGCCTTCTGCTTCTGCTTGTTGTTCTTCTTTCTTCATCCGATGTTGCCATGACGCTCTCTCTCGACCGGAATGGCTGGGACACGCGGTGCTGTGACTTATATAGGGACAAGGGGCGGGTCACATGCTCATGTCACATGGTGACCCCACCCCCATATGATGTCACAGTCCCGGAGGATGCTGGGACTGTGACATCATATGGGGGCGGGGTCACCATGTGACATGAACAAACTTTCATTTCTAAATGAACAGACTTTCCTCCGTGTGCGAGGCAAGTCCGTTCATTTCAAAAGTCCCGCGGACTAGCACACAGACGGTGGGATTGTCCGCCGGACTGCCGAGTCCAGCGGACAGTTTTAAGTCTGAACTTAAAACTTAGTCCGCTGGACTTTTGGAAGGAAAAAGTCCGCCGCCGCTCACACACGGGCGGATTGTCCGGCGGACTCTAGTCCGGCGGACAATCCCGCGGGAAAGTCCGCTCGTCCTGCGATGTCTCCCCGCTGTGTGAGCGAGCTGTCTCCTCGCTCGATTCACACAGTGCCAAGTGCCGCTGAGCTCCATTCCCTGCGACGTTGCGACGCACGGCAGCGGAGATCGGCGCCAAATTCAAAAAAGTCAAAACACACAATACACATACAGTACTGTAATCTTACAGATTACAGTACTGTATAAAAAAAAGGACACATGCCCTTTGTCCCTAGTGGTCTGTCCAGTGCCCTGCATGTAGTTTTTTTATATTATAAATACATTTTTTTTGCCTGGAATTTGGGGATTGTCCATAGCAACCAAAAAGTGTCCCTTTATGTCAAAAGCGGTTTTAGACCAGCTAGAAAACAGCGATAATAAATTAGAATCACTTGCAAAATTGAGCGATAGTGATTTGTGGGGAAATTCATCATCAAACCCTAAATCTAATGACAGCGACAATTCTGCAACTGAGCAAATTTCAGTGTCTTTGATTTGATTACATTATTGAAAATTTTTATAGTTATTTATTATATTATAATTTATGATTTTGTGTTTCAAACTTTATCATACCCGGGATGTCTCCTAGACTCTGGTTTGGACAGTTTTAAGTGAGTTATTCCTAAGAATTGCATGCCTACAATATAAAACGCCAAATTTCCATGCAAAATAATTGTACCGCTTTTGGTACAAAATTCCTGACGTAATCATACCGCCAGGGAGGTTAACCGCTTCAGCACCGGGCCATTTTTTACCCTTCCTTACCAGAGCACTTTTTGCGATTCGGCACTGCGTCGCTTTAACTAACAATTGCGCGGTCGTGCGATGTTACACCCAAACAAAATTGACGTCCTTTTTTTCCCACAAATAGAGCTTTCTTTTGGTGGTATTTGATCACCTCTGCGGTTTTTATTTTTTGCGCTATAAACAAAAGAAGAGCGACAATTTTTGAAAAAAAACACAATATTTTTTACTTTTTGCTATAATAAATATCCCATTTTTTAAAAAAAAAAAAAAACTATTTTTTTCCTCAGTTTAGGCCGATACGTATTCTTCTACATATTTTTGGTAAAAAAAATCGCAATAAGCGTATATTGATCGGTTTGCGCAAAAGTTATAGCGTCTACAAAATAGGGGATAGATTTATTGAATTTTTTTTTTTTTTTTTTTTTACTAGTAATGGCGGCGATCTGCGATTTTTTTTTTTCGTGACTGCGACATTGCGGCGGACACTTCGGACACTTTTGACACATTTTTGGAACCATTCACATTTACACAGCGATCGTTGCTATAAAATTGCATTGATTACTGTGTAAATGTGACTGGCAGGGAAGGGGTTAACACTAGGGGGGCGCTGCAGGGGTTAATGTGTGTCCCTATAGGAGTGATTCTAACTGTGGGGGGAGGGGACTCAAGGGGAGAAGACCGATCATGTGTTCCTCCGTACTGGGATCACATGATCGGTCTCCTTTCCGCTGACAGGACGTGGAGCTGTGTGTTTACACACACAGCTCCACGGTCCCGCACGGTCCCGTTGTTTTAACGGGCAATCGCGGGTGCCCGGCGGACATCGTGGCTGCCGGGCACTCGCACCGGGTCCCGAGCGATGCCGCGGGCGCGCGCGCCCCCCAGGCGGCCGGGAATCCGAGGACGTCATATGACGCCCACCCAGGATGGGAGATCCACCTTGTGGGCGTCATATGACAGCGTGCGGTATTGAAGTGGTTAAAGGGGTTGTTTTTTTTTTTAAACATGTCTATACTTACCTAGTGTAATGAAATCGCACAGAGCGGCCGGGAACCTCCTCTTTTTTGGGTCCCCCCCTGGCCCCTCCTCTGTCCCGTGTCCCCATAGGAAACCACTTCCCATGGGGACACTAGTGACACAGACAGAGGGTCTCGGCCTCGCCCCCCAAATCTGTCGTCACTGGCTTTGATTGACAGCACCGGGAGCCAATGGCTCCCTGTGCCCCAGCAAAGCCAGCAAGTCCCAGAAGTGAAGGGAGAAACGATCTGTCGCCGTGCACGGTGCTGGATCGAAAGGGGGTCTCAGGTAAGTAAAGGGGGGCTGAGGGGGGCGATGCTGACACCTAAACATTTTTTTGCCTTAATGCAAGGAATGCATTAAGGTAAAAAAAATGTTTAGACTTACAACGCCTTTAAGCTAATTCTACTTAAAATTACTTTTGTTGATTTAATGCCCTTATACCACACTGATGTTTTTATGCCTGTCTGAAGTTCAAATTAAAGCAAAACAAATGCATACACCTACTAGAAGCATAACCACTAAGTAAAGAAAAGAAGAAAGTGTATACAGATTTTTTTTTCACCTGGGGGGGGGGGGGGGGGGGGGGGCGGCCGACCACATCTGCTAAAGAACACTGCTTGGCCCCACGATCTATCGGGCATTGGAGAATATTCCGAATATGGATTTTGTGTCATGCAAGCTTGTAGTGGGACAGTTGCTTGATACAATATCCACAACCAATGGAAGCGTACCTTTCATCACCTCACAGTGAAGCCAGCCATTAACTATGAGAACCAATCTCATTCTTTTCAATTTACTTGAAAGTAATTTAATCGCCGGGGCATCCAGCATCTTTGTTTAATAAGATACCTGATATAATCTTCAAAAATTGGCTGACTCATAAACTTATACTGAGGAACAGAGTCGTAAAGAGCAGTCATCGTATAGCAATTAAAAATATGGAAGAACAATCATGTAAAAACGTAAAAGTCTCATCAAAAATAGCTTGACCGTAAAAAAAAAAAAATAATAAAAAAAAACAATATACTGTATGAGCCTGAGAAAAATACAGAATGTACTTTTCCTTTTTATGATTTAACAGCATGAAAGGAATAATGGTGTACAATGTGCAGATATCAAAAGCTACCAGACTTCGCTTTCCTGTCATTATCTCATAAATAACAACAAATGTCCTCAGCGGGACTAATGGAAGCAGACCCATATCATCAGGAAGGCAGTCTAGGCACAAGGCTATGGCCTGGCAGCTGGTGCGCAAAATTTTTTTTGGGGGGGGGGGGGGGCAAACAAACCCCCATCAATTGCAGCCTCAATGTAGCATCAATCGCAGCCACTGTGCCATCAATCGCAGCCACTGTGCCCATCAATTGCCGTCATTGGGCCATCAAACGCAGCCACCACGCCCATCAAACGCAGCAACCGCGCCCATCAAACGCAGCCACTGTGCCCTTCAGTTGCCGCCACTGTGCCTTTAAACACCCAGCCACTGTGCTCCATAAAATGCAGTCACTGTGCTCACCAATTGCCACCACTGTGCCCATCAATTGCTCCCCCTTTGCTCCCACTGTGCCCCATCAAACACAGCCACTGTGCCATATCAAATGCTGCCAGTGTGCCCCCCGCCGACCCGCCGTCTGCACTTACCTCTCTCGGTGGGACAGCTCCTCGATGTCTTCTCCCGTCCTCTCTTCCCGTCCTCTGCTACGATTGGACGCCTGGCGTCCAATTACAGCACCTGTCGTTTCAGCCAATCAGGTGATGGGTAACAGGTCCGAGCACCTAATTGGAGGAAAGGCGGTTTAGTGTTAGGAAAGCGAATATTCGTTCGCTTTTCTAACACAACTGAGTGCCCAGCATGGCGCTCTCAGGTTACTTTTTGTTAAGCCTATTAGAGCCTATGGCTCTAATCAGGTGCTTCAAAAACACCCCCCGCCGATGTGATTCAGGCGCCCTGCCCCTAAAAAGGGGCCGGGCACCTGAATAGGGGGTGGGAGCGGCGGCCATAGATAGATTCATGCAATGCATGAATCTATCTAATGGTGCTAGAGGGGTGGCTGGAGAGAGGACGCACTGCCACTGCCTGGTGGATGTCCAGAGGGTCCAGCTACAACCTTCATGCTCCTGCAGTAAACCGGGGTGATGGTGCAACTGGACACAGCTTACACCTGTGCCTGTCGTCCCACAAGGGAACATGTACTTAGGTGGTTGGTGTGTGATGGGGACATAAACAAAGCAAAAGGGGCGCCTTCTCTGTGACTTTTACAATATTCATCAATGTCAATCAAAGGGCTAGGGGGAAAGGAAGCTGCTATCTTGCCCAGGGCCCTTTGCTGTCTAATGCCCCGTACACACGATCTGAAAATCGGACGACAGATCGTCTGACTTTTTTCGCTTACTAGTCACAAGTAGAAATTGAATAGGTTACTAAAGTCACAAAAATTCTCGTACGACAGAAAAAAAATTCGGAAGTGATGTCACGTGTTGTGGTGTATTTGTATTGTATTTTCGAATGACAACTGTACTGACTAAATGAAAATCGTTCTATCTGGTATCGTAGGTGGATCGGATAATATCGGATGAACTATCGTGATCGGCTATCGAAAGCTCTGTACTAATTGATCAAATTATCTTACGATTGCATCAAAATCTGTATTTTTCGTACAATTTTCGTATCTTGTGTACGGGCCATAAGGCCTGGTTCACAACTATGCATTTTTTTAGTCCATTTTCAGTTTTGCAGAAACCCACTACAGTCCATTTAACATAGTTTCCTATGGATGTAGTTCACATCTGTGCATTTTATGGAAAGGGCCAGGGACTTTTTTCTGGTTTTTGGTTCCATAGACTTCAATGGTTTAACCACTACAATACTGGGCACTTTCGCCCCCCTTCCTTCCCAGACCAATTTTCAGCGCTCTCGCATTTTCACTGACAATTGCGCGGTCATACTATGCTGTACTCAAATTAAATTTTTATCATTTTGTTCCCACAAATAGAGCTTTCTTTTGGTGGTATTTGTTCACGACTCAGTTTTTTTTTTTTTTTTTTTGCAATCTAAGCAAAAAAATAGTGGAAATTTGGAAAAAAACAATATTTTCTTCTTTCTATTATAAAAGAAATCCAATAAAATCGAATTTTGTCATAAATTTAAGCCAAAATGTATTCTGCTACATGTTTTTGGTAAAATAATTTCCGTTAAATGTATAATAATTGGTTTGTGTGATCACGGACAGATGTACGCAAATGATCATGTACAGATGTGTGCAGGTGATCACGGACATATGTGTGCAGATAATCATTGGAACATGTGATTTTAGTGGGACATATGTGGGGGACAGGTGTTTTTAGTATTTGGGGACATGTGTTTTGGGGACATTTGTGTTTTACACTGTGTGGGGACACTAGGTTGGTGATCAATGAGTAAAAAGCTGTAGAAAACAGCTCATACTCACTAATCACCAGCCGGCTGCAGAAATCCAAATCTCCTCTCCTCACCAACAACTTCTGTGTGAGGAGAGGAGAGCCGATTGCCTAGCAACCGGCTCTGTGTTTACATCACATGATGGCTGTGATTGGACACGGCCGTCATGTGATCAGGAGTGCCAATCACAGAGCCCTCCTGCCGATCGGAGATGCGCCATGTCCGGGTGACACGAGCGCATCGGGATCGAGCTGCTGCGTTTACCCACGTGCACGATCCCCCTCATTCTGAGGAACGTTTTTCTTGTGTAGCCCCCTGTTTCTAAAAATGGGGCTATAGTGTAAATGTAGTTTTTGACTGAGCTGTAAACAGCTCAGAATTGATTGTATATTTGGTTCTGTTCTAAACTTGACTGAGTTGTGCATTTCTCACTGTTGCCAGTAGGTGTCACTTGTACCACAGGACAGTGTGAGAATTACAATTAGGTTGAGCTGTAATGAATATTCTTTTTCCGGAAATAGCCCAGTAGGAGGTTCCTGGCCGCTGTGACTTCTGGGAGGGGGTATTTATTGGACAGATGCCATGTGCTCCTAGTCAGTTTGTTACCTCGGGGCCCTCCTGGCCTGAGGATGTGTTGCTATAAGTTCTGCTAGTAGGCCCAGAAGCCTGTCTGGGGCCTACTAATCCTGAAGCGGTCCTTAGCCTGTGTGTGGAAGAAGCTGAGCCAAGCTGAGGAGATCCAGGGGAGGACCCTTGCTGGAGAGAGCCATGATGAAGGCTGGTCTCTCAGGAGGGCCTGGTGACTCGTTTAGAGGAAGCACCTATATCTAATCCTGTTTGCAGTATCGCCGGGTCGGCTTAATGTTTCTGGTACTGTCAAGCTGTTCTAAAATCTAAACAAGGTAACTAGCTTCTGGCTGCTAAATCTGTGAGAGAGACATATCCAAGGAGTTCTACTGGCTGCTAAGTCTGTGAGAGAGACTTGTCCAGACATTCATCCAGGTCTGTGTGAGAGAGACCTATCCAGGTATCTAAGATATTACAAAAGAAAGCGGTTTTGCCTTTAGGATTCAAGGAGTCTGTAAGTTATCTGCAAAAAGGGTATCTGAAACCTCCCCTAAATCTCTCTACTACTACTTCTCTCAAATTCTCATTAAAGCATTGAAAAATACTTAAAGTGACTGATGCCCAAATTCTGTTCTAACTTCCTATTATAGCCCTGGGGTGAATGTAAGCTTGCCCCCTGCCTCTGAGGTACCTCCCTGCTCCCAGTAATCCCAGGGGAGCGCTACACTTGTGGGATAAAGGTTTTACATAAATCAATAAACGCTGCATTATAAGCATCCTTGTCAGCGGTAAATGGTTTGTCTCTACCCTCTGAATGTAACTTTTGCTGAACAACTTGGTCTGTTGAAAAATAACAGAGTGGATCACCAGGTGAAAATAATGGTGAAAAGCCTAAAAGAAAAAAGAAAAAAGGAAAATATTGCAGCCACAGGAACTGATAAGCTGCAATACATAACATTTTTCTGTTGAGTTAAATACTGCTTTATTTGTTTTGAATGGGTGCTTTTGGGTGTTTGTTAGATTGTAAGCTGTTTGAGGGCAGCGATTGATATGGACGTATAATAAATATGTATAAAGCGCTGTGTAAATTGCGTAAACTGACAACGCTATAAAAGCACCAGAGAAATACATTCTGACAATGGGAACAAACATGCAATAATGGCCTTTTATAAATAAGTGTTACTATGTACACCCGGTGATAGGATCTCTAGGCCCATTCATTAGAGAATATTGTGCTCTCTGTGTAAAAACTGAAAGCTCACAGCGTCTTTTCAATGACATCTAGTGGCCATTCTGATAATTGCACTTTTTATCATTCTATAGTGGGGTAGGCAACCATGGAGAGGTGAAGATCTACCTAAACAACTTAAACGTTTTTTTGGGGAAATAAGTTAGCAAGACCCCATTAAAAAGTAAGGAATATAAACGTATCCTACCTTTTTAGCTTCAGTAACAAACCTGTTATTCACTTTTAAAGCTCCACTCAGATATTTTTTTTAAAAATTGTGATTTTAAACAGTGCTTCAGCAGGGTGACACTGCAGATGCACAAGGTAGGAATGTGCCAATGTCCCAGTAGCGTTTTATGAAAAGAAAAAAGAATCTAGTAAATTGGACTTTTAAAGGGCACATAGATAATTAGTCTAAAAATAGTTGAGTTTATTTAGTCAAATAAAACAAAAATACAATTACTGGTACATATGTAGTCAATTCAATTGGGTTATAATATTAATGGGCCTAAACATTTCATCCCTGACATCAAATGATGGTATTAATAACAAAGATACAGAGTACAAAACCGTATTCTCAGAAATAGCAATTGGAGTAGGTTTGTTGAGAAGTGTGGTCTCCAGATAGCAAACTGGAAGTTGTATAGATGCAGTGTCAGAGATGTAGGTCCATAGGTGGTTCGATTGTTAACTTGATTCAACAATTAGCTCGACATGTTCCGCGTCTGAGATAGTCTTCACCTTCCCCTTCCCCCCCACCCCCCTCTATTGGATCACTATCTAAATGCCCTTTTTTAATTACCTTAACATCCCTGGCTGTCTGATTATGTCAGATTTTTGATGCTCAAAGTGGTACAATGTTTTGCCTGGAAATTTGGCGTTTTATATTATAGGCCTGTAATTCTTAGGAATAACACACTTAAAGGGGTTGTAAAAGAAATGTTTTATTTTTTTAAAATAACAAACATGTTATACTTACCTCCACTGTGCAGCTCGTTTTGCACAGAGTGGCCCCAAACCTGGTCTTCTGGGGTCCCTCTGCGGCTGTCTTGGCTCCCCCCCCCCGCAAGTACTTCTCACATTCATGCGAGCTCCCCTCACATGGTGAGAAGCACTTGCGGGCGCGTTCCCGTGATACAGCAGGCGGCTATAGCCACTCGCTGTATCACTCGGCCCCGACGTGCCCCATCATTGGATGTGATTGACAGCAGCGCGAGCCAATGGCTGCACTGCTTTCAATCCATCCACTCTAGCCAATCAACGGCCAGGGTGAGCAGCGAAGAGGACGTCGGGGGCGAGCACTGGACTTTCGAGGGGTCAGGTAAGTAAAACGGGGGGGGGGGGGGGCTGGGGGGGCCGGTATAGTCAGATGTTTTTTCACCTTAATGCATAGAATGCATTAAGGTGACATTTTTTTTACCTTTACAACCCCTTTAAATCTGTCCAAACAAGAGTCTAGTAGACATCCTGGATATGATAAAGTTTGAAACATGAAATGATAAATTATAATATAATAAATAACTATAAATAATTATAACATAATAATAATATAATAATAATGTAATCAAATCAAATCAAAAACACTGAAATTTGCTCATTGCAGAATTGTCGCTGTCATTACTTTCAGTGTTTGATAACGAATTTCCCCACAAATCACTATCGCTCAATTCTGCAAGTGATTCTAATTTATTATCGCTGTTTTCTAGCTGGTCTAAAACCGCTTTTGACATAGAGGGACACTTTTTGGTTGCTATGGACAATCTCCAGTTTCCAGGCAGAAAGAACAGTATATATAATAGAAAACTGAATGCAGAGCACTGGACAAAGCACTAGGGACAAAATGGAGGTGAAATAATTTGATACAGTAATGTAATCTGTAAGATTACTGTGTACTGTATGTATTGTGTGTTTTTAACTTTTAGAATTTGGCGCCGTGCTCCGTCCCCGTGCGCTGCGATGCTCGCAGGGAACGGAGCCTTGCTCTGTGATAGATCGGGCGGAGGACACAGCTCGCACACACAGCGGGAGGACATTGCAGGATCCTGGAGACAAGGTAAGTAAGTAGCTTTGCCTGGATCCTGCGATCTCGAATGTGGCTTTTGGTACTGAAAATTCACCCCGAGCCACACTCTGGATTACCACCAGGGAGGTTAATCCATGGCCAAGTCTTCTCCACTTCTCTTCACTTCATGCTTGGGTCCTTCTTCAGATACTTCCATGGCCTGCATGATGTTGACTCTTCCTATCGGATTTCCAGTGGCGGAGTCCTCTAAGGATCCAGAAGAGGACAACTTCATCCCAGGGAACCGGCAATCTCAGGGGGGAGCATGGATCAGTGGACCCCATCCGGAACCAACAGTGACAGGGCACCTGGAGAGGGGACTTAGTAGAGTATACCTGGCTTTACAAGGAAAACGAGAATAAAAAATCCTAGTAGCATGGGTTAAAGGGGGGTGGGAGAGAGAGATAGTAAAAAATTAGTTTTAACCCTGAATAGAGCTAACAATATTTTTGTCTGGAGAGTAATTTGTTACCCCAAGTCGAGCCCTATAATATGAAGAACAAGCCGCTTTATTTTTCATATAACTGAATGTTTAATGGGTACACAGGTTTGCTTCAGATTTAGTAAATCCCTCTTAAAGATCACTTCACTTTGGTAATTCGCGGCGCTTACTCTGCGAAAAGGACTAAAGTTAAATAGCAAATATACAGCTACCAGCAAAAATCGAAAAAATGTTTTACTTTTCTAAATAAAGCGCTGCGCAGAATGTTGTTGCTATATAAATCCTGTATAATCATAATAATAACTAGAGCATTCCCGGTAATGATTTGACTTGGTATTGCCCCAACATGATGTAAACGCCTGAAAAAAAAGAAGTTAATGTAGCATGGGAACATATTTTTGAATAGCAAACACACTTCAATTTGGCTTAGTATTATCTAACACCATATGTAAAACATCTAAAGGAATCCAAGCAGAGCTTCAGAAATAAATGTTTTCATAAAATGACAACGCAAAGCCAGTAACAGGCATGATTCTTTTAACCCCATTTCACACTATAAAGTGCACAGGAATGCGCAGCGCATTGCTGTGTAATTTACATGCGATTCAGTGTGGTGTGGTTTGAAACCATTCATTTTTGTAGTAGTAGTAGTATTGCATGCAGTGCTTTTGGAAATTAACTGCAATTGGATCACATAGTACGTTTGTATCATGCAATCTGGTGTAGGCATACACAGTGCGTTTGTGACCTGCATTTGGGGTGTCATTAACTTATCATTGCAAGTAATGTCACTAGCACACCAGGATCTCCAAAAATGGGTCCTAAACTTTAATCAGCGATCACATAATAACAGCAGAAAGCGACATTTCAGAGCCACGCAGGGTCCCTTTATCAGGCATGTGCTCCGAAAAAATCGCTTTCTGTTGTAATAATGTAATCGCTGATTAAACTTATGGACCCATTTTTGGAGATCCTGGTGTGCTGGTGACATTACTTCCTATAACTATACACGGTTCCAGCCAGTGGTCGCTTGTATTGTTGTATTTTTGAATACAGTCATCTTTACAGGAATGTGTGCATTGGGAATATTGCATTAAGACCCCTTTCACACTGGAGCGTTTTGCAGGTGCCATATCGTTAAAAATAGCGCCTGCAAAATGCCCTAAAACAGCTGTTTAATGCACTCCAGTGTGAAAGCCCGAGTGGTGCGCTGGCAGGGCGTCAGAAAAAGTCCTGCTAGCAGCTTCTTTGGAGCGGTGAAGGAGCGGTGAACTCACCGCTCCTCCACCACTGCTCCCCATTGAAATCAATGGGGCAGCGCTGCAATACCGCCGGCAAAACGACGCCCTGGCAGTGTTTTGCGGGCAGATTTAACCCCTTTTCAGCTGCTAGCGGGGGGTTAAAACTAAAAGTAGCTGACGCCTGGGGCGGCTCGTGTGAAAGAGGTCTTAAATTTATTAACTTATCAATGACAACTGCTGCAGATTGCAACTGCAGTGCATTTTGATCGTGATTCAGGAAATATGCACGGATCGTGGGTTTCCTCAACAGCGTTCTAGTGTGAACCTAGCCTTATTTAACGAGGTGCTAAAAAAAAAAAAATTGCTAGAGTAGGAAAGTGTTGGAACTCAGCTAAGCACTAGAGATCACTTCCTGTCCTGCTGACAACGATTTACTAGACAGGATGAGATGGGAACTCACCAAGAACAACACAGACAAAAAGATATTTTTTTTAGTAAAGTAGGAGAAGTCTAGAACCTGTCAAATTTTTATCTTTGTCAGTCAGTATCCCTGTCGGAGATTTCCATTTACTTCCTGTCTGGTAAAACCATTGTCATCGGGACAGGAAGTCAGGGGAAATCTGTTTAATGGATCCCTGGATAGCAGTAAAACCGTGCCAGATTTCTAATCCCGCCTCACTTTAAATCTAAAACTGAAAAAAGTTTTTGGCTAGACAAACACTTTAACTTGTGTTCTACAGTAGCTGGCCACTGACATTGACCCAAGCAACTTTTCAGTAGGAAGTGGAGGGGCTCAGCCTGCTTAGTATGTGACATCATCCATAAGTATTAAATCTGACAATGGAAGGGAATTTACTAAAACTGGAGCCGCCAGAATCTGGATCAGCTCCTAGCTTTCGTTTTCAAAATCTAACTGAATAAGCTGAAGATAGAAGCTGATTGGCTGCCATGTACAGCTGCTTCAGATTCTGTCTGCTCCAGTTTTAGTAACCCCCCCCCCCCATATTTCTTAAAGTGGCTGCAAACCTCTGAAATGAAAAATGGACAAAAGCATTCCCCTCTATAGTGTGTACTTGCCTCTATCTAAAACAGTGTGGTTCCTATCTGCTCTCTCTTCCCTCTGCTGTCTGCATCAGTTACACAGGTTATCCAGACACCACAGGATTCCGGGGGACAGTCCTCTCCCCTTTACCCAACCCAAAGAAGGTCACTGATAACCTCACCTGTGCATGTTTCCCTATGAGACTATGAAGAGGGGGGGTGTCCTTTCCCTCCACACAGGTCTCATATTACACTCAGCTCTCTCCTCTATGCTGTGCAGTGTGTGACATCAGATCCCCACCCCTTACCTTCTGAAGATCAGAAATTATATGTAAATTCTGGACTTTGATGGCATGTAGAGAGGAGAGAGGGCCGCAGCTACACAGGAACAACTTATGGTCTTATATTACACTCCACTCTCTGCTCTATGCTTTGCAGTGTGTGACATCAGATCCATGCCTCCTGCTTTCTGGAGCTCAGAATTGCAGTGTAAAATGTGTGCTTTAGGGGGCAGTAAAGAAGAGAAACCTGCAGATAAACAAGCACAAGTTCAGTAGGAGGATTTGTTTCATCCATGTGTGTCACCTGATGCTAGTGACTTCAGGAAACATTGCATGCTTTCTTTAATAAAAATCCAGTTTTAAATGAAAAGTGACTAATTTTCCCCTTCTGGATTTCAATAGGCACCAGTAACATAGCCAGTGTATCCCAGCTGCCTCCTGGGAAGTGCCTTCCATGCAACTCTTGGGCATTAAATGCAAGATCTTGCAAAATCTGTTTAATTGGGCAACTGTGTGGCAAATGAGGTTTAATGTTGATACAACTGGGGGAATCCATAGTGGAGAAGGATCTGGGTGTTCTGGTAGATCATAAGCTCAATAATAGTATGCAATGCCAAGCTGCAAAATCCTTTCTTGTATCAGACATCCCAACCTGCAAAAACTCATTTCAGGGAGGTGGCACACCCATTTAAGGGATGTTGGCGCCACGCAGCGTTTCGCACAACCCCCCTCCCCCCCCCTCAGTCTGAAGAGTTCCCCTTTACATCAGGGCAGCTGAAAAAACAAATGGGCTCAGCCAACCTGCCAACAGACATTGGGAAGGGTCAATGTGATCTGGGTGCATACGGATACATGGGGAAATCACCTGAATTTAAACCCCCTTTTCGATCAGTGTCCCCCTGCCCCAGACAAGGTTACCTGGGAGAATATTTGACCAGTCAGGATTTCCCACCAAATTATTTCACCTGCCTCCCAGGTACCAGCACTCCTCTATAGCTCCCATGCTCCCACCATATGTGTACACCACTCAGGGGCTGTCTGCACGTTCACCAGGCTTTGTGTGGAAGCACAAAGAGAGCCAGCCAGGAACACAGTGCTGCCATTGCAGTGTATAAAAGTAATGAATGCCATCCTCACACTCACCAGCTCTCTCTCACTCGCTCCTGGACTCATTCCTCCTTCTGTTAAATCCGACACAAGCTCCCTCCACACAGCTGCTGCTCACCTCCCATTGGCTTCCCAGCTTCCTTACTCTCTCTGAGCTGGAGCGGACACAGTCACAGGGTACGCGGCGGGGAGGGTCAGAAGAAGGAGATGAAAAGGTAAGAGAAAAACGGAAAGGAAGAGAAGAGGAGAAAAAAAAAAGGGGGGGAGGGAGGAGGCCACCTCTTTTCTGGAGGCTCACTATGGGTACATTAACCCCTTGGCACAAGCTCCTACTGGCCCTTTACCCCTTCCCTACCCGCCCCTTGTCATATGACGTCCGCAGATGGAATCTCCCATCCTGGGCGGGCATCACATGACATCACCTCGGCTTCTTGGTGGTATGGGGGCGCCCATCGTGTCACCGAGTAGCTGATGCGCATGCCTGGGGGCCGTGATGTCCGCCAGGCACACGCGATCGCTCATTACAGAGCAGGGCCATGGATTTGTGTGTGTAAACACACAGTTCCACGTCCTATCAGGGGAGACTGATCGTGTGTTCCTAGTATATAGGAACACCGATCAGTCTCCTCACCCAGGCATTCCCATCCCCCCACAGTTAGAGCACACAGTCAGGGAACACATTTAACCCCTTAATCGGGCCCTAGTGTTAACCCCTTTCCTGCCAGTGACATTTATACAGTAATCAGTGCATTTGTATAGCACTGATCGCTGTATAACTGTCAATGGTCCCAAAATAGTGTCAAAAGTGTCCGATATGTCCGGCGCAATGTTGCAGTCACAATAAAAATCGCAGATCGCCGCCATTAATAGTAAAAAAAAAAATAATAATAATAAAAATGCCATTAATCTATCCCCTATTTTGTAGGTGCTATAACTTTTGCACAAACCAATCAATGTACGCTTATTGCGATTTTTTATTACCAAAAATAAGTGGAAGAATATATATTGGCCTAAACTGAGGAAAAAATTATTTTTTTAAAAATTGGGATACCGACTATAGGCCGTCCCGAGTATAAGCCGAGGCCCCTAATTCACCACAAAAAAATGGGAAAACTGCATTGACCCGTGTATAAGCCGAGGGTACAAAATGCAGCAGCTACTGTAAGTGGAAAAGAGGGCCAGCAATGCCCATCTGCAGCTGCATGTCTCCCTGTACAGACCCCCCTGTGTCCCCATTGCAGCCTACCTGTGCCGATCTGCGGGTCCTCTGTCATCCGTCATGTGCCCTCTGCCTTCGGTCCCCGCTCTTCGGTCCCCGCTCTTCGGTCCCCGCTCTCCGGTCCCCGCTCTTCGCTCTCCGGTCTGTCCCCCCCACAGCGTGTACGGCGCCATTGTAGAAATTAAAAAGCCGCGCCTCCTCCTCGTCCTCGTCCGTGATAGGAGGAACGCTGTTTTCCCAGCAGTCAGTGTGCAGTGTTCCGCCTATCACGGACGCCCTCTCATCCTCGTCCATGAGATGAGAATGACAGGGCATCCGTGATAGGCGGAACACTGTACTGCTGGGAAAATTAGTGTCCGCCTATCACGGACGGGCGGGAGGAGGCGGCGCGGCTTTTTAAAACTGCCGTCTGTCTGCATGACAAGCTGTTCATGTAGGCAGACGGCGGTGACTCGAATATAAGCCGAGGGGGGGACTTTCAGCCCTAAAAAATGGGCTGAAAATCTCGGCTTATATTCGAGTATATACGGTATTTATTATAGCAAAAAGTAAAAAATATTGTGTTTTTTTCAAACTAGTCACTCTTCTTTTGTTTATAGTGCAAAAAATAAAAACTGCAGAGGTGATCAAATACCACCAAAAGAAAGTTATATTTGTGGGGAAAAAGATGATAAGAATTTTGGTACAGTGTAGCATGACTGCGCAATTGTCACTCAAATTGTTACAGCACTGAAAACTGAAAATTGGCCTGGGCAGGAAGGGGGAGGGGAAGGCCCTGTATTGATATTAAGTGGTTTAAGGGGTTGACATTCCAGGAGGCGGGGCTTGTGACCATGTGAACGCATTGATTGACTGTTTTAGATTACAGTTCCAGGAAGCATGTAGGCAGTTATGTTGGCGGTTATGTTGATGGGAAGTAATCTAGCCAGGGCTGCCAGGTACGCTAACAGGGGTGCTTGCAATGATCAGATTTTATGTCTATAGAAGCATTTATCCCAAAAAGAAAAAAACTGTTACCGTAACTGCTTATAACGTGTTAGTTGGAGTTCAGCTTCAATCTGTTTAGTGTATCTAAATCTGCTAGTTTATCTAACACTCCCCTCCCCCCAGATTAACAATGCTGCTATCCAAAGGTGCCCCCTGTGATCCTTCATCCAGAGTGGGGGGGCACTCCCAATACACGAGGGGTTACTGACCAAAAATCACCAGGTGAAAACAGAGGGAGAAAAGCCTAAAAAAAAAAAAACGAATGCAGCCATCACATCTAATAATTGGTAAGCTACAATCTATTAAATTTTAGACTTTGAGTTTAATACAGCATTAAATAACATATGAGGGAATGGGAATAACCTTGAATGATATGTGGGGGTGGATGTCATAGACAAACTGTATGTAAAGCTGGGTACATAACATTAACCACTTGCCGCCCGCCATATAACAAAATGACGTTGGCAAAGTGGTTGAGATATCCTGACCGGACGTCTGCGCGCCCCCAGGCGACCGTTGTTGTGCTGTGTCAGTCTGACACACCGCAACTCCGATCTAGGTAAAGAGTCTCTGACGGACACTCTTTACCACATGATCAGCCGTGTCCAATCACGGCTGATCACGATGTAAACAGGAAGAGCCATTGATCGGCTTTTCCTCACTCGCGTCTAACAGACGCGAGTAGAGGAGAGACGATCAGCTGCTCTCCTGACAGCTGCTCTCCCTTGGATGCCCACACTGGACCACCAGGATGCAGCAAGGACCACCAGGGATGGCCACCACACTGGACCACCAGGGATGCCACCCTAGACCACCAGGGAAATGCCAATCAGTGCCCAGGCAGCTGCCAATCAGTGCCAGTGCCACCAGTAATGCCTTACAGTTAAATCTATTAGTGCCAGCCATCAGTGCCCATCAATGCCTATCAGTGCCGCCTTTCAGTGCCCATCAGTGCCGCCTATCAGTGCCCACCAGTGCCACCTATCAATGCCCATCAGTACCGCATATCAGTGCCCATCAGTGCCCATTGTCAGTGCCCATCAGTGCCACCTCATCGGTGCCGCCTCATCGGTGCTGCCTTATCAGTGCCCATCACTGCAGCTTATCAGTGCCCATCGGTGAAGGAAAAAACTTACTTATTTACAACATTTTATAACAAAAACAAAGAAAAACTAATTTTTTTTCAAAATTTTCTGCTTTTTTTATTCATTTAGCAACAAAAAAAAACAGCAGAGGTGATCAAATACCACCAAAAGAAAGCTCTATTTGTGGGAACAAAATGATAAAAATAGTTTGGGTACAGTGTTGTATGACCGCGCAATTGTCATTTAAAAACTGACAGCACTTAAAGCTGAAAATTGGCCTGGGCAGGAAGGTGCGAAAGTGCCCAGTATTAAAATGTGTAAGAGCAAAAATGATTTAAGTTTAAACATGTTTAGTGTAATGACATGCTCAGAAAAACTTCCCGCACTGCATTTACATAGAGAGCTCAGCATGGATGGCTGGAGCAATATTTCCATCCACATACTGAAGCTGGATTTACTTACCAAGGATGTAATAGCTAGCAACCTTCCATAAACAAATTGATGGATTAAAAGGCTTAGTATTACCGTATTTTTCCGTGTATAAGACGCCCCCATGTATAAGACGCCCCCCACTTTTCCAGCCCAAAATAAAGAAAACAACATTTTAAACAGGTAAAACAGAACACAGTTTTTGCTTGTTTTCCCCTTAAGGCCTTCTTCTTTTTTGGCATCTTAAGGAGTTGTTCTTCCTGTTTTCTCCACTGTCTGATCATACTCTCAGTGGGGGGGGGTCCAAACTGTCTCTCTGCAGCTCTATTCCCATGCTCTTTTGCATAGCTAACCACACTAAGTTTGAATTTGGCAGAATATGACAATCTCTTACTTTTGTTTTGTGACATCTTGGCTCTAATCGCTCCGCTCCGCTCCCTGATGCATCTGCGCAGTCTCCACAGCGAACGGATCGCATCTGCGCAGTCTCCACAGCGAACGGATCACATCTGCGCACTCTCCACCTCCAGATGCAGCAGGCGTCATACAGCTTGTGATTGGAGGATGCCGCTGTGACATCCTACGCACTCGCGCGGCTCTCTCCCAGGCTGACTGACCGTGTATAAGACGCTGCTCGAATTTCAGTGTAACAATTAAAGAAAAAAGCCGCGTCTTATACACGGAAAAATACGGTAGCTTTAATACTCACTTCATGGACTGGATTCAGAGCAAGAATGAATGTGATTTGTACATTTTCTTTATGTAATCCATATTTAATAAGCACTATCAAGACGCTACAAACGCGACGTACCAAATAATACTTGATTGCCTATTAGCTGATAATTTTGGAGGAAACAGTATGACTGATCCTCAGCAATATTAGCATACCAGTACACGATTTTACTTCTTGCTTGTTTTAATATGATAGGAGGACGGCAACCTCTGGCACGGAACTCCAGGCAAGGAGTACACACGTGAACTGTTTTACCTGCCATACAATTTATAAATCTATGCAATCAGATTTGAGACCCAGGCACAGGTTTACTTTAACCACCTAAACACCACCCGCCGCATATATATACTGCGCAGGATGGCTCTAGTGCGCAAAACAACAAACGTGCGTTGTTTCATGCGATAGACACTGTGGGCGTGGACTTGCGTGTGCCCCCTGCACAGTGGGTGAGCCAATGCACGGGTCCATCGCCATTACCAGTAAAAACAATAAAAAATAAAATAAAAGTCCATAAATCTATCCCCTATTTTGTAGATGCTATAACTTTTGAGCAAACCAATTAATATACACTTATTGGGATTTTCGTTTTACCAAAAATATGTAGAAGAATACATATTGGCCTAAATTGATGAAGATTTTTTTTTTTAAATTGTTGTTTTTTTTTTTGTTTATAGCGTAAAAAATAAAAACCGCAGAGGTGATCAAATACCACCAAAAGAAAGCTCTATTTGTGGGAAAAAAGGACATCAATTTTATTTGGGTACAGCGTTGCACGCCCACGCAATTGTCAGTTAAAGCAACGCAGTGCGTATCGCAATAAATGGCCTGGTCATTAAGGGGGTTAAATCCTTCTGGGGCTGGAATGGAAAGTGGTTGTAAACCCCATTCATGATATCTGACCTAGGCACATATATCTGTCGTGTTTACTTATTTCTCTCCAAAGCTCTGAATGTCGTGTCTTTCTGCTGCTCCATTCCTCTTTTATCTGCATGATAACTTCTGACAAGTTCTCCGACACACGAGATAAAAACAGCTGGAAACTTGTGTCAGGGAGGGAACTTAGTGATAGATACGCAGAGAGCGTGTCTAGTCACAGCACAGCTCTGCAAGTTCCTCTTTATTCCTCTGTGAAAGACTCATTGCCAGTTAACGCTTGATTGCAGTTGTTGCCGCCAGGAGTGGCACAACCAGTTATTAGGTTTAGGGGCAATTACTTTTTCACATAAAGCCAGGCAGGTTTGGACAGCTTTTTGCCTTAATAAATTAAACCATCATTTAAAAACTGCATTTTGTATTTACTCGGGTTATCTTTGTGTAATAATATATATTTTTTGATGATCTGAGTCCTTTAACCACTTGCCGACTGCCGCATGTATATTTACGTCGGCAGAATGGCACGGACAGGCATAAGGGCCTACAGGTACGTCCCTTTGAATTTGCCACCGTGCCATTCACGCGCCGCCAGCGGCGCACGTGCATGCCCGTCGCAAGCTCCGTGATTCGGGTCGCAAGTCCTGCGGACTTGATCACCGCGGGATACCCGCGATCGTCTCGCGGAGAGTCAAAACGTGGAGATGCTGATGTAAACAAGCATCTCCCCGTTCTGCCTAGTGACACTGTCACTGATCAGCTCTCCCTGTAATCGGGAGAGCTGATCAGTGTAGTGTAACACACAGCCCCTCCCCCCTACAGTTAGAACACTTCCCTAGCACACACTTAACCCCTCCCCGCTCCTAGTGCTTAACCCCTTCACTGCCAGTGTCATTTTTACAGTAATCAGTGCAATTTAATCGCACCGATCACTGTAAAAATGACAATGGTCCCAAAAATGTGTCAAAATTGTCCGATGTGCCCGCCATAATGTCGCAGTCACAATAAAAATCGCTGATCACCGCAATTACTAATAAAAATGCCATAAAACTAACCCCTATTTTGTAAACGCTATAACTTTTGCGCAAACCAATCATGAATCGCTTATTGCGATTTTTTTTACCAAAAATATGTAGAAGAATACGTATCGGCCTAAACTGAGCAAAAAAAATGTTTTTTAATATATTTTTGGGGGATATTTATTATAGCAAAAAGTAAAAAATATTGTGTTTTTTCCAAAATTGTCGCTCTTTATTTGTTTATAGCGCAAAAAATAAAAACCGCAGGGGTGACCAAATACCACCAAAAGAAAGCCCTATTTGGACGTCAATTTTGTTTGGGAGCCACGTCGTACGACCGCGCAATTGTCAGTTAAAGCGGCGCAGTGCCGAATCGCAAAAAGTGGTCTGGTCTTAAGCCAGCAAAATGGTCCGGTCTGAAAGTGGTTAAGTGTGACAAATATGCAAAAAAATTCAAAATCTGAAAGTATTGTGACGCCTGCTTTTACTCGTACATGAAATTTAATGTCATCCCAGTCTTAGTCTGTAGGGTTCAATACTGAGTTGGCCGACCCTTTGCAGCTATAACAGCTTCAACTCTTCTGGGAAGGCCGTCCACAAGGTTTAGGAGTGTGTCTATGGGAACGTTTGATCATTCTTCCAGAAGCACATTTATGAGGTCAGGCACTGATGTTGGACAAGAAGGCCTGGCTTGCAGTCTGCACTCTAATTCATCCCAAAGGTGGGTTGAGGTCAGTCAAGTTCCTCCACCCCAAACTCGCTCATCCATGTCTTTTTGTGTGCTTTTCAGTGTTGGCTTTTTGGGGTAAAACAGGCAGTGAAGAGGTGCCATATGACCTCTGAGCTGCCTGTCAGCCGCTCTCTGGAATACGATCCCAAACAGGTCACTTTTCAGTGGGGTGACAAGGGCTGCCACAAGCATGTATAAGCTCTAAATACTACATCGCTTACCACTGATTTTTCTCAAACTGTTGAAAGAATAATGTTGCCTGAGTCTATGTCTGCTTTACATTGTAATAATAGTGCATCCCTCATAAAACTGTCAAATAATAAAGGCGCTGTCAAGTTTACAGAAACAATAAACTGGAGGCTTTGCATTTTGACAGTTTTATGAATGGTAAAACGTAGCTTTGCAGAAAAAGGGACGATTAAAGTGTGATTGAGGAGGCATATAACTTTGCTGATAGAGACCAACTTCCTAAAGACAAAGCACCCCTGACAAAAAGGAACAAAGCCCTGCTCTGCATCCTACATTATATTGGAAACAATGTAAAAATCATCAAAATCATTAGATATTGGGGTCAATTCACTAAAGGTTACTGCATGCAATATGAAGGTCACGTGACAATTTTGCGGTATTTTAAAAATGTACAAAACAACAGGAAACTTTGCACTGGCCAGGAAATGAAAAGTATACAATGTATCAGTGCTAAAATGTTCTCCTCTGAGCTCTGGAATGAAAATAAATTGTAAAATTTCATCAGAGGGAGATCGTTTTGTAGAATGTTTTCATAGATTCACAATATTTCTGGGTGCCTTCTGGTGCAGTGTTAGCCTGCAAAAAAGAAACAAATTGTGAAAAAAAGCCAAAAAACCCACAAAATGTAAGTGCTAAATATTGCAAAACATAAATAATTGCTAAATATTGCAAAACATAAATAATTAACGCATTTGGTAATAAATGCATGTTTTTTTAAAGAATTTACTACTTTTGAGATAAATACTGCAAGAGTATGGCATTTATCTCTTATGCCGCGTACACACGATCGGAATTCTCGTCGGAAAAAACTCTGACGGTTTTTCCGACGGAATTCCGCTCAAGCTGTGTTGCCTACACACGATCACACCAAATTCTGACGGTCAATAACACAGCGGCATAAAACACGTTCGACAGCACTATAAAAGGGAAGTTTAATGCTTCCAAGCATGCGTCGAATTGTTTCCGAGCATGCGTCAGAATTTTGCGTGTCGGAATTGCATACACACGATCGGAAAATCCAATAGAAAGGTTTTCCGTCGGAAAAATTGAGAACAGGTTCTCAATTCAAAGTCCGTCGGAAATTCCGACAGAAAAAGACCGATGGGCATACACACGGTCGGAAAATCCAATGAAAAGCTCCCATCGGACTGTTTCCATCGGAAATTCCGATCGTGTGTACGCCGCATTAGTGAATTTACCCCATTGTCCTCTATTGAGGAGAGATCTGGTCTTCAAATTCTTATTACCTGTGACTGTGAGACCTAAGAAAGAACCTAATCCTAAGGTGGAAGAAAGCCCTCTCCTAAGAACCGTCTTGTCAAAAAAGAAGGCACTGCATATTCGCTATTTCAGAAAAGAGTTAAGTGAAAATTGCGAGAACCAATCAGATCGCTCTTAAAGAGGAAGTAAACCCTGACGGGTTTTACTTCCTCTTTTGTTAGCTGCTGCAGCCTGCAAAAGAAAAGCATAATGGGCTAGTATGCATCGCATACTAGCCCAATATGTGCCACTTACCTGCAAAAAAATCCAGCAATGTCCCCTGTGTGGGCAGCGTCCATCTTCTTGCCCTCTTCCTTCGGGGCCGCGGAGCCGCGTGACGTCACTCCCACGCATGCGCACGGGAGCCGCGACTAGCGGCATATGCTAGGGAAGAAACTGCATTTAGTTTTATTTCTTCCCCGCGCATGCAACGTACAAATTTCCGGCGGACTACAAGTGAAATATCTCCTAAGCGGCGCACGTTTAGGAGATATTTCCACTACCTATAGGTAAGCCTTATTCTAGGCTTACCTATAGGTAATAGTACAAAAAGTGGGTTTACAACCACTTTAAGTCTACCGGCAGGAAAGCTCCCCGCAAGCAGCTGGTCACTAAAGCCACCCGCAAGGGCGTCTCGGCCACTGGGCGAGTCAAGAAGCCTCACCACTACAGGCCTGACACTGTGGCTCTCCGAGAGATCCGCCACTACCAGAAATACACTGAGCTGCTCATCCGGAAGCTGCACTTCCAGGGCCTTGTCTGCGAGATCGTCCAGGACTTTAAGACTGATCTGCACTTCCAGAGCGCCACTGTCATGGCTCTGCAGGAGGGCGCAGAGGCTTATCTCATAGCACTCTTCGAGGACGCCAACCTCTGCGCCATCCACGCCAAGAGGGTCACCATGATGTCCAAAGACATACAGCTGGCACGCTGCATCCACGGAGAGAGGGCATAGACACACACCAACATTATCCTCATCACCCCCTATACATAACACAAAGGCTTTTTTCAGAGCCAAAAAAAAAAGAAGGCACTAAGAAGGTGTAGGTGTTTTGCATGCAAAAAATACTAAAGGCCATGTAACTATGTAACAGAGTATTTGCTAAAACTGGAGAGTGCAAAATCTGGTGCAGCTGTTCATAGAAACCAATCAGCTTCCATTTTTTTAATTTTTTTTTGTCAAAGCTTTTTTTTTTTTTTAACAAAACGTTTTGTCAAAGCTTAATTGAACAAGCTGAAGTTAGAAGCCATGCACAGCTGCACCAGGTTTCAAGTATCCCTCATTTGACCAGCACAATATAACATTCAAAACTGCACAACTCTTATTTTTTTAATTCATCCAATGTAATTTATGTTTTGGAATGAAAAGGGAGGAAGAGAGTAACAGGAAAGTATCCTGCTAGCATTGGACTTTAATGGCATGACACGAGACAAAAACCATTACGGTATAAAAAAATATAGTTTTATTTTTAACAATTAAAGATGTCAGGAAACGGTAAAAGTTACATAACATGATAAAACATCAAAAAGGATTGTGCCGTAATATGATACATAACCCTTCCAACACTTAAATTGTACTTATATTGAATAAGCTTGAAGTGTATTGGTAGCTCAATCCTCCAAGGGTCCACGTGTTTCGCTGGATTGCGTAGCTTCTTCAGGATCCATAGGTTAAGTATTATACTCTGTATAGTATAACATAGATACGAATTAGTGTATACACAATTATTTACAATGTATTTACAGTTATTTTACAAGTATGCTATTTAGTTTAGCATTGCCCCATTTTACTTACACATGGCAAAAGATTGGAGACAACAAACGTCTGTGGGGCAGACACAGGGGCTGTAAAAATGTGATTAAAGAAGTCTTCACTTTAAATTATGTTTTGGAATGTGCCTGAGGATTAGAGTATATTGGGAAAACCAAACAGGCTTTGGTGATTAGGGCAGAGGAATACATCCACAACATAATGAATCATAAAACCTATCACAGTTTCCAAAGCATTTTAAGAAATGCCACAATAAGGCCCCTTTCACACGGGCGGCTGTTCTGCCGCAGTTAAAAGCATGTTTTGTTATTTTGAAATTCCAAGACTCCAGGCACAGCGATCAGTTGCAGTTGTACATTGCGTTTAGCTGCGTTTACGTGCGGCTGCGTTTAGCTGCGTTTGGAACATTATTGATATTTCTGATGTGCTTCCTGTTGTTTTTCATTGCTTTTTGCCGCTGCTATCCTCAGGAGAAATAGTACACTGCGATTACCTGCGGTTATGTGCATATAGCTGCGGTACATCGCACCTGGACGCATTCAATTCTATTTTTTCTATTCGCACGGAACCGCATGTAACAAATTCGCAGCTAAACGCAGTGTGTGAATGGGGCCATAGGAAAGCATTGTGTGCTTTTAGCTGCGGTAGAAAACTAGAAAATCCGCAGCTAAAAGCACCATTCTATCCGTCCGTGTGAAAGGGGCCTTAGGATAGCACTAACTTGAACATTGTGACAATTCAGTAATTCAGAATGGATGTACAAACTGGGACCGCTGTACCAAAAGGGGTTAAATATGGATCTTAATTTAATTTGTTATTTAGGAGGTCTGTTTTCAAATGATTCCTAAATTAGGTCAGTAAGGATTTATCTTTTATGGCTGTATATAATTGTATTCTATTTTGCATGCTTTGTCTATGTATTGCACACTGCACTCACAACACTAATAATGTTTTCATTACGTGTTTGCATTCTTTCAAGTCTTGATTAGAATTAAGCTTGTCTATGTTACGCCCCTTGCTACCATAAAAGTACAATTGTAATATTAATGTGATACCTACGTAATCATGTGTATAAAAAGACTTCAATTGCATTGAATAAATAGAAAAGTTATTTGGAAAGATGCTGAGTGTATCTTTTTGTGTCTGTTCCCTACTGCAGTTGTTGTTATTAATTTGGAACCTCAATCAATATGAGGATAGGAGTTGCCCATCTATAAAATTTCCAGAAAATACTAAAACTGGAGTGCAAAATCTGGTGCAGCTGTGCATGATAGCCAATCAGTTTCTAACTTCAGTCTGTTCATTTAGGCTTTGACAAAAGAATCTGGAAGCTGATTGGTCTCAATGTAGAGCTGCACCAGATTTTGCACTCTATAGTTTAGTAAATCAATCCCAATGGGTTAATGGCCAGGGTGGGGCAATTACCTGATAGCTTAAAGGACAGCTCAGTCCTCCACTTCTGATAAAGATGGTGAACCATTGAAATGAGTTGAGTGTGATAGAGTGCTGAATGTACTGTATGGAGAGCCAGAAAACCACGAATAGAGAGCCAACCTTTTGCAGTGTACCCAGGGACATTGGACTCAATGGAGCAGATTTACTAAAACTGGTGCACACAGCTTCTATTTCAGCTTGTTCAATTAAGCTTTGACAATAAAACCTGGTAGATGATTGGTTTCTATGCAGAGCTGCACCAGATTCTGTGTGCTCCAGTTTTAGTACATCTCCCTCATGTGCAAGAACTCATTTTGTTTGTGAGTAGCCTTTTAAATATCTAATAAAGCTCTGTGTTACTATTTGAGAAGTAGTACTGATCAAGCTGGATGATAGAGAACTTGAACACTATGTAACACAAGGTTTGTCTGAGCTCAGGAACAAGCAGGACAGGAGATGGCAGTGGACAACCTCCAGCAGTATGGAGTGTGCTGCTCAGATGGGGGGATCCCAAATCGTCTTTAATATTGATTGGACCCCGGGCAAAACTTTTTTTACCCCCCCCCCCCCCATGCGGTTTCGCTCTCCACCTGCTCTGAGACATACAATAAATAGCAGATAGGCTGAAAATCAGTTTACTGAATCAGTTCAGGCAGCGATTGTGATTGGTTGCCAGAGGTTACAGTGTATCATTACCGCTCACTGACTGGTTGCTAGAGGTTACAGCACACATTACGGCTCACTGATTAGTTGCTAGAGGTTACAGCACATTATTTCTGCTTGTTGATTGACTGCTAGAGATTACTGTGGATATGATCTCAGGGGTCATGAAACACATATCGATGCTGCCGGCCACCGCTATTTCCATATGAATGCTGCCGCTATTTACATATGAATGCTGCCGCTATTTACATATGAATGCCGCCACTATTTACATATGAATGCCGGTAATGTACATTTAAACACAGGGTCTGCAGGCTCGGCAGCATTAGTAGCAGCACTTCACACTGAGATATTGGGACACAGTACGGGACTAAAACCTCAAGGGATGAGGGAATTTAAACCAGGATATTTGGCAAGTATGAGGCAGCTGCTTTGGGCCCCACAACAATGACAGGGCCCAGGGCAGCCGCCCCTTTTGCCCTGCCTTAAAAAACGGCCCTGGATCCCAAAGTGAGGTTTGGAAAGTGGAAGAACCAGAGAGCACTGAAACTGTGTGACATCCGCAGACACAGAGCTGAGCACATCATACAGGGGGCTGCAGTATCCCCTTATGCATTGCCTTGATCATGCCATAAGTGGGACATAAGACTGTGTGTACATTTGGATCCTATGTATTACAGTCACACCATATACAGAAAGACTTGCTTGGCTTTGTATCACTCTCTCATGGGGTGACAGGATTTTAATGGATATGTTTTTCTGTCATTGAGGTAAGCACAACCACAAGGGTATTAATAAAATATGGATTTATTACAAAATATAAAAATATTACATTAATAACATTCGATCATATACACATTTGACCACAGTTGATACTCAGTCCAGAAAGGTTGAACAGATGCTTGTATATGCGGATAGCCAGCACGTTTGTTAGTTATCAGCTTCTTTGGGGCGGCTCAATATGCATCTATAACAATGTCCAAGTTGCAAAAGATAACATTAGTATCAACATCAGATAAATTTATTTACAATGTTAACAATATTTATACAATTAATATGGGTGCTCACCAAAACTTTTTGGTACTGACATTAAGACGACCGCAACATCAGAGAGAGCATAGGCGAGTCACCATCCAGTGAGAGCGGTGATGCCAGAATCACCAACTTGGCGATTCTGGCATCACTGCTCTCACTGGACGGTGATGTTAAAATCCCACCCCATGCATCATCTTTTTCTATTGACCCAATAGGGATGTGGATATGACATTCTGTCCCTAGAATCTGTCCAACAGATTTTGTATATATCCTTGCTTGGCTTTATTGTCCTCTTATTTTAGGCTGCAGGTTTGGTATATGGGTTGGAAACTTTATATGTGGTGGAAGAAAGACTGAGAGTGGTACTTTAGTGTCCAGATAAAATGATGGATTTCTGGAATCTTCTTTGAACTTTCTGGATACTATTCCAATCCACTGAAAGATGAAAGTGTTTGTGTATATGAGTAAGGGTTGTAATCAGGACATAGTTGTGCGCACAGGGTGTGCCAGATGTGCCTGGGCACACCCTAACCACCCCATGCACATTAGTATTATCTCTCTGTGTGGCGGCAGGAAGATGGGAAAGAACTCCCTCTTAAGCCCCATACACACTATCAGTTTTTCTGCTGAGTTTTTCCTTCAGATTTACCAAAACCATATAATATGAGGTCAAACATTAGGAGTTTCAATTTGTATGCAATCAGGCAGGCCCTTGCACTACATGGTTTTGGTAAACCTGAAGGAAAAAACTCAGCAGAAAAACTAATAGTGTGTATGGGGCTTGACCGGCTCTGCCATAAGAGAAGTGTTTATCTCTTTTACTGTGGTGGTAGGAAGGTTCAATGTGCCGAGGTCATATATATGTAGAGACACACACACACACACACACACACACACGTGTTTGAGCTTTAGGGTGCACACCCTAATTCAATAGGCTGCACACACCTATAAATCAGGAGGTATTATATGTATGGTGTTTCAGATATCACATTTAAGAATACTATTTATATTGTAGGTTGAGTTTTTTTGTGATAGTGGCTTCCTTGTAAGGGAAGCACAAGCATTCATTTCATTTTTCTTCTATGAATGGGAAAAGTATTTCCCTCAGGGGGAGTGAATACAAAAAAGGGAAGAAATCCCTTGTCTGGCCAGTTATTCTACACTGTTATAATAGTATAAAAAAAGTCCTAAAGGCTGAAAAAAAAAAAAATTCTTAATGCATTCACACCATTAAGATAAAAAAAAAAGTCCCATTACTTGGGATAGGGGGTAATTGAAGTGTATGTAAACTTGGTTCATATCCCTTTCCCATAACATAAGTATTATTATGGAGTGCACCCCCCACCCCTTTGCTTTAACTTTTCCGTGAAGGCTTGCTATGAGATTTTGGAGTCTGTGCGAATTTCTGCTTCTTTTTCTTGGGTTCAGATATGTTTAAAAGAAAAAAAAAAGAAAAGACAAAAATGTATTGCCCATCAAAAAAAAACTGCTTTCTGCTGCAATACCCACCTTCAATCCAAAGATTTCCTCTGCAGTATTCTGTTCTGCCACTAGATGCCCTCAGTCTGATGTCCAGAGTCATCCTTCTGAGCTCTCTGTTTGTCCTGGACCCGCCCCAGCCTGTAACTGAGCAGTGAAAAGAGAAGAAGCACAGTGATGTGTCTCTTCCTGTCAGCATGTTCCTTGTCAGCCATGAACTGACTCTTGTGCTGCTTCTTCCTGTCATACTCCAGCCCTGCTGTACACAAATTGCAAGAGGATAGTTCCAGGTCACATTCAGTTACTTACACCGCTTGTTTCTAAAAAAAAAAAAAAAATATCAAAAAGATCATAGTGGGTGTTCAGCCACTTGATCGTTCTTACAGGCTTCTCCCGGCTCGCCCGTAGGATCGGCGAGAGGGAGAAGGAATTGGTCCATGCCAAAAGTTTACCATAGAGAATCCATTGGGCCAGATGGCCCCCGGATGTCTCTATGATCTTTCAGAGGCCAGGCACAATGTTATGATGATGTCATGACACCCGGCCTCTGCATTTGAAAAAATGCCACCTTGTCTGGGAAGCCAGGATCGTTTTTTTTTTTTTTAGGCTTCCCAGCCAAGAGGTGAGATGTGGGGACTTATTGACACCAGATCTCACTGTAAAGAGGACCTGTCATGCACTATTCCTATTACAAGCGAGAGCAATAATTCTAGTACTAAACCACCTCTGTAACTCTAGACAGGTAACCTGTAAAAAAAAATTAAAGCGTCGCCTATGGGGATTTTTAAGTAGCAAAGTTTGGCGCCATTCCACGAGTGTGCACAATTTCAAAGCGTGACATGTTAGGTATCTATTTACTTAGCGTAACATCATCTTTCACATTATGCAAAAAAATTGTGCTAACTTTACAGTTTTTTTTTTTTAATGCATGAAAGTTTTTTTTCCCCCCAAAAAACGCATTTGAAAAATTCCTGCGCCAATACCGTGGAAGATAAAAAGCAACAACCGCCATTTTATTCCCTAGGGTCTCTGCTTAAATGTATATATATATATATATATATATATATATATATATATATATATATATATATATATATAATGTTTGGGGGTTCTGAGTAAAATTTTTTGCAAAAAAATGATGATTTTTACATGTAGTAGCGAAGTGTCAGAATTGGCCTGGGTAGTAAGTGGTTAATGATGTTTTCATGATTACAGAGTTGTATTCATTTCTACCTTTTATATCTGCCTATAGTTCAGCTTTAGGCCCCTTTCACACTGGGGCGGGAGCCTCGGCGACGGTAAAGCAGCGCTATATTTAGAGCTGCTTTACCGTCGTTTTAGCCGCGGTATTCGGCCGCTCGCGGGGCAGTTTTACCCCCCGCGAGCGGCCAAAAAAGGGTTAAAATCCCCAGCAAAGCGCCGACGTAGCGGCGCTTTGCGGCGGTATTGCCGCGGTATTACCGCGGTGTCCCATTGAAATCAATGGGTAGGAGCGGTATAGGAGCGGTGAATACACCGTTCCTATACCGCTCCAAAGAAGCTGCTAGCAGGACTTTTTTGACCGTCCTGCTAGTGCACTGCTCCAGTGTGAAAGCCCGCCGGCTTTCACACTGGAGTGAATGGGGCTGGATTTTTTCAGGCGGTGTACAGGCGCTATTTTTAGCGCTGTACCGCCTGAAAAACGCCCCCAGTGTGAAAGGGGCCTTAGAGTAGTTTCCTGTACAGTCCAAGACTGGAGAGATATCTATTCCATACATTTCCACCCTACCTGCATTATCATTTTTTACCTTGATCAGTTAAATTAGAACAATCTTAAATATTATAATGGCTGGGGTTATGCAATATACCCCACCAGCACTGCACGATATTTACTTCAAAACAATATTTGCTCAGTGTGACTGATTGTGTACTCTGTGTGATGTACTAGAGCTGTTGCTGCTGCATTTCTAGGAGGAGGGTGGCACACTGAGAAAAGTTTCTTAATGACTGCATGCCACATACTGCATGAAGGTACCTGAGCACAGATGTAGACCAACTATATTTATTAAATAGATTCCATATGGAATGAAGAAGTAACCCACTGTTGGTGGTTATTAGAAAGATACCAGCCCTACTTGATGTATGCTTTTATTAGCTGGACCACTTGAATACAGTATGAGTGGCATCCTTGCCCTTCTAGTGGGACTGGGCTGTGTGTCTCCTTTTCAGCCACTAGATGGTGCTGTGAACACAGCAAGTAGATGGTCAGGTCAGCAGAAGGATCCAAAATCGGCACAAACATAACAGTGTCAGAGCACTCTGTGTATGTCATTGTGTCACATGATGGAGCGGACTGGAAGAGTAATGCTCTCATTGGATGGAGCCCTTCCATAGGTACTACAAGCAGGGATGAGCTCAGATTCTAAACAAACCCAGAAGGAAGCTGTCACTCCGACCCAGTGCTGTCCAATCAGCTGCAGCCAGGGTGTTCTCCGCAGCCACATGTACACCAAGGGGAGGGGATGCTCATGACTTCATAGACTTTATATAAAGGGCCACCATCAGGGGGGTACAGCCCATACACATGTGTAGCGGCGACACTTTTGCAAGGTGTCCGCTATGTGCAAATTTAGTTATTTTTCTCAGAACAGTAAAGGGGTTCTGAGGGTTAATTGTGTAGGTTTAACTTTGGCATCAGTTTGGCTGGGCTGTGCTAGGGTTCTGCCTGGTCATGTGTACAGTTAGGTGCCCATGACAGGCCCAGAACCAGGCCTGGTTGGACGTTTTGGGTATCGGCATCCCCGGAGCCAATCAGTGGGTGCGTCTGGCCCCGCTGAGGAGTCTGGGGAAGGGTACTTTAGATGCTGGAGTCACGTGTTTGGGGTTTGTTCGGCCATAGCTGCCTGTTCCTGGATCCGGACTGGGGTAGCCCCGCGAGGGGTCCCGGTCGCGGAGCGTGTGCCGCCCCGCAACATGATCAGTCTGACCTGCCCCACAGACCCACTTGGTCTGGGGCAAGGATCCATCTGTTCCCGAGTCTCGGAACCGGCTGGTCCGAGGCGCAGTAACTGAGGGAGGATTCAAGGCGTCCGGGTGTCCTCTCAACTTGGAGGGGCACCGCAGCTCGTGTAAGTGACCGGGGGAGGACTTTTCGGAGGAGGGCCAACAAGCTGGCATCCCAAGAAGTGCCTGGTTGCTGGGTTGTCAAGGACAATACCGATTCTACGCTTTCCCAGTACTGCCAAGGAGACAGAGAACGTTCCAGATACTGAGGAAAGGTTCCTGTTCACTTTTGATTGCAACTTTTCTTCAAGGTCAGAGACTTTGCAAGTTCCGAATTCCAGTGCTGACTGCCATAATCTCTGACTAGAGATTTGTTCAGCTTTGAAGCGCCCAGCTGCGAGTGGCTACTCTCTGGGTTTGCATTAGAGACTTTCTAATAATCAGCAGTTCAAGGTGCCTGAGTTTCTTCACCCTTGCCCTCTGTCCCCATACGAGACTGGGTTTGTTGGATGTTACCCCTGCAAATAAAAACCTTTCTAAAGGACTTTTATGGTGTCGGCGTCCAAAGTTGTTGGGTACTAACTCTGGGAACCCCTAGACCTGGAAGAACAAGCCAAGCGGAGGTAACCGGTAAGCCCAAAAGTTAAGGTCACCCCATCGAGGGTTATGGCCACTACACATGTAAGGCCGACTGGCAGGGATATAAGAAGGCAGGGTCTGGTGCAGAGGAGCTCCGTGGAGGCTCCTGTATGTGTGCGAGTCAGAAGGCTGCTACTCTGTCATGAGCTGACATCAGGCTCTTTGCTGCCACCTCTGGCCATTTCCTGAGCTGGGACAGGATCACCTTACAAGTAAGGGCTATTGTGCAGGGGGGGCTGTGTGTGTGATTGTGTACATGCCTGTGTGTCTACATGTCTGTGTGTGTACATGTCTGTGTGTGTGTGCATGTCTGTGTGTGTGTGTATGCCTGTGTGTACATGTCTCTGTGTGTGTACATGTCTCTGTGTGTGTACATGTCTGTGTGTGTGTACGTGCTTGTCATATACACACATGTGAGAGGTGCTAGAAGCGAACAGGTGTGTGGGGGCTGAGAGCGTACAGGTGTGAGGGGGGCTGAGAGCGTACAGGTGTGAGGGGGCTGAGAGCGTACAGGTGTGAGGGGGGCTGAGAGCGTACAGGTGTGAGGGGGGCTGAGAGCGTACAGGTGTGAGGGGGGCTTAGAGCGTACAGGTGTGAGGGGGGCTGAGAGCGCACAGGTGTGAGCGGGGCTGAGAGCGTACAGGTGTGAAAGGGGTTGAGAGCGTACAGGTGTGAGGGGGCTGAGAGCGTACAGATGTGAAGAGGCTGAGAGCGTACAGATGTGAGGAGGCTGAGAGCGTACAGGTGTGAGGGGGGTTGAGAGCGTACAGGTGTGAGGGGGGTTGAGAGCGTACAGGTGTGAGGGGGGTTGAGAGCGTACAGGTGTGAGGAGGCTGAGAGCGTACAGGTGTGAGGAGGCTGAGAGCGTACAGGTGTGAGGGGGCTGAGAGCGTACAGGTGTGAGGAGGCTGAGAGCGTACAGGTGTGAGGGGGCTGAGAGCGTACAGATGTGAGGAGGCTTAGAGCGTACAGGTGTGAGGGGGCGCTGAGAGCGTACAGGTGTGAGGGGGGTTGAGAGCGTACAGATGTGAGGAGGCTGAGAGCGTACAGGTGTGAGGGGGGCTGAGCGTGTATAGGTGTGCGGGGGGCTGAGAGCGTACAGGTGTGAGGGGGGCTGAGAGCGTACAGGTGTGAGGGGGGTTGAGAGCGTACAGATGTGAGGAGGCTGAGAGCGTACAGGTGTGAAGTCGCACAAATTCAAAGTCAGATTTGTGTAAACCAGGGCTTGAGGTAAATCTTTTTTTTTATTATTTGGGTAGAGTAAAGAAGGGTTATAATAATAATAATAATAATTTTTTATCTTTTCACTAATGTTTGCACCTATATTTACTAGTGTTGTTGGTTTTTGACTTTTCTTTATGTTTGTTGCACCACTAGCTGCCAAGATACTCACGTCGAAAATATACTTACGAAAATATACTTACTACGCTTCAACATCCTACTCAGAATATTCTCAACAAGTTCTACAAGTTCTCCAGAACTGCAAGTTCTGCTTCCTTATATGTGTAGTGCCCTGCCCCTAATGGGCAGACGCTATAAGTAAAAATTTTGTTTTGTCTGAGCTGTAGTTTAGTTCAGACTGATTATGTTAAATTTCTGGTTTCTGTTCTAGTTTAGCTGGGTTGTGTAGTTTTTCACTTGGCCGTAGGTGGCGCACTCATCATCGGCCACTGTTGGAAATGCAACAGGCTGGGTGTTTTAGGTACCTCTTTGCCCAGAGAGTGGGAGTGGGAGTGGTTTACCCACTGTGAATTCTGGGAGAGGGTACTTAAGGGACAGACATTGTGGTCTGGGTTTGTTCCCTGACCTTATGGCCCTCCTGGCCTAAGGTGTACCGTAACCACTCAACTGTCTCTGGGCCGGCTGGCCCGAGGCTTCGTCACTGAAAGTAGGCCCAGAAGTTCTGGGGCCTTCTGATCCAGGGGTAGTCCTGTGCTGTCTTGACTGCGAGGAGAAGCCGAGCAATTGGAGAAACTAGGGGAGGACTTTTCTGTGAGAGGACTGAGCAACTAGGCTGGTATCTCAAGAAGAGCCTGGAGACTTAATTGGAGGACGCATCCTGGGTCATCTACCTCACAGTACCGCCAGCTTGGCTGAAAGAAACTGGTACTGCGTGAGTATACTTTGACTTTACAAAGGTTATGGGTTACACCAGGGGTGCCCAACCTTTTGAAGAGCGAGGGCCACTTAAGCGACTTGGTAACCGGTCGCGGGCCACAATGAGCGGGTGGTTTGCATGTCCATGTCCACTCTGCATTTGCAGAGCGGACACGGACGCAGCCCACGATACTTTTTAGCGGATCGTATTGGAGGTAGAACACAAGTCGGTTTATGTCTGCCACTACTTAGAGGTGAATGGAGGGTCCAATTGGTCGGACTGTCGGACTGACCGTGTGAAAGGGGTCCAAGGCTGCTTTCACACTGATGTGCTGCGGTTTACCCGCACCACGTGTGTAACGCAGTGTACCTTTGGCTTTCCTGCAGTTTGCAATAGACTTCTATTATATTCTGCAGGTTTGGTGCACTTTCAGAAAGCTCACCAAACTCGCAGGTAATAACAGAAGTCTATGGCTCAGTGCAGGTAACCCGCAGGTGCACTGCTCTGCACCTGCGGATCAGTTTGAAAGCAGCCCAGTAACCACTGCAGAAAAGATATGCCCATATATACACTGTGATTTTTGTAATAAACTGACCTTTAATAACCGTATTCTTTCTATTCTATCCCAGAGCAGAAGGTCGCGGGCCACAGCAGAGGGCTCCGTGGGCCACATGTGGCCCCCGGGCCACTGGTTGGGCACCCCTGGGTTACACAATCCTGTGGCAGAGGATTGTGCAACGATTCTACTCTATTTCTTCATGTCTGTGGCAGAGACTATGACCGAGCATCGTGCTGGTTGCTAGGTCAGTGAGAGAGGCCTATCCGGTGGTTGCTAGATCCAGCCTGTGGAAGCTGTTTGTCCTCTGGATCAAAGAAGTATCCATGATCCGCGATACAAGGTACCTGAATCCTCCATTCTTAAACTTGGTTTGTTATTAAAAGCATTGAAAAAGAGAAACAAAATGTTTGGAACTGACATCTGTGAACAACTTTTCAATGGGACCCCTATGATGGACTTGTGAATATGGTGGAACAGTGAGGTGACGGTAGGCCCAAAAGAATTAAAATACCAGCAGCTCCTTCGGGGTAAGTGCTATGCATCTCTGAAACACCTAGCATAATCTCACCACTAGAGGGCTCCAACTTCCACATCATGGATAAAATAGAAAAATGGGTCTGAAAATAATATATCTGAATGCACACGGCCTTAAAGGGTAAGTCTACCTTACAAACAAATCTGTAAGGTGAACATACACAGGGATGAGGTGGCAACTCTAACATTGATAGGACATAAATCATATATACACTGTACACACACTGATAGGACGGAGATCATATATACACTGTACACACACTGATAGGACGGAGATCATATAGATCATATACACACTGTACACACACTGATAGGACGGAGATCATATCGATCATATATACACTGTACATACACTGATAGGACGGAGATCATATACACACTGTACACACACTGATAGGACGGAGATCATATATACACTGTACACACACTGATAGGACGGAGATCATATACACACTGTACACACACTGATAGGACGGAGATCATATAGATCATATATACACTGTACACACACTGATAGGATGGAGATCATATACACACTGTACACACACTGATAGGACGGAGATCATATATACACTGTACAGATACTGATAGGACGGAGATCATATAGATCATATATACACTGTACATACACTGATAGGACGGAGATCATATACACACTGTACATACACTGATAGGACGGAGATCATATATACACTGTACACACACTGATAGGACGGAGATCATATAGATCATATATACGCTGTACATACACTGATAGGATGGAGATCATATATACACTGTACACACACTGATAGGACGGAGATCATATAGATCATATATACGCTATACATACACTGATAGGACGGAGATCATATACACACTGTACACACACTGATAGGACGGAGATCATATAGATCATATATACACTGTACATACACTGATAGGACGGAGATCATATACACACTGTACACACACTGATAGGACGGAGATCATATAGATCATATATACACTGTACATACACTGATAGGACGGAGATCATATACACACTGTACATACACTGATAGGATGGAGATCATATATACACTGTACACACACTGATAGGACGGAGATCATATATACACTGTACACACACTGATAGGACGGAGATCATATAGATCATATATACGCTGTACATACACTGATAGGACGGAGATCATATACACACTGTACACACACTGATAGGACGGAGATCATATAGATCATATATACACTGTACATACACTGATAGGACGGAGATCATATACACACTGTACACACACTGATAGGACGGAGATCATATAGATCATATATACACTGTACATACACTGATAGGACGGAGACCATATATACACTGTACACACACTGATAGGACGGAGATCATACATAAATTGTACACACACTGATAGGAGGGAGATCATACATAAATTGTACACACACACTGATAGGACGGAGGTCATATATACACCGTACATACGCTGATAGGACGGAGATCATATACACACTGTACATGCACTGATAGAAAGGAGATCATATATTATGTACACTGTACATACACTGATGGCACAGAGATCATATATACACTGTACATACACTGATAGGACGGAGATCATATTAGGGTTGCCACCTTTTCTTCAAGTCAAACCCGAACACTTTAGCGGCTCACAGCAATATTTTTTTCTAGTAGAAATTATTCATATATTTTGCAATTAAAAAACATTTTTCATCAAATTAAATTAATCACAAGAGTCCCCCTTTACATCAGAGTCCACAGAGTTCCTCTTTTACATATGAACTCACTGAGTTCCCTTACACTGTAAGGAGGTAGGCGGGACGACTCTGCAGACTCTGATGTAAGGGAGAACTCTGGGAACCCTGATCTAAGGGTTTGAGAACTTGGAGAACACTGAGAATTCTGATGTACGGAGAGGAGTCTGATGTAAGGGGAACTCTGATGTAAGGGGTGCTCTGAGAACCCTGATTTGCCTTAGTGTACTCACTTAGAGGCAGGAGAGAGAATGGGGGAGACTTCAGTCACAGACAGGGATGGGTGGTGAGCTCACTCACTCCTTGGCAGTCAGCACTCATCCAGATGTATCTGAGACTGCTGGACTTCACATTTCCTTTTCTGAGGCACAGTGCCAGGGATTGATGTGTGGGCAGACACAGAGGGTAGGGGTGGGAGGAAGAGGAGCAGATCAAGCCCTCTCTCCTCTCCCTTCAGTGTGGGGGAGGGGTAATTTTTAATGCTGGCTTTGGCAGTGTAAGAGAGAGTGTAACAGACACCCTCGACTTAAACATGCAGCCAGCAACCCTGCTGGGAAGCCAAATTCTGGTCTGAATAATGTGTCCGGGTTGCAGGTGGTCTGAAACCCGAACGCATAACTCCAAACCCGAACTGTCCGGGTGAATCCTGGACAGGTGGCAACCCTAGATCATATGTACATACACTGATAGGACAGAGATCATATATACACTGTACATACACTGATAGGACAGAGATCATATATACACTGTCCATACACTGATAGGACGGAGATCATATATACACTGTACATACACTGATAGGACAGATATCATATATTATATACACTGTACATACACTGATAGGACAGAGATCATATATACACTGTACATACACTGATAGGACAGAGATCATATATACACTGTCCATACACTGATAGGACGGAGATCATATATACACTGTACATACACTGATAGGACAGAGATCATATATACACTGTACATACACTGATAGGACAGATATCATATATTATATACACTGTACATACACTGATAGGACAGAGATCATATATACACTGTACATACACTTGTAGCACCCTGATGTTTAGGCAGGGTGGCTACTAAATTTATCTGCCAAGTGATAGTTGCCTTGGCGAATTGATAGGAGGTAAATTGATTTCACCCTAATTCTGGAACTGCTGTACTTCTCTCTTCTGTCACTAGATGGCCAGGTATCTAGTGGCATCAGATAGGACAAGGGCATTGCAAGGAAAAACTAGGAATGAATGGGGTGTTTCAGCCAATGGACAACGATTTTCTTGGGTCCCTTGGCCTGCTGAGAGAGCCTATTTATTTGGGTGGAGTCAGGTGATCGGGGTTCTATTCCACCTGGACGGCTGTCTGGGTGGACGTGTGTTGTAATGCCCGGGCTGCTAGGCCATAGGCCTTGGGCCTATCCCGGGGACATCTGGCTGCTAGGCTCTCTGAGGGCCTATCCAGAAACAAGAGAGCAGTGTAGGGTTGGGAATGCGGATTGCAGTCCAACCAAAAGTAACAGTTCCGCTGGCCGGGGGAACCAGTCATGGTCAGAGGTAGAGGGGAAGTTGTCGCCACTAAGGGACCATTCACCTCGCCACCGTAGACTACTATGAGTAAGCGGAGGCCAGTATCAGAGCAGACTTCTCGCCAGCCCGGGACGGTGAAGAATTCTGAAAACTTCAGCAAGTGCCAAGTAAGGGACCCAGCAGGACAGTAGAGGTGACGCTTGTGGAGTGCCAAGCCAGGGTACTAACGTGTCAGCAAGGATGACACTTGAGGAACATCTGTGAGTGCCAAGCCAGGGACCCAGCGGTGAAGCGGGGATGACGCTTGAGGAAGATACTGAGTGCTAAATTGGAAGAGCTCAGGGGATCCAGTGGCAGTGGATCAGTAAGTCTAGTGAAAGACTGAGGACTCAGTGGAAGTGAAGTTCTACAATAGGAGATTGTAGAAGAAGTGAAAGAGTTCATTGCAACCTTTGTTAGAAACTGTTACAAGACTTTTGCCATAGGAGACACTGTTCCTACTCATGCAGATGCGGTGTCTGGCTAGATACCTTTCCCTGCATGGCTGTCTACCTATTAAAGTCTCGGAGTCTGCCAATTAACATTGCATCTACTTAAGGGTGTCCTGGCCCCAACCCTCTCTCTCTCAGGTAAGCCTACAAGGGGTAAAAGCAGTGTGCCAATAGGGGAGGTGATACCTGTGGCCATTAAGGGAGACAACACGGTTGTGCCAGTTAAAGCCACTGCCAATCGCAACTATCTCCCTCTCAAAGAATGCTCCACCATTTCCAATTCGGACATCCCCTCCGACGGGATGTTTGAACTGTTTTCAGACACTTTGTCCTGGACTGGAAAGGGGAGTGAGAGTGAAGAGGAGCAGTTGTGTGACTTGGAAGATGATGAGGTTCCTCCGGGGGCCTAATACAAGTGTAACATTTGAACTGTCTGCCAATAACGCACCAACTGTGCGTATTACTGAATCTTTTGAAGAGGGTCATTGGGAGCATTGAGTCCCTAATGTGATTCCCACTAAGCAGGTGGAGGCAACCAAATTTGATTGCAAACCTGATACTGTTGTGGGGCACCCAGTTCGTGTGTGCTCATGCAGTCCAATGTAAACCTACAAGGGTGCATCGTCTTTAAGAAAGTGGCTGAGGAATACGGATATCTGTATCCTTATACCAGCTAATTTAGAGAAAGAAATCCTGGATAAAGAAACCCAAAGAAGAACCGGTGCAAAGTTTCCTCCGAATCCCTTTGCGGGTGGACTTTCCAAAGATGTCACCTAAGATAGCTAAAAAGTATATTTCAGTGCTACACACCTGAGGCTATGGTTGCAAAATCAACTTAGATTGTGTGATTATTCGTAGGCCAAACAAGAAGGGCATTCAACACTTTATTACTACGGTAAGGCCCGGTTCAGACTGCTGCGGTGCGGGAGATCGCATATGATTCGCACCGCACTGCAGTTCAAATCATATGCGATCTCTGTGCGATGCAAATTCAGCCATACAGATAGTATGGCTGAATTCGCATCGCATTCGGCCCAAACTCGCACAGGACCCTTTTTTTCGGTCCGTTGCAGAATCGGATCGCATGGTGTTCTCACTATGCGATCCGATTCCTGTCCGAGTTTGCAGATCGCACTGCGATATGCGAGCTGCTATGGGGGTGTCATTCACATTTCATTGACACTCCCAGCAGCTCGCATAGGGCAGTGTGAACTGCCGGCGGGAGGCATGCGGTGCGGGAACCCGCAGTGAATTTGCATCGTTCCCGCACCGCAGCAGTCTGAACCCGGCCTAAATGCCAAAGGAGAGGCCTTGAAGTTACCTGATGCTGGATATTACTGGTAGAAGATTTTCGAATTGTGTTTCACTGACCCCATGTGGATTACAAATGTGTGCTTTGTGGAGTTAGGACGCTATGCTAGAAAGCCACTCCACCTTCGTACAGAAAATTGTTGCTAGTGGAGAACATTCCTGTTAGCTGTATTGCTGAGACTGTGCAGGACTGAATACTGCAGGCAGATACAGGGAGGGCCCACTTGAGTCGCGCTGGCTAGTTCTGCGGAATTGCCAGTGCGTCTCCCTCTGAAAAGTAACCTGTTTAGAGGACATTCAACATGTTTGTTCTTCACCCAATGAGAAATTCTTTCTCAATCCCCAGCTGTTGTGTGGACAGACTGAGATTTCCATTTTTTTTTTTTTGATGGACTGTGAAACATCAAGGACATTGGGGTGCTTTTTTTTTTTAACAAAGAACTTTATTTATTTTGAACAGTACATGTCATAGCATCAGATCAAATACAATCGAGTGTATTGGCATCACATCAGGGAGGGCAATTACATAATGACGAACTTACATTCAACAAACATTGTCAAGGCATTCTCAGTTGATGTTAGCCGATAAGGCATGTTTAGTGGAGAAAGTTGAAGAAGAAAAGGAAAAACTAGTATCCGGGGGATCAGTGGTAGAGCATAGTTTGTTTTCAGAGTAACCATATCCGTATTCCCCCATCCCTCCCTCCATTCCAGAGATACATTATTTCCAGTATTAAGGGTCTAAGTCCCCCTAGTGGTCTACAATGAACAAAATAGGAAGATATCTAATCTCTCTCAGTGAGTGTATTACCCTACTTTCCCTCCCTGCAAGCGCTCCCCTGTAGACACTATGGAAGGTCGAGCTGTCTTTCTTGTACCCAGGCCCCCCAAATCTTTTCAAACTTTTGGGGGCAGTTGCGCCCCATGTAGGTCAGTTTATACAGAGGTAATGCTGCGTCCACAAGGGCCCGCCACTGGGATATTGTAGGGGTACTGGGGTCATTCCACTTGAGAAGGATCGCCCTCCTGGCGTAAAAGGCTGCATAGAAAACAAAGTGTTTCCTTGCTTGTGTCGTCTGCAACGTGTCGACTACTCCTAATAACAGGGGTAGTGGGGCGCATGGAACGTGTAGTTTCCCTATTCTGTTGATCTCTGCTGCTACATCCTTCCAGTACGTCTGCAGGTGCTCACAAGACCATACTACGTGCAGAAAGGATCCTATGTCTGTGTTGCATTTAGGGCACAGGTTGCTCCTAGTGGGGTATATACTGGCCAGGCGTTCCGGAGAGTAATATGCTCGGTGTATAAATCTGAGTTGGGTGTACCTGTCTCGGGACGAGACCATGAGTGGGATGTACTGTTGTATACCCTCCTCCCAGTCATCGTCCGCCATCTCTGGTATGTCAGCCTTCCATTTATCGAAGAGCCTAGAGACCACTGAGGTGTCCAGACCTATCAATTCGGCATAGAGGGCAGACATAGGTTTCTTGTCCCTATCTGTGGATAAGAGCTCTTCCAGGGTATTTAGTTTTATGCTGATAGGTTGTGGGAACTGTGCTCGGTAGGCATGACGCAGCTGTATGTACCTGAAAAACATGTAATTTTGTAGGCCGTGTTTTGACTTCAAATCGTCAAAGGAGAGCAGTTCGTTGCCGGAGACAATGTCCGCCAAAGTGTTGACTCCGCTCCGTGCCCACAATGCAGGGTCGGGAACGGAGCCAAGGTGGGGGAGCCTCGGGTTGCCCCAAAGTGGTGTGTTAGGAGACCAGGCGTGCGACCCTTCCATCTTCACCCTAACTGTGTCCCACACCCTCAGTGTCACCCTCATCGAGGGGGTCACCCCCGGGCTGCCTTTTGGGCCCCTGTGAACTAGGGATTGGAGGTCTGAGTGGGATCCCAACAACGCTGCCTCCAGTGCAGCCGCAGGGTTAGGCGGGCCCTCCGACAGCCACCACTTGACCGTCACCAGGACCGCCGCCCAATAATACTTCAGGAAGCTGGGCATTGCCAGTCCTCCCAGCGTGGTCGGGAGCTGCAGCGTACTCTGTGCTATCCTAGGAACAGTACCGTTCCAGATGAAGGCAGTGAGTAGGCTGTTCAGCCTCCTGAAGAAAGACTGTGGAATGTGCACCGGCGTTTGCCGAAATAGATAGGTGAACTTGGGGAGCACCGACATCTTTATAAGGTTGATTCTACCTACCGGTGTGAGGGGGAGAGACTTCCATGCCGAGCACCTCTGAGCCGTAGAGGACACCACCGCGTCTAGATTAAGGGGGATAAATTGTCTCAGTTCCCTGTGTATGTTTACTCCCAGGTATCTGAACTGTGTAACTATTTGTAGTTGGGTGTTTGTTGGCAAGCCTGCCTCTGAGGGGTGTAGAGCAAAAAGAGCCGATTTCCCCCAGTTAACCCGAATGCCCGAATACGTACCAAAGGTGTCGATAAGGTCAAGAGCTTTACCAAGACATGCAGGGGCATCACGTATATATAGAAGGGTGTCGTCAGCGTAAAGGGAGATTTTCTCCTCCACAGGGCCCAAGGGGATACCGCGGATCTCTGGAGATCCTCGTATCAGGATAGCCATGGGTTCTATGGCCAGCGCAAAAAGCGCTGGGGAGAGTGGGCATCCCTGTCTTGTACCCCTGTGGAGGAGGAAGGGGGGGGAGATGACTGTTCCTGTACGAACCCTAGCTGACGGGGTGGCGTATATTGTCTTAACCCATGATATGAACCTGGGGCCAAAGCCGAAGCGGTGCAGGACCTCCCACAGATAGTTCCATTCAACTGAATCGAACGCTTTCTCAGCGTCTAGGGAGGCCACTGCATCCGCTGGGGCCAAGTTTGCACGGGAACCCAGAACAGTATAAAGTCTACGCAGGTTGATGTCCGTTCCTTTGCCGGGCATAAAACCCGACTGGTCCCCGTGTATCAGGGAAAGGATCACCTCGTTCAGCCTTCTTGCCAAGACTTTAGTGAGCACCTTGGCATCAGCGTTGAGCAAGGAGATGGGACGATAGGAGGAGCACAGCTCAGGGTCCTTGCCTGGCTTGGCTATGACCACAATTATTGCTTCTGACATAGATGACGGCAAGTTCCCCTCTCTCAGGGACTGGGCTATTGTGTGGTGCAGTTTCGGTATTAGTTGATCCCCATACTGTTTATAGAATTCTGGTGGGATGCCGTCGGTGCCCGGTGTTTTCCCAGCCTGGAGTTCTCCCAGGGCCTGCTGGACTTCCTTTTCTGTTACTACGCTGTCAAGTTTCTCCCGGGCCTCTACTGACAGGGAGGGAAAGGTGACCTGGTCCAGAAAGGAGTGTAGCTCCTGTGTGGAGTATTGCGCTCTGGAAGAGTAAAGCTCTTCGTAATAAGAAGCAAAGCGGGCATTTATGAGCAGGGGGTCCGAGATCACCGTGCCATCCAGAGCTTTAACACGAGCTATGGACGTGACAGGTTGTTGTTCTCTGGCCAACCACGCCAGCATGCGTCCGGTCTTGCCCCCCTGCTCAAAAATGCGCTGGGTTTGCGCTAGTTGTTGCTTCTTAGCCTGGGAGACCCTCAATAGCATCACCTCCCTATACGCGTTCTGCATGTCAATGTAAGTGACGGGGTTTTGAGTGGAGGCGTACCTAGTCTCTAGTTCGAGGGCAGTGGCCTCAGCCCCCTGTAGTGCAGCTGCAGTGTCCCGTCGGACCTTGGAGATGGATGCTATGTAGGATCCACGCATGTAGGCCTTAAAAGCGTCCCAGACGCTGCGCCCCGGCGCGGAGTTTGCATTTGTGGACCAAAAGTCCTGAATCTGGGAGTCAGCTTCTGACTCCACAGCTGGCTCCGTGATCCAGTAGCGGGAGAGTCTCCATATCCTCTGTGAAGGCGGTGTGTTAGTCTGGAGGGTGCAGAGAATCGGGGCATGGTCAGATATTCCCCTTGGCAACATGTCCACCGATCTCACCCGAGCGAGCAGACCCCCGCTGGCCAGGATGAGATCAATCCGGGACATCGCCCTGTGAGAGGCGGAGTGGCAGGTATAGGCCCGGTCAGACGGGTGCTTCCAGCGCCATACATCTGTCAAACCGTATAACGACACCCATTTGGACAACTGGGATTCTCCCCCGGCACCCTGTGTCAATCTGTCCATCGAGGAGTTCAGTACCATATTGAAATCTCCAGCAATGATCAGATTATCTGTGGGGTAGTTAGAGAGTATGGGGACTAATGTTTGCAGCAGCGCCATAGTGGCCGGTGGAGGTATATACAGTCCCACGATCACAAGTTCTACAGTGTCTATAACAGTATGCAGTATCACATATCTACCCCCCGGGTCCACCCTTACTTCCAGTAGTTCATAGGATAGGGACTTATGGATCAGCACACTGACGCCCCGTGCATAATTGGAGTATGTAGCGTGGTAGCAGCGGCTGATCCAGGGCTTTTTTAATCCCAACACTCTGCCTCCTGTCAGATGTGTCTCCTGGAGGATGCACACATGAGGACTGTAATTCTTGATATAGTTCAGAACCAAGGTACGTTTAATTTTGTCATTCAGCCCCCTGACGTTCCAAGACATAAGTTTCATCTGTGCCATCGTAACTCCTGCATCATGTGAACGTCAGGTGGGTGGTCTACGCTATGCTCCAGAGTGGGCGCCCTTCTCCTGATCATGTCAACCTCCCATCATTATATCTAAGATTTAACCAGGCGAAACCCGCTCGCCTGTGAGCCTCCCTCCCCACATGGATACCAACATTCGACATTATAGGCATGTACTGTAGGCTAATCAAAAACAAAAATAAAAACAAACATAACCCTTTCCCAATCCCATCCCGCTCCCTCCCCCCACCCTGCACAGCCGTTGGGGAACTCGGAGTGCTCATACCCTAAACTAGAAAAATCAGCTCAACTGGAGCAGCTCAGGTTCTCCTGCGGGGGCGCGGAGAATGCCAGAGAGGTACCCGGAGTGGCGGTAGAGGCAAAGATCTAGGTCTGCCTCCAGCTCCCACTCCAACCTGGAATAATACCAATCTAATTATGCCTAACCAGCCGTTGAATTGTTAAACGGGAAAATAAACTAGGCTGGTGAGGGTCACAAAATTTAGATAAACCAAAGAGAAAAAGAAAAACAAAAAACACACTTAGCAGTCACTAAGGGCACATTCTTGGGTAGTGATACGTTACAGTTCCTTTGGGGTGTCGTCAGAGGATCCGAGGCCGAACCCCTTCAATGCATGGGCAAAAGGCGAACATTTTCCCACCGGGGATGCCCTCCGTCATCTTCCCTCTTCCCTGGGGGATAAACAAAGAGAGACCAGCCCTCTCTCCCCTCGTGCATCCAGAGACATTAAGCATGGGGTCCAGGAGGGGTACAAGGTGCCCGTGTGATCCGGAGGGGGAAAGTAAAAAAGGGGGGTACCAAGGGGAGAAAAAACACGGGACCAAAGGAAGGGGGGGCACCAGGAGGTCATCATGACGGGGGGATCCGAGCAAATCAGTGCATTAACTCTTAAAGGCAGGCAATACAGTTACCGGGGTCTTGGGAGGGTGTCCAGCCACTGGGATACATCTTCAGGAACTGTAAAGTAGCGGGTGGACTCACCATCGACCACCCTCAGGCGAGCAGGGAACAACATGCTGTACTTTATATTCCTGGAACGCAGTTGGGCCTTCACCTGGTCGAAGGTTCTTCTCTGTCTCTGTGTCTCCACCGAGTAGTCCGGGAACAGCATGAGTCTGGCGTTGTCAAAGCGGAGCTCAGGGACTTTCCTTGCCTCACGGAGTACCAAGTCACGGTCGCGGAAATTTAACAGCCGGAAAATAAATGTGCGGGGGGGCGCCCCCGGGGGGCCGCGAACCGGAGGCATCCTGTGGGCCCTTTCCACCGCAAAGTGGGAGGAAAAGGCGGCATTGGGCAGGAGGGTGCGGAGTAAATGTTCCGTGAATGTTACCGGGTCTTGGCCCTCCGTTCCTTCAGGCATTCCAACCACGCGGAGGTTGTTCCTCCGGCTCCGATTTTCGCTGTCTTCAGCGCGGGTTTCCAATGCCTTGACTCTCACCTGTAGAGTGTGCAGGGAGGCGCGATGATCTCTAATGGCGTCCTCCGTTTCCCCCACGCGGCGCTCAGCTTCCCCCATCCTCTCACGGACTGTATCCATGTCCCTTCGGATAAGCCCCACATCAGCTTGGAGGGCATCAATCTTGGCCGTCAGGGCCGTCTTGCAGCCGGAGATGGCCTGCATCAAGGCCTGGAATCTATCCTCCTCCGACGTGGCCGGGTCCGGAGCTGGAGTCTGGGTAGCCATGTGCGCGGCAGCGGGAGGGGACGGCCTAGGCGTCGGATGTTTGGGAGAGGGCACTGGCGCCGCAGGAGTCTTCCTTTTGGGGCCGGATTTGTTCCTTCTCATGCCCGAGGACCCCGATGGGTATCAGGGGAAGATGTGCTGGTTATATCGGCAGTTTTAAGGAGAAATTTGTCCAGGCCGGAGCGGAGCTCTCACGGCACACGTCTGCTCAGGTCGCCAGCTTGACCACGCCCCCGGACATTGGGGTGCTTAGCTAGTTAGGTAGAATGAGCTGTGGCAAAGGGGCAATTTCTCACCTTACCTTTGAATGATGGACTGATCAATGTACCAGGATTGTTTCTTATGCTGGTCACCAGGTGGCGTGAGCGGTGCCAACCTGAGTGAGCCTTTATTCATGCTATGAGTATATCTGATAGAACATACTAAGGAACGTTTCTGTAGACTAGTTGTGGAAGGGGGTGGCATCTTCGGACGAGGATGGGGCCCACTTTCATTAATATGTGTGTAGTTCAGACATATTATAGGGTGTATTTACACTGCTATGCTGTTCTCGGCTGAGGACAATTAACAACTTCTTAAGGATCAATTATGTACATAATACACTGTATTATCATAGGGATGGGATGCATTTGCATTGCTGTTTATTTTCTCTTTCAGGTGTTCCTGCACCATTGCGTCTTCCTTGGACAAGGAGAGGCAGTGACCCGACGTGGATAATAATGCTAACTATTCATGCCCTTTATTACTGTATATATTAGACTGATAGTTAGGATTAGAGATGAGCCGAACACCCCCCAGTTTGTTTTGCACAAGAACATGCGAACAGACAAAAAAATTTGTGCAAACATGCAAACACCAATAAAGTCTATGGGACATGAACGTGAAAAATCAAAAGTGCTAGTTTTTAAAGGCTTATATGCAAGTTTTTGCCATAAAAAGTGTTTGGGGACCCGGGTCCTGCTCCAGACGACATGTATCAATGCAAAAAAACGTTTTTAAAAGGAGCAGTGATTTTAAGAATGCTTAAAGGGAAACAATAAGAATGAAATATTCCTTTAAATATCATGCCTGGGGGGTCCCCTTAGTCTTCCTGTAAAGTAGCACATTTTTCCCATGTTTATAACAATACTGCAGCAAAATGACATTTCTAAAGGAAAAAATGTAATTTAAAATTGCTCGCAGCTGTAATGTATTGCCGGATTCCGGCAATATACATAAAAAATCATTGAAAAAAATGGCGTGGGTTCCCCCCAGTCCATTCAGGTCTGGTATGGATATTAAGGGGAGCTCTACGGCAATTTAAAATAAAAATGTCATGGGGGCCCCCCAAAATCCATGCCAGACCCTTATCCGAGCATACAATCTGGCAGGCCGCAGGAAAAGGGGGGATGAGAGCGCCCCCCCTCCTGAACCGTATCAGGCCACATGCCCTCAAAATGGGGAGGGTGCTTTGGGGTCCCCCCCAAAGCACCATGTCCCCATGTTGACGGGGACAAGGGCCTCATCCCCACAACCCTTGCCCAGTGGCTGTTGGGGTCTGCGGGTGGGGGGCTTATTGGAACAACAAGGGGCCCCCAGATCCTAACCCCCATGTGTATAAGTGAGTATATAAGTTCACCAAAAAAAGTGTCAAAAAAGAAAAAAACATCACAGGACATTTGTTTTTTTAACCACTTCACTACCTACCCCTAGTCATATGACGTCCACAAGGTGAATCTCCCATCCTGGGTGGACGTCATATGACGTCCTCCCATTCCCGGCCGCCTAGGGGGCGCGCGCGCGGCGTCGCTCGGGACCCGGTGCGCATGCCCGGCGGCCGCGATGTCCGCCGGGCACTCGCGATTGCCCGGGAAAACAGCAGGACCATGGAGCTGTGTGTGTAAACACACAGCTCCACGTCCTGTCAGTGAAGAGGAGACCGATGGTGTGTTCCCAGTACCGAGGAACACCGATCGGTCTCCTCCCCTTGTGAGTCCCCTCCCCCCACAGTTAGAATCACTTACATATTAACCCCTGCAGCGCCCCCTAGTGTTAACCCCTTCCCTGCCAGTCACATTTACACAGTAATCACTGCAATTTTATAGCAACGATCGCTGTGTAAATGTGAATGGTCCCAAAAATGTGTCAAAAGTGTCCGAAGTGTCTGCCGCAATATCTCAGTCATATCTTATCCCCTATTTTGTAAACGCTATAACTTTTGCGCAAACCAATCTATATATGCTTATTGTGATTTTTTTTACCAAAAATATGTAGAAGAATACGTATCAGCCTAAACTGAGTAAAAATAAAATTTATTTTTTAAAAATGGGATATTTATTATAGCAAAAAGTAAAAAATATTGTGTTTTTTTTTAAATTGTCGCTCTACTTTTGTTTATAGCGCAAAAAATAAAAACTGCAGAGGTGATCAAATACCACCAAAAGAAAGCTCTATTTGTGGGAAAAAAAGGACGTCAATTTTGTTTGGGTGCAACGTCGCACGACTGCGCAATTGTCAGTTAAAGCGACGCAGTGCCGAAGTGCAAAAAGTGCTCTGGTAAGGAAGGGGGTAAAATCGTCCGGGCTGAAGTGGTTAATAAAGGAATTTTTTGTTTTTACTTTTTTGGTCCCAAAAATGAGTCAAAATTGTCCGATGAGTCCGCCATAATGTCACAGTCACGATAAAAATCGCTGATCACCGCAATTACTAGTAAAAAAAATTATTAATAAAAATTTGATAAAACTATCCCCTATTTTGTAGAAGCTATAACTTTTGCGCAAACCAATCAATAAATGCTTATTGCGATTTTTTTTACCAAACATATGTCGAAGAATACGTATCGGCCTAAACTGGGGGAAAAAGGACGTAAATTTTGTTTGGGAGCCACGTCGCACGACCGCACAATTGTCAGTTGAATCGACGTAGTGCTGAATTGCAAAAAGTGCTCTGGTCTTTGGGGCTTAAGTGGTTAAAGGGGGCTTCCACATTCCGATAAGCCCCCCTGCCGGGAGACCCCTACAACCACAGGGCAAGGGTTGTTGGGATGAGACCCTTGTCCCCATCAGCATGGGGACAAGGGGCTTTGGGGGGGGACCCCAAATCACCCTCCCCATGTTGAGGGCATGTGGCCTGGTATGGTTCAGGAGGGGGGGCGCTCTCTGATCCCCCCCCTTTTTCCTGAGGCCTGCCAGGTTGCATGCTCTGATAAGGGACTACACTGCCTGCATTGACTGAATATAGAGAATACACTGAATGTCTAGTCTACGCTAAATGCAGGGTGTATATATATATATATATATATATATTTTTTTTTATATATATATACACACAGTATCTCACAAAAGTGAGTACACCCCTCACATTTACAACACTGTACCCAAATGAATTTTGTGTCCTTTTTTTCAAACACAAATACAGCTTTCTTTTGGTGGTATTTAATCACCGCTGGGTTTTTTTTTTTTTGCGCTATAAATCAAAAAAAATACTGAAAATTCGGTAAAAAAAAAAAAAAAAATTCTTTGTTTCTATTAAAAATTATTGCAGAGTATTGGCAGAGTATTGGCAGAGTATTGGCAAGTATTGGCAGAGTATTGCACAGTGGTGGCAGAGCATTGCACAGTGGTGGCAGAGCATTGCACAGTGGTGGCAGAGTATTGCACAGTGGTGGCAGAGCAATGCACAGTGGTTGCAGAGCATTGCAGTGGTGGCAGAGCATTGCACAGTGGTGGCAGAGCATTGCACAGTGGTTGAAGAGCATTACACAGTGGTTGCAGGGTATTGCACAGTGGTTGCAGAGCATTGCACAGTGGTTGCAGAGTATTGCACAGTGGTTGCAGAGTATTGCACAGTGGTATTGCAGGTATTGCAGGCACTGACCAGCGCTGTGGGCACTACACATCCAGCCCACATCGCTGGTCCCGTCTCTCCCCCTTTCCGTTTCTCCCCTCTCACTGTACCGATCGGTTTGTGTACATGTGATCAGCGGCCGTTTACCGTGATCCGTGATGTCACGGATGTTCCCGAGTAGGACGTCCACTTAGAACAAGCCGACCGCGCTGTAGCCGTCTTTCGACTATGGCGCGGTCGGCATGTGGTTAATGTCTAAACAGTGGTGGAGGAGTATAACAGTGTCAATTTGCTGTCCCCTCAAAATAACTCAACACACAGCACACAGCTATTAATGTCTAAACCGCTGGCAACAAAAGTGAGTACACCCCTAAGTGAAAATGTCCAAATTGGGCCCAATTAGCCATTTTCCCTCCCCGGTGTCATGTGACTCGTTAGTGTTACAAGGTCTCAGGTGTGAATGAGGAGTAGGTGTGTTAAATTTGGTGTTATTGCTCTCACTCTCATACTGAACAGGCCTCGCCATGGTCAACCAAAGAAGTTGAGTGCACGTACTCAGCATCATATCCAGAGGTTGTCTTTGGGAAATAGACATATGAGTGCTGTCAGCATTGCTGCAGAGGTTGAAGGGGTGGGGGGGGGGGTCAGGCCTGTCAGTGCTCAGACCATACGCCGCACACTGCATCAAATTGGTCTGCATGGCTGTCATCCCAGAAGGAAGCCTCTTCTAAAGATGATGCACAAGAAAACCTGCAAACAGTTTGCTGAAGACAAGCAGACTAAGGACATGGATTACTGGAACCATGTCCTGTGGTCTGATGAGACCAAGATAAACTTAATTGGTTCAGATGGTGTCAAGCCTGTCTGGCGCAACCAGGTGAGGAGTAGAAAGACAAGTGTGTCTTGCCTACAGTCAAGCATGGTGGTGGGAGTGTCATGGTTCAGGGCTGCATGAGTGCTGCCGGCACTGGGGAGCTACAGTTCATTGAGGAAACCATGAATGCCAACATGTACTGTGACATACTGAAGCAGAGCATGATCCCCTCCCTTCAGAGACTGGGCCGCAGGGCAGTATTCCAACATGATGACGACCCCAAACACACCTCCAAGACGACCACTGCCTTGCTAAAGAAGCTGAGGGTAAAGGTGATGGACTGACCAATCAAGTCTTCAGACCAGAACCCAATTAAGCATCTGTGGGGCATCCTCAAACAGGAGTTGGATGATGGCAAGGTCTCTAACATTCACCAGCTAAATTATGTTGTCATGGAGGAGTGGAAGAGGACTCCAGTGGCAACCTGTGAAGCTCTGGTGAACTCCATGCCCAAGAGGGTTAAGGCAGTGCTGGAGAATAATGATGGCTGCATGTGACAGCGAGCACGGGGAAAACACTCAGCACTTCAAATGAAAGCTGTTAGATCCATGTTCCCCGCTCTCTGATGATCCGGACGGCAATCCTCTTCCTCTCCTCTCTCTTCCTCTGCACAGATGAGGCTGCATTGTTGGGCACAGGTGAGACTGCCATGTTGAGTACAGGTGAGGCTACATTGTTGGGCACAGTTGAGGCTGTATTGTTGGGCACAGGTGAGGCTGCATTGTTGGACATAGGTGAAGTGTCATTGTTGGGCACAGCTGAAGCAACATCGTTGTGCACAGGTGAGGCTGCATTGTTGGGCACAGGTGAAATGGCATTGTTGGGCACAGGTGAAGCGGCATTATTGTGCACAGGTGAGGGTGCATTGTTGGGCACAGGTGAGGCAGTTTTGTTGTGCACAGGTGAGGCTGTATTGTTGGGCACAGGTGAGGCTGCATTGTTGTGCACAGGTGAGGCTACATTGTTGTGCACAGGTGAGGCTGCATTGTTGGGCACAGGTGAGGCTGCATTGTTGGGCACAGGTGAGGCTTCATTGATGGGCACAGGGGAGGCTGCATTGTTGGGCACAGTTGAGGCTGCCTTGATGGGCACAGGTGAGGCTGCATTAATGAGCACAGGTGAGGCTGCATTGATGAGCACTGCTGAGGCTGCATTGATGAGCACTGGTGAGGCTGCATTGATGGGCAGGTGAGGCTGCATTGTTGGCCACAGGTAAGGCTGCATTGTTGGCCACAGGTGAGGCTGCCTTGTTGGTCACAGGTGAGGCTGCCTTGATGAGTAGTGAGGCTACACTGATAATGTTGTTGTTAATAGCGGTTGTATACCCTGCTTTCACATTTCTAAGGCTTACCTATAGGTAAAATTAATATAATGATTTTCCAGTAGCATCCACTGGACCTTCAGAGCGCAAGCGCCGCTGATGTCAGCGGCTCCATGCAAGGTGAATATCTCCTAAACCATGCAGGTTTAGGAGATATTCACCTTGCATGGAGCTGCTGACATCAGCGGCACTTGCGCTCTGAAGGTCTGGTGGATACTACTGGAAAATCAGAGCACTTTGCCGGAAAAAGGACTCCCGCGCATGCGCTCCGGCCACTCACATCGCTGGAGCCGCGAACCTGGAAGAAACGCTGAGGGAACATGTCAGCTCCTTCAGCAATGACAGGGAGGTGATGCCGGCGCTTTGTTTTAAGGTATTTCATAATGAGCTAGTATGCACTGCATACTAGCTAATTATGCCTTTGCCTTACAGGGTTTTTTTTGTGGGTATACAACCACTTTAATATTTATTTTTGTAACTTAATTCTGCATAAAACCTTTAAGTGTCATTTCATGAGATCTTTTATGAGGGTGTGTTTAGGGGGGGGGGCAGGGTAGAGTTGGGTGGGGCAACTGGCTAGTAGCTCAAGACTTGAAATTTTGAGCCCTATATATTATATATATATATATATATATACACATATATATATATATACATATACACACACAGTATCTCACAAAAGTGAGTACACCCCTCACATTTTTGTAAATATTTTCTTCTATCTTTTCATGTGACAAAATTTAAGAAATGACACTTTGCTACAATGTAAAGCAGGGAGTGTACAGCTTGTATAACAGTGTAAATTTGCTGTCCCCTCACAATAACTCAACACACAGCCATTAATGTCTAAAATTGAGTACATCCCTAAGTGAAAATGTCTAAATTGGGCCCAAAGTGTCAATATTTTGTGTGGCCACCATTATTTTCCAGCACTGCCTTAACCATCTTGGGCATGGAGTTCACCAGAGCTTCACAGGTTGTCACTGGAGTCCTCTTCCCCTCCTCCATGATGACATCACAGAGCTGGTGGATGTTAGAGACCTTGCGCTCCTCCACCTTCCGTTTGAGGATGCCCCACAGATGCTCAATAGGGTTTAGGTTTGGAGACACGCTTGGCCAGTCCATCACCTTTACCCTCAGCTTCTTTAGCAAGGCAGTGGTCGTCTTGGAGGTGTGTTTGGAGTCGTTATTATGTTGGAATACTGCCCTGCAGCCCAGTCTCCGAAAGGGAGGGGATCATGCTCTGCTTCAGTATGTCACAGTACATGTTGGCATTCCCTAAGCAAAATTCTGCTAAGGGGCCCTCTACTTGACCCGTGATGCCGTGAGCTATGTAAACCATTTGCCATTGCCACACAGTCACACCTGACACTTCAGTGCTCCCAAAACAACCCTCCCTCCTTTAAACAAAACAGTCAAAGAATAAGTACAACAATATAGAACAGAATGAGGTCCCCAGAGAGCCCCCCTTACATCAGGGTCCTCAGAGAGCCCCCCTTACATCAGGGTCCTCAGAGAGCCCCTCCATACACCAAGGTCCCCAGAGAGCCCCCCTTACACCAGGGTCCCCAGAGAGCCCCCCTCTGACATTAGTGTCCCCAGGGGGCCCCCTCTTACATCAGTGTCCCCAGAGGGCCCCGTCTTTACATCAGTGTCCCCAGAGGGCCCCGTCTTTACATCAGTGTCCCCAGAGGGCCCTGTCCTTACATCAGTGTCCCCAGAGGGCCCCGCCCTTACATTAGTGTCCCCAGAGAGCCCCCCTCTTACATTAGTGTCCCCAGAGGCCCCCTTCCTTACATTAGTGTCCCCAGAAAGCCCCCCCTCTTACATTTGGGCCCCCAAACAGCTGACTCCCCCCCTTGCAGAGGTTCCCCTGTAACTGGCTGGTGGAAGTGGGAGGTGGCGATCGGCAGCTATATGGTGTCCACAGGCAGGGGGATCTCACTGGGTCTAGTAGTTCTATCTCTGAATGTATACAGCGGAGAGGGGAGGGGCCTCTGAACCGGGCATCAGCAACAGTGTTCAAGCAGAGTGAAAGTGAAACTGATACCTGCCTGGGTCAGAGGCCCTCCCTTCTCCTCTCCACTGTATACACTGAGAGTACTACAAACCCCAGGGAGATCCCGCCACCCACTCAGGCACCATAGAGCTGCCGATCGCTGCCTTCCACCTCCTCCCACCTCTCCTCACTGCACTCTAAACGGCCAGCCAGAGGTGCAGGGGGGGATGCTGGGTCTTGGGGGCCCCCCCACAGCGGCGGGGCCCTAAGCAGCGTGCATAGTGTGCCTATAGGGCCGATCGGCTCTGCGTCTATTTCCCAAAGACAACCTCTGGATATGACGCTGAGCATGTGCATTCAACTTCTTTGGTTGACCATGGCGAGGCCTGTTCTGAGTGGAACCTGTCCTGTTAAAACGTTGTATGGTCTTGGCCACCGTGCTGCAGTTCAGTTTCAGGGTCTTGGCAATCTTCTTATAGCCTAGGCCAGGCATATGCAATTAGCAGACCTCCAGCTGTTGCAAAACTACAAGTCCCATCATGCCTCTGGATGTCATGTATGTGGCTGTCAGAGTCTTGCTATGCCTCATGGGACTTGTAGTTCTGCAACAGCTGGAGGTCCGCTAATTGCATATCCCTGGCCTAGGCCATCTTTATGTAGAGCAACAATTATTTTTTTTAGATCCTCAGAGAGTTCTTTGCCATGAGGTGCCATGTTGAACTTCCAGTGACCAGTATGAGAGAGTGAGAGCGATAACACCAAATTTAACACACCTGCTCCCCATTCACACCTGAGACCTTGTATAGCTAATGAGTCACATGACACCGGGGAGGGTAAATGGCTAATTAGGCCCAATTTGGACATTTTCACTTAGAGGTGTACTCACTTTTGTTGCCAGCGGTTTAGACATTAATAGCTGCGTGTTGAGTTATTTTGAGGGGACAGCAAATTGACACTGTTATACCGCCGACAGAACCCCACCCCCAACTAGCCCCCTTCCACAGAACCCCACCCACAACTAGCCCCCTCCCACAGAACCCCACCCCTGACTACTGCCCCCTCCCACTTACAGACCATCAACACCCACAACAACTATCCTTCTGCCCACCCTACTAACTACCACCCCTTCCCCCACTGACAGTTGCCCCCCGAAGCTCAATGCACAGCAGCCCCTGTGATCTCCTGTACCCCCCCCCCCCCCCCCCCCCCCCCCGTGTATCGGCACTGTTAATAATGCTGAGCCCTGCCTGTGTCCCCGCTCAGCTGTCACGGTATAGGATGAGATCTGTACCGGCCATGGGTACCGGGTATCTCTTGGGCTGCATGGAAAGAGCTCGGCTGTCACAGTGTAATGGGAAGATCTGTAGCTCGGTTCGCTTTGCCTGAATCCGGCGCATGCGCAGTTGCCGCAGGGGAGACTTTTTTTTTCTCACGGCATACGCCTCTTCAGGCTACACCCCCGGCACATGCGCAGTTGCTATACGGGAGGGGTCTGCCAGTGTAGTTAGATGGTGGAGGGGGAGACCTTCGGAGCCCCGCCCACCGTCCGTGTCAGGGCTGAGAGTGGAGGGGGTGTGGTCATCATCAGTGTCGGCGCTCCGGCTGCGGCGGGAAGATGTCTGCCCTCTCGGCCTGGTTCTGGAATGAGCGCTTCTGGCTGCCGCAGAATGTCACCTGGGCGGACCTGGCAGATACCGAGAGCGGGGAGCAATACCCCCGGCCCGGGCACCTCCTCTACGTCGTACCCACTGCGATAGGCATCTTCACCCTCAGACTGCTATTCGAGAGGTGAGGGGGCACCGGAGGGGCCGTGTTGTGGTAGTGGGGGGGGTGACACCCAGGGGTTGTGGGGTGAGGGTGGCAGAGATGTGGTGGTAGTGGGGTGAGGGTGGCAGAGATGTTGTGGGGTGAGGGTGGCAGAGATGTTGTGGGGTGAGGGTGGCAGAGATGTTGTGGGGTGAGGGTGGCAGAGATGTTGTGGGGTGAGGGTGGCAGAGATGTTGTGGGGTGAGGGTGGCAGAGATGTGGTGGCAGTGGGGTGAGGGTGGCAGAGCTGTGGTGGGGTGAGGGTGGCAGAGCTGTGGTGGGGTGAGGGTGGCAGAGCTGTAGTGGGGTGAGGGTGGCAGAACTGTGGTGGTAGTGGGGTCAGGGTGGCAAAGATGTTGTGGTATTGGGTTGAGGGTGGCAGAGATGTAGTTGGGTGAGGGTGGCAGAGCTGTGGTGGTAGTGGGGTGAGGGTGGCAAAGATGTTGTGGTAGTGGGTTGAGGGTGGCAGAGATGTAGTTGGGTGAGGGTGGCAGAGCTGTGGTGGTAGTTGGGTGAGGGTGGCAGAGCTGTGGTGGTAGTTGGGTGAGGGTGGCAGAGCTGTGGTGGTAGTTGGGTGAGGGTGGCAGAGCTGTGGTGGTAGTGGGGTGAGGGTGGCAGAGCTGTGGTGGTAGTGGGGTGAGGGTGGCAAAGATGTGGTGGTAGTGGGGTGAGGGTGGCAGAGCTGTGGTGGTAGTGGGGTGAGGGTGGCAGAGCTGTGGTGGTAGTGGGGTGAGGGTGGCAGAGATGTGGTGGTAGTGGGGCGAGGGTGGCAGAGGTGTGGTGGTAGTGGGGCGAGGGTGGCAGAGGCGTTGTGATAAATGTGGTAGTGGGGTGTTGGTGGCAGAGCTGTAGTAGGGTGAGGATGGCAGAGCTGTGGTGGTAGTGGGGTGGGGGTGGCAGAGCTGTGGTGGTAGTGGGGTGTTGGTGGCAGAGCTGTAGTGGGGTGGGGGTGGGAGTGTGGTGGTGTGGGGTGGGGGTGGCAGAGCTGTGGTAGTGGGGTGACACAGGGAGGCCGTGTTGTGATAAATGAGTGACACTGGAAGTCATGTGGTAGTGGGGTGACACTGCCTGCTGTGCCCCCGATCACCTCCTCTATCTGTATGTCCTCTATACCAACCTTTTTCAACCAGGGTGCCTTTAGGTCTCTTCAGGGGTGCCTTGGCAAAATGCCTACAAATTGCCCAAGATTTGTATACAAACCAGCAGGTGAGGGAAACCTGTCCTCTGGTTGCAGAAAGTCGCAGGTTTTAATTTTGCACCATTATAACTTTCCAGCCGTCGGTGTCCTACCAACCAATGACATCATCGGTTGATGAGGAGGACCCCGGGCACCTGCATAGCATCCTGGTTTGCAACTCCCCATCATCAATGGGGTTACATTAGGTGAAGGAGGGAGAAGAGAAACATTGGCACACTAGTCTGTACCAGTGTGCAAAAGTGTATTTGCCTTTGAAAGAATAAATCGCCTCTAATGTTCGGTGTCCTATGTGTGCGAATGTTGTTGCTTTATGTAAAACTATTCATTTTTATTATATTATATTTTATATATTTTTTTTTTGACTGGGGTGCCTAAAGATTGTGCAGAATTGTAAAGGGGGCCCCAGCGGAAAAAGGGTTGAGAAATGCCAATCTATACCGATCCTCCTCCTGTATTGTATACTCCTCTACTGATCACACTATATACACTGATTATACACACCCATCACCCTGATTATATGTTATGCTGATCACCCTGTATACACCGCTCGCCCTACACTCACCAATTGCTATATATATATATATATATATATATATATATATATATATATATATATATATATATATATATATATATATATATATACATATATATACACACACACACACTGATCTTCATTTACGCTGATAGTCCTGCACTCGCCCATCACCCTGTATACACCGATCGCCCCTACACTTACCAATTGCTATATATATATACACATACATACACACACACACACACACACACACTGATCTTCATTTACGCTGATAGTCCTGCACTCGCCCATCACCCTGTATACACTGATCGCCCCTACACTCACCAATTGCTATATATACACCGATCTTCATTTACGCTGATAGTCCTGTACACACCCATCAACCTAGAGCAATGTTTCTCAATTCCAGTCCTCAAGGCGCACCAACAGGTTATGTTTTCCTTCTGATCAAAGGGCTGTGGTGATTACTAAGGCGGTGAAACTGATCAGATCACCTGTGTGAAATAATGGAGAGCCTGAAAACATGACCTGTTGGTGCGCCTCGAGGACTGCAATTGAGGAACCCTGACCTAGACACACTGTTTATAATATACTCTGATCACCCTAGACGACCCGATCGCCCTATATACACCGATCATCAACATTCACACCAATTGCTCAATATACACTGATTGTCCTACACTCACTGATCGCCGTATATACACACCCATAATAACTTACACCCCCCCCCCCCATACACGGCTCCTCTGTGTTCTGCCTGTCACCATGTATGTGTCCCCAGTCATAAGATTCTTCTTCCATACAACTCTGTGTCCCCCCTATCATTAATGTACAACTTCTGTATCCTCATCAGCCTACCTCTCTCCATAGTCCCTTCCCTATGACACTGATTATAATATTCACTGATCTCCCTGTATACTCCCCTGTGATATACTAATCATGACATGGATTGCTCTGTTTAGTCCCTGTGTGACATTTGGTAAACCTGAGGAGCTGATCTCCTCCATGTACACAATGAGGGCAATTGATTATCATGTGTTCTGCTTCATGTTATAGTGCTCTGTCATTCTCTATTTAAAAAAAAAAAAAGAAAAAAAGAATGATATATGTGTGTGTAATGTAATATATATATATATGTATATATATATGTATATATATATATATATATATATATATATATATATATATATATATATATTTTTATTTTTTTCTTATTTTTTTTATTTTTTCTTCTGTTTTTCTTTATTTATTTCTTTGTTCTGTTTTTCTTTATATATGTCTCTTTCAGTCTAGATCCCTGTGTGTGTGTGTGTAAGATGTGTGTGTGTGTGTGGATATATATATATATATATATATATATATATATATATATATATATATATATTAGGGCTGTTACTGATTAAAATTTTCGCGTTCGATTAAACAATTTTTTTTATTTTTTTTATATCGACTAATTTCGATTAATTATAACGGATCTGTATCTGCAACTACTTTTAGCTGATCTCCTTGCATTGCAACTCTGCATTAGTCAGTGGTAAGTGTGGTATACACTATATACAGTCACCCGACACTAGTTCGTTTCCACAATCCATGACTTAACTTCACAGTTCACAAATATGTTTTAAATTCAAACTGTAGCACTGACGTAAGTCATTTTTTTTCCCCACAGTAGCGTGACAATCCCTCCACCTCCGGTCTAACTAATCACTCTCACCTTATGGCATGGACCCCTGTGCAAACAGGTGGTCATGCAAGCAGGTATCAAAAGGGTTTACACGGACCATAAACTTCTCTCACGTTTCCTTAGATCTCAGCAAGGACGCCAGGTCATGGGTAGAAAGAAAAGATCTAAGTGCTCACCGCTTAAGTATAAGATTTAATTTTTGTGTTCAAACACAAACTACTCACATAAAGCTGATAAAAACACAGCATGTAAAGCCAACAATCGTGTTATTTCCGAGGCAGCAGCGGTGACCTTATGTGTAACTCCTCCCCTGTACGCGTTGCGTTCAATCAGAACTTTAACATCACCGGACTTCTCCTCCCTTCCCTTCGTTAGCAGACGGAGGCACTTGGGGAAGGGGGGAGGAGTCTGGTGATGTCGATGTCTGTGACGTCACCGGATCTCCGATGGAACTCCCTAAAGACCTGGAAGCCGGCGGAGAGGTGAGTACCGATCAAAAAAATGAATCGATTAATCCACACACATACATACACCAGCCATAACATTATGACCACTCGCCTAACATTAAGTAGATCCCCAATGTGCCACCAAAACAGCCCTGACCCGTTGAGACATAGACTGCAAAGTAGAGCTGCACGATTCTGGCTAAAATGAGAATTACGTTTTTTTTTGCTTAGAAGATGGATCACGATTCTCGCGGCGTAACATCATCTTTTACATTGAAACAAAAAAAAATTGGGCTAACTTTACTGTTTTTTCTATTAATTGAAATTTATTTTTTCCCAAAAAATTGCATTTGAAAGACCGCTGGGCAAATACAGTGTGACATAAAATATTGCAGCAATTGCCATTTTATTCCCTAGGGTCTCTGCTAAAATATAATGTTTGGGGGTCCCAAGTCATTTTGTAGCAAAAAATATTGATTTTAACTTAAAGAGGAGGGCCGGGCAAAAAAAAAAAATTAAAAGTCAGCAGCTACAAATACTGCAGCTGCTGACTTTTAATAATCGGACACTTACCTGTCCCGGGGTCCAGCGATGCGGGGGAACGAGACCCCCCCCTCGTTCCCCGCTCCGCTCACGACGCCGGCATTCTTAATGTGGGAACCCGGCTGGGCTTCACAGCCGGGCACCCACTGCGCATGCGCGAGCGGCGCCGTGCGCCGTGATTCGACGCTCACTCATCTGGGACACATGACATGTCCCAGATGACTGTGCGTTGCCTACAGGAAGTGACTTTTAGCCCGGGCAATGAAGGTGGCAGACTTCGAGGGACCCCTAGCAACAGGCATTTAGAGGTGAGTAAAAAATTTTTTTTTTTCCAATTATTTTTTTTTTTTTTTTTTATGATTTTTAAGCCCCTTTTTGTTTTTTGGCTGCAACCCCACTTTAAGAAAGAAGTGTCAGAAAAAGATTTGGACTTTAAGTGGTTAAACTTCCTGCATTTACACACATACCTTTGATCTAAGAAGGAAGTTAGTTACAATGTTTCATGTTGTTAAAGGGGTTGTAAAGACAAATTGTTATTTTAAAAAAAAAAACATGTTATACTTACCTTCACTGTGCAGCTCGTTTTGCACAGAGTGGCCCCGATCCTGGTCTTCTGGGGTCTCTCGGCGGCTGTCTCAGCTCCTCCCCGCAAGAACTAAGCACCTTCATGTGAGCTCTCTCGCATGGTGGTTAGTTCTTTCGGGCGCGCTTCCGTGATACGGCCGGCGGTTATAGCCGCTCACTGCATCACTCGGCCCCGCTCCCCGGCGCACCACGTCATTGGATGTGATTGACAGCAACACTAGCCAATGGCTGAGCTGCTTTCAATCCATCTACTCTAGCCAATCAACGGCCAGGCTGAGCGGGGAAGAGGACATCGGGGGTGAGTGCAGCAGGTGAATGGGTTCATGTAAGTAAAACGGGGGGGCCGGTATTGTCGGATGTTTTTAGGATGCATTAAGGTGAAAAAATGCGAACCTTTACAACCCCTTTAAAAACTTGGCAGACTGGATTTTTTCTTTACATACACAGAAGTTTATCCCTTTGATCTAAGAAGGAAGCATTAGTTACAATGTTTCCTGTTAACTTGCCAGACTGTCCAGATATTTTCTTTTGACAGCTGAGAAAGCAGATAAAGTCTCTCCACTTGTTATATGAAAGAATCGGCAAACTCTCTGCATTGGAGATCGTCAGGGGGGGTTGAATCGAGATCACGATTTTTTAACGATTAATTGTGCAGCTCTACTGCAAAGTAACAGCCACATGAATGGCCGAACGTTACCCAAAGCATCACACTCCCTCCACCGACTTAACTTCTTCCCATACTGCATCCTGGTGTCATCTCCTCCCGAGGTAAGTGACACCCCCGGCCATCCACATGATGTCAAAGAAAACACGACTCATCAGATCAGACCACCTTCTTCCATTGCTCTGTGGTCCAGTTCTGATGCTCACCTGCCTGTTGTAGGCGCTTTTGGCTGTGGACTTGGGTCAGCATGAGCACCCTGAGTGGTCTGCTGCTACACAGCTCCATACATAAACTGACATGCATTGTGGTTTTTGGCAACCTCCTATTGGAATCCGGATTAACTTTTGCAGCCATCTGAGCTATAGTAGCTCCTCTATTGGACTACACAGGCCAGCCTTCTCTCCCCACAAGTATCAATGAGCCTTGGCTGCCCATGATGCTGATTTTCCTTCCTTGGACCACTTTTGGTAGGTCCTGACCACTTTAGACCGGGAACATCCCACAAGAGCTGCAGTTTGGCCCTTGTCAAAGTCACTCAAGTCCTTACATTTATTTTTTTACCTGTACATTCTTTGATGGTGCATCCTCATGTGCCATAGATCAGAATATTTACTTAGTACATATGGTGCCCTGCACTCCATGCCTGCACACCCCTTGTTATCCTGAAGATGAGGGGGGGGGGGGGGGGGGGGGGCGGTAGTGCCCTTTTTTGCCTTTTATGTTCTTTGTCTGATCCCATTACCTTGTGCTAAACTGGGTTCCCACGGGCCAAAAATCGTCTAACAACGGTTGGTTGGGCAGGAACCAGCCAACTTTCAGCCTGTACAGCTGTTTGGTCTACAGAAGCCGGGCTTATGACCAGTTTCTGTCGAGCCGGCATGCTGCAAAACCATGTGATGTTTATTCAAAAAAAAAAAAAAAAAAACTACAGAGCTGCCCCTGTGTTGTAATCCATATAGCAAGATGATGAATCACTCTTCTAAACTTGTATGACACAATACTACAATTTCAATACAATTCATATAGTCTGTAAATATCATTCGTGTTCCAAAAGTTGTCAAGTGATGCATGCTTGTTAACCACTTGCCGTAAAATCACATACCTGTACGTCATTCTGCTTCAAGTGGTTGTATATTGCCCCGGTACCGTATTTTAGAGCCAAAGGTCGGCTTTCTTGTAATGAGAACCGATGCGGCTAAGCAGCCGCTCGATTGTTCTCACAAGCAGTGGGAGGGGACGTCTCGGCTCCTACCGGGAGACCTGAGTAACGTGACGGCTGGCCGGAGACCCGAACGAAGCCAGAGTCGGCTTTGATCGGGTCTCCAATGTAGTAACCTGGAAACAACGTCCCTTTCGGTTTACTGGAGTCTTAAAGGCGCCGGTTCTAAAAATGTTAAAGTATTCAAAAATGCAGATCTTTGGAGGGGTTTGGGCTCTTATAAGACCCCAGATCTCTCAAAAAAGAGTACCTGTCACTGCCTATTACTTTCACAAGGGATGTTTACATTCCTTGTGACAGCAATAAAAGTGATCAAATAAAAAATTTAAGGGACAGTGTAAAAATAAGAAGTGAAATAAAGCAGAAACGAACGCATGCGTAAATGGCGCCCGCAAATGTAAACGGTGTTCAAACCACACGTGAGGTATCGCCACGATCTTTAGAGTGAGAGCAATATTTCTAGCACTAGACCTCCTGTAATTTTTACAGGTTACCTGTTTTTTAGAATTTTTTTTTTTATTTTTTTTTTATAATTGTATTTTTATTGAAAATTTTTCAGAGGATACAAAGAATTCAGTATCTCAAAATAGAACAAGACAATGTTTCAGGTTGTTTCAGAATTTTTAAAGCGTCGCCAATGGAGATTTTTAAGTACCGCAGTTTGTTGCCATTCCACGAGCGTGGACCAGGTCGTTAAACGAATTGGGCGTTAAACAAGGAGCCACAAGTAAACAATATTTTAAGCATTCTTAACTACTGTATTTGTGAAAAAAGGTCTAAACACCAAACTCCAGCGCAATAACGTTGTTTTAATTTGCATAAATACAGAGCACAAACGCAAATTCTGTACAATACAATGATGTACAGTGCCTCGTTTGGGTGGGGAAAGCTGGTCATAAATTCAAGCAGTCGTTAAACAAACAGGTAAGTCATTAAACGAGGAGTATCTGTATATGGCTTTCTCAATCAAACATGTGTTGCATATGGGTATGTGGTCTCTCCTTTACTCCTCCTCCACTCAGTCTCCAGACTCAAGTTGGCATGTGTATCATGCAGGAAAGGATGGGAGCAATCTCCATAGTGTGATATTTTTATTTAAATAAAATATTAAAATGCAATTGCACTTACATTAGCATAAATGCATGTGTACAACTCTAAACGGCTGCCATGGCGTGCCGGTTGGCTGTGTGAATCGCCATGGCGATCTCTGCCTTTTTTTTTTTTTTTTTTTCCGTTCGTTCAACCCACTGGGTACTGTGTATAGAGCTTTATTGTGCTCCTTTATCACTCAAACCTTCTGCAGTCATTGTTACACAATGGGGGAAATTTACTAAAGCTAGAGCGTGCAAAATCTGACGCAGATCTGCACAGAGACCAATCAGCTTCCAGGTTTTATTGCCTATTCCTTCTCCGCCGCCATCGCTACGGGAGTGACTTCCGGGTCTCGCCGTTCCAGCGATGACGTCACGATGACGTCACTCCCGCGCATGCGCACGAGAGTGGCATATCGCCGTGTTCTCGGCATGCGCAGTGCGCCTGCGCGCCCCTGTCTACGGCGCATGCGCCGTAGATAGCGGTGCTCTTTCTTTTCTAAATATCTCCTAAACCATGTAGGTTTAGGAGATATTTATTGGACCTACAGGTAAGCCTTAATCTAGGCTTACCTGTAGGCCAAAGTTGTCCCAGAGGGTTTACTTCCTCTTTAATTGAACAAGCTGAAGTTAGAAGCTGATTGGCTACCATGCACAGCTGCACCAGATTCTGAGTGCTCGAGTTTTAGTAAATCTCCCCCAATGTTCTTCATAGTGTGCTGAACAGAATTATCTGCATCTCTGAATCCTACCTGGAAGGCATGGTTGCCGCCTCATCTGTATTGACTCACTTGGTGCATTTAATTAGCCTCGGAACCTTTGTAATTCAACGGTGTTCGGGTTTAAACGGATGAGGTGGCAACTCTACGGAAGGGTAGGATTCTGCTAAATCTTCAGGTAGGGTTTTCTCTTACCATTGCAAATGTTGGCCACAGGACACTGTGATCTGAATGACCGTTCAGAGCCTGCACACCTATAAGGGTTGCAGTTGAACTTATTTTGTAAACCATCAGCCCTCCTCCCAGTTTTATACTCACCCGTGTCTGATCTGAAAAATGTTGACTGTGTGGTTTTTATCATATTTTGCCAGGTCTGTGTGTGACCACAAGGGGTACCACGCCTGTGCTGGCATCTTCTCCCTGGCTCCTTCCTGGTGTTCGTCTTTGGTCATTTTCATTGGCTGCTGCGGGAGTGACATAACTCCTGCACATATGCAGCAGGCAATCATCCCGGGACACAGGGACCATGCCTGGCATGTAATGTGAGATGCACAGCTCAGCTTACATGTCACAGAAGACTAAGTAGGCCGGTAGATTTTTTATTTTTTTTTGCCAAAGACATTGCATGTCTGAAATAGGGCTGCAACTAAGGATTATTTTCATAATCGATTAGTTGGCTGATTTATTGTTTCGATTAATCGGTTAATAACCTTAAAAAAGTGTGGTGTATAATTTAGTTAATATGTAAAGTTTAAAAAAAAAAAGGCAATTTATTCTTAAATATCTCTATGCTGTGGTAAATATAAATAACCAACAAGATGGTTAGGGAACAAAATATGTAATGCACTCTGAGAATAACAGACAGAAGAGATATACTGTATATACTATTAGAGGAGATATACTGTATATACTATTAGAGGAGATATACTGTATATATTAGAGGAGAAATACTGTATATACTATTAGAGGAGATATACACTGTATATACTATTAGAGGAGAGATACACTGTATATACTATTAGAGGAGAGATACACTGTATATACTATTAGAGGAGAGATACACTGTATATACTATTGGAGCAGAAATACATCGTATATACTTTTAGAGGAGATATACTGAGTGTATATACTATTAAAGGAGAATTATTATTATTATACAGGATTTATATAGCGCCAGCAGTTTGTGCAGCGCTTTACATCAGGGGAGACAGTACAGTTACAATACAATTCAATACAGGAGGGATCAGAGGGCCCTGCTCGTTAAAGCTAACAATCTAGAAGGGAAGGTCAAGTGGAAACAAAAGGTAATAACCGTGGGGGATGATCAGATGGAAAAAATAAAATACAGTTGTTAGGTGTGTGTAGGATAGGCTTCCCTGAAGAGGAGAGTATATACACTGTATATACTATTAAAGGGGGAATCTGGTAAATATCAAACTCTGAGATCAAATTTTTTTTTTATTTAAAAAAAAATTAAAAAACAACAATATCTTACTTTAAAAAAATCCGTGATCCGTGTGGCCAGCAGAAGGCTCGGTACACACCTATGCAGTTTGCTTTTGATCTGTTTCTGCCAAGCTTTTTGATTTTTGCGCACGTGATTTTTCTGCGATTTGCATTTTTTTGGCCAATTTGTTGTTGGGCAGATTAAAAAACACAAATTGCTGCAAAAACGCATTCCATGCTTTTCTACAACTTCTCCATTGAAGTATATTGAACCAAAAAATTCACAGTTTTGCATCAAAAAAAAAGTCCCTGACCCTTTCCAAGTATGCAGCGGCTGAAAAAAAGCATAGATGTGAACGTGTCCCATAGGAAACAATGTAAATGAACTGTAGTGCATTTCTGCAAAAAGCACCGAAAAACACATAGATGTGATCCGGGTCTAAGACGTTTAGTAACATAATGGGGTTTAAAAAAACGAAAGTTATCCCTTTTATAGTACAAAAAAGCAGATGATCACTACTGTAAGGGGTTATTTACTGTAGAACTGTGAAGGTAATATTTACAGTAGCGATTATTTGCTCTTTTTGTACTCTAAAGGGCTAATTTTTGTTACTGGCTGATTAATTGATTTAATTTCATAATCGATTAGTTGTTTCAGCCCTAGTCTGAAATATATTCTAGAACGATGGGCACTAGGGTTGAAGATATTGAGTTTGTAAGATATATAAGTTTTTTTTTATATTTACTTGCGGTACCTTTTTGTATGAAGGGGTCTCATCTCTAATCTTTGTGCTAGTAATGGGCATTTGCAACTGTAAGTATATTTGTATGATATCAGATGGACAAAGGTTGTGTTATGTGGCGTATTACAAGGAATATGGAGAAAAGGTTGTCTTGATCAGTAATAATGCTGTGTAGTTCATTAATATGGGTGGAACCCTGACTACTAAAGAAGAAATCCTATCAAATTTTTACAAGTTTTACCAGACCAGCTTGGACCACTGTAACTGTGTACAGGTGCAGCTCATAAAATTAAAATATCATCAAAAAGTTAATTTATTTCAGTAATTCAATTAAAGTGAAACTCGTATATTTTATATAAATGCGTTACACACAGAGTGACATCTTTCAAGCATTTCTTTATTTTAACTTGGAGGATTATGGCTTGCAGCTAGTAAAAACCCCAAATTCCGTATCTCAGAAAATTAGAATATTACATAAGACCAGTTAAAAAAAATAAATAAAGGATTTTTAATACAGAAATGTTGGCTTACTGAAAAGTATGTCCATGTACAGTATAGTATGCACTCAATACTTGGTTGGGGCTCATTTTGCATGACTTACTGCATCAATGTGGCGTGGCATGGAGGTGATCAGCCTGTGGCACTGCTGAGGTGTTATGGAAGCCCAGGCTGCTTTGATAGTGGCCTTCATCTCTGCATTGTTGGGTCTGGTGTCTCATCTTCCTCTTGACAATACCCCACAGATTCTCTATGGGGTTTAGGTCACGCAAGTTTGCTGACCCATATAGCACAGTGATACCATGATCATTAAACCAGGTTATTGGTACCTTTGGCAGTGTGGGCAGGTGCCAAGTCCTGCTGGAAAAGGAAAGCCGCATCTCCATAAAGCTGGTCAGCAGAGGGAATCATGAAGTGCTCCAGAATTTCCTGGTTGAGGGCTGTGCTGACTTTGGACTTGATAAAACACAGCGGACCAACACCAGCAGATGACATGGCTCCCCAAATCATCACTGACTGTGAAAACTTCACACTGAACCTCATGCAACTTGAATTCTGTGCCTCTCCACTCTTCCTCCAGACTCTGAGACTTTAATTTTCAAATGAAATGCAACATTTTTCCACAGTCAGTGATGATTTGGGGAGTCATGTCATCTTCTGGTGTTGGTCCACTATTTTGTCAAGTCCAAAAGTACCAGTACCTGGTTTAAAGTGGTTGTATAGTTAAAATTTTGACTTTTACCTATAGGTAAGCCTATAATGAGGCTTACCTGTAGGTAAAAAAAATATCTCCTAAACCTGTACGGTTTAGGAGATATTCCCCGTGCAATGCGCCGCTGACTGCAGCGGCGCATGGGGGATTCTCAGAATCCCGGCAGAATCCGAACCCTGTCGGGAAGACATCGCGGCTCCATCCACTCACAGCGCTGGAGTCGCGATACCCGGAAGACACGCCGAGGCAACATGTCAGCGACCTCGGCGTGGACCAGGTGAGTCACCGACGCCTCGTTCTAAGGTAAGTATTTCATAATGAGCTAGTATGCGGTGCATACTAGCTCATTGTGCCTTTTTTCCTTACAGGTGTGGTTAAAAAAAAAAAAAAAAAAAAGTTTCGGTGGGTTTACTCCCGCTTTAATAATCATGGTATCACTGTGCTTGATTGACCAGCAAACTCACCTGATCTAAACCCCATAGAGAATCTGTGGGGTATTGTCAAGAGGAAGATGAGACACCAGACCCAACAATGCAGATGAGCTGAAGGCCGCTATCAAAGCAACCTGGGCTTCCATAACACCTCAGCTGTGCCACAGGCTGATCCCCTCCATGCCACGCCACATCGATGCAGTAATTCATGCAAAAGGAGCCCCAACCAAGTATTGAGTGCATACTATACTGTACATGGACATACTTTTCAGTAAGCCAATATTTCTGTATTAAAAATCCTTTTTTTTTTTTTTTTTTTTTATTGGTCGTATGTAATATTCAAATTTTTTGAGATCCTGAATCCGGGGTTTTCACTAGCCGTAAGCCATATTCATCAAAATTAAAATAATGCTTGAAATATATCACTCTGTGTGTAATCTATATAAAATTAGTTTCACATTTTTAATTGAATTACTGAAATTAACTTTTTGTTGATCTAATTTTATGAGATGCACATTTACCATAAATGACCGATGGTGAAAATAATTCTGTGAAGCATTCTCGGAATGAATGAAAGGACGCCTGTGCCGAGTGGCCGACCTCGGTGTTTACAATGCATCAGGTTGGCCACTCCGCGTGGGACTCGGAAGCAAGTGGAGATCACTGGAGTAGTTGTGTTTAATTCCAGCGGCCGTTCCATACCTGGAATTCTTCTTTAATAATGATTTCTAAAGGCACATAGAGTGACTTGTACTCCCACGCAAAATATGAAAGGTTTTAGTGCAATATAGAATTCGCTTTAAGAAAGTTCTAAATTAGAAAATGCTTTTCCTGAATTCAAGTATGTTTTCGATGAGTACAGATATCTCAGCTTGAGACAAATTTACTAGTCAGTGCAGTTATGGAAGTTGTGTTATCTGTTATGTTATAAATAGGAGATTGTAACGTCTCCTTTAACTACCAGAACACTGTGGCTGTGTTATTGGATGGTTGTACGATGTCTATCTTGTGAGAGCCATTGGTTTTGGTAGGACAAAAATGACGGAGGTTCCCTTTTCCTGGTTATTTTAGTAATATATGCAAAGGGCAGAGACCACTATACACTATTCAGATTACATGGGGCTTTTCACATCTCAGTGCATGCCTTAGTGCAGGGATCCTCAAACTATGGCCCTCCAGCTGTTGCAGAACTACACATCCCATGAGGCATTGTAAAACTCTGACATTCACAGACGAGACTAGGCATGATGGGAATTGTAGTTCCTGAACAACTGGAGGGCCATAGTTTGAAGACCCCTGTCTTAGTGGATCAATAATAAGCAGATGCCCTTCCCTTCTGTACCTTTACCATGTACTGTAGTGTCTACTGTGCAAAAATGCAACCTCTACAGGGTTTTATTTTTTATTTTTGTAGATTACACACCAGCACAATTCAGTCGTGTGAACTAAAACCATAGGAAATAAATCTGCCTTGTCCTTGCATAAGGACTGCATTGGGCAATGCAGTGCAACACTGCTGAATGTTCCTGCTATCTAGTCACGTCTGTTAAAGATGAAATCTGATTGGTTTGTTTTCTGAATAGTATGTCTGTTCAGAAGATATCGGAAGAAAACATGCAGGCTCGCTGTCTGTTTTACGCGTGCACTTAGAATGTTAAAGATGAAAAAAGTCCTCTTGCAGGGGATGCCTTTAATTTGGCCTCAAGCTCCTTGCAGATGTCTAGGAAAAAAAAACAGTGAGCAGGAAGACCAGGTAGCTGAGAACTTTGGGACACACCGACTAGAGCTGTCATGGTTGCTAGTGTCAACAATTGACATTGTAAACAATTTTTAGAAAATCTTGGCTGTCTGCAGGTGGAAATGGAAAAATAATTTTATTAAAGTGGTTGTAAAGGCAGAAGGGTTTTTATTTTTTTAATGCATTCTCTTAGCATTAAAAGAGAAGTTTGAGAATATGAAAAACAAAAAATAATACGCCTCCTAGATGGCTGCAGCACCGACCCCAGCTGTCCCCTGCAGCTCAGCCCAGACTTCTGGGCAGATCCCGACTACACAGTCTGGATCTTTTCAAGGCCGGGACTGGGTCTGTGACGTCTCACCCCCCTGTCCTGATCTCGATCCAGCGGTGTGCATGAGAGGAGCCGCTCTCTTTCCCTCCTCATTGGCTCAGAGACAGCAGCAGGAGCTATTGACTTCTGCTGCTGTCCATCACATCCAATGAGCAGAGAACAGGGGTCGGGGTCGAATCGCACTGTGTGAGTCTATGGACACACAGAACCGACTCGGGAGCAAGCATGCACGAGTGTCCACATAACAAGCAACTTGCTATGGGGGCATTTGGTGGGTGGAGCCAGGAAAGGGGGACCCTAGGAGAGGAGGATTGGGGAAAAAACATTGTACAGAGCAGGTAGGTATAACCTATTTATTTTTTATAATAAAAATGGTTGCTTTTACAATCACTTTAATGGCAATAAAGCCAACGCTTTGCCATGGCTTTCAAGCCAAAATAACCCCCATCACCTAGACCCCATCCTTCACCCCAAGAATGGAGTGGACGGGGCCAGAGTGACTAAATTCGTTCAGGCAATGTTACCCTGTTTCCCCGAAAATAAGACCTAGCATGATTGTTGGTGATGGCTGCAATATAAGCCCTACCCTGAAAATAAGACCTAAAAGGACTTTAATTAGGGCTTATTTGGGGGGTAAGGCTTATATTGCAGTCATCGCCGACAATCACGCTAGGTCTTATTTTCAGGGAAACAGGATATGTAGGTAACGTGTCCATCCACATGTACAGTGTATGTGGACTTCCAGAAAGTAGTTATTTGCATATGATGATGCTTTAGGGGTGGATTATGAAAGGACTGGAGCACTAAAAATAGGATTTGAAGGGTGGGGGAGGGGGCGTTGTTTTGAATGCGAGGAAAGGTGTGATTGAAAAGGTCTTGTGTAGCAATTATATATTGTGATCTGGTTTCTTTATTAGCAAGGGAGCCCGTGATTCTCTCTATTCTTGGACATCACAGTTGTTTTGTGAACAATCTGTGATAACGAGCCATATGGCGGGTTTTGCTGCTACCTGTAGGATAAAGAGCTGGCATATGGGGTAACTGTCAGTCATGGAGAAGCCGCCTCTGGGGTATCTCTCTGTCATTTTCTTCCCCCTTGTCTAATGCTCCGTGCTTTTCATGAGAGAGAGAATTGTGTCCGAGGTCTAGGTGATGTGTTTGAACATTGGGTAATAAACAGTCATTTCTTTTCCTAATTGTTTTGTTTTATTGTCTTTGTTTTGACAATTCTTACAAATACCCGGATCGTCTGTTCTTTCCTTTTTTTTTTCTAGTCCCCTAGGTAAAACGCGCTCATTAGTGCTTATGGCTTAGTTACACTGAGATATCTTTTATGAGGGATTTGTTTACAATCCGCTGTCTTAGATTTCATCCTGTACCTGCTAGAGATCGCTTGTCTTCTAACACTTACATCCACTCCAGCCAGTACTATTGCTGATAAGCCACGGCCTTCAATCGCCAGTTTTGCTCTTCAGCCTCACTTCAGACACTTGGAATGAAATGATGTGTGTTCTGTACAAGTATTGGACACACTTTGTATTAAAAAAAAATACTAGGCCATCAAGGTTTAAACAAATAATATATTGTATGCCTTAATAGTTTTACTGTGTTACAATGTTGTGTAATATATACAGTAGAGCTGCAACTAACGATTATTTTCTGTCGACTAATCTAGCGATTATTTTTTCGAATAGTCAGTGACTAACGATTATTTTTATTTAATTTTTTTTACTTAATCTAGTGTTCTTTTTTTGATTAGCCAATTAATCCTTTGGATAACTTTACCAAAAATAATTACATAAAAAAAAAAAAAAGTAAGATAAAAGTGTGTGTGTGTGTGTGTATATATATATATATATATATGTATATATATGTGTGTGTATGTATATTCTTTTATCTTACCTTTTTTGTTTATGTTCTGTTTTTCTTTTCTGTTCAAAAGTTTATAATTTATATATTTTTTTTTTTTATAATGCTTTCTTTTTTTAAGGGGGGGGGGGGGTGGGGACAGTGTTTTTTTTTTTTTTTTTTTTTATTTATTGCAATTTTTTTAAATTTTTTATCAGCCCTGTTGGGGGGTTATGGTGAGATATCAGGGGTCTTAACAGACCGCTGACATCTCCCATTTGAGACAGGGAAAGGGACTAGGGACACAGATTCCCCAGTCCCTTTCTCTGTAGCCTCTGCTGCACTGATAATGAATGGAGAGAAGACAGGAGCTTTTCTTCATTCACGTGAATGGACAGAGTCAGTCGCTGACTCTGTCCATTCAGAAAACTAAGGTGCCGGGTTTACCGTCTCCTACCTCCGCTCTCCATCCTGAGATACCGAGGGGGACGGCAGCACAGAGGGGGAGAAGAGAGGGGGGACAGATGCACGGAGGGGGACACAGAGAAGAGAGAGGGACACCCACGGAGAAGAGAGGGCGACACGGAGGAGAGAGGGGGACACGGAGCAACATGGAGAAGGACGGATGGGGACTGGAGGAGGATAGGGGACAGTCAGCGGTGATGTGTGTGGGAGAAAAGCACCGCGCTGAAAGCCGCGGTGGGGGTGTATTTACCTGCAAGTCGCAACGTTTGACGCCTTTCACGCACGTCAACGTATTTTCTTAGTTGACGTGTCGTGGCAGCTCTAATATACAGCAACTTTTATGAATATGTTTTTGATTGATAAAATAATAAAAAAAAATATTGTTGGGGGAAAAAAAATAAAAAATACAAAAGTTGTGTTGGAGCTTGCACAGCTACGATCATGTTCCAAGTTTGTAACAATCCACATATAACTTGAATATAAAGTGCTTTCTTCTATATATCTATGGTAGTGATGGGTTTACTGCATTGATTATACACTTGTTTTTTCATGCAGATTTTTACCATTATGCTTCACATATTCATCAGCATTGTGTCCTTCACCTAACCAGATCAATGTTTGACAGATGCTGTCACCTTGCAAGCGCTTCCTTACTTCCCTTGCCTTTTTTACAGCCGGCACTAGAACCCGAGCTGAAATGTTTTTAGTACTGGTTAACATCACTTCCCGGTCCTGTGAGGGTATTTGTTATCATCAGCTATGATGAAGGAAGAAGCAGAGATGGCGTGCTGGTGAGGTGAATATCAGGAATTCAGGAGGGCACTTTAGACTAGATTTACATCTGGGTGTTGTGGGAATGTGCGCAAAATTGCAAGCTTTCCGGCAATGCACTTAAACATGCAGCCCATTTGCAGAAGCTTAGAGGAGCCATTAATTCTTAATGACTCCCTCATGCATCTTGTTAATGTTTGTACCAGAACACGTGGTAACATAGAGTTGTACCGGCAGGAAATTGAGGTACTGAGTGAAAATGCAGGATACACTTGACCGAAAATGACCATTTTTAAAATATTATTATTATTATTATTATTATTATTATTATTATTATTATTAATAAAAAAAAATATATATATTTAATAATATAATTTGTATTATATTCGACTTTTTAAATAACATCGTCAATTTAAATGAATATGGATTTGTTGGCCAGCAATTGGCACCTTTAGCGCAAGAGAAATGCATCCCTTTAAATTCTTTGTCTTCACTGTGGTCCGTTGCGCTTCCCCTGTCTTGTGAAAAAAAAACAGCTTGGTGCATTTTTGGTCGGTTAAAAAAAAAAAATAGCATCTTCCAGTTCAAATGCATTGAAAATGCATCATTAACGTGCCACCCGTGTTGCGTTTTTTGTCGCATGACCTATGGAAAAAACACCATAAGCACAGAAATCATGGTAAAATTGCTGCAAATTCACGGTAAAATCGCAGCAAAAACGCGATGCGTTTTCGGTGCCATTATCGGCACCCTTTCTCTTATCGTTATTCTGCCGATAACACCATTTTCTGACGAATTTTTGGTGCATCTCTATAGCAAAGTACATGTTTCTTTGTTGCAGTGCAATTTTTTAGAAAGGTCATGCACTTCTTTAGTGTGTATGTGTGTGTATATATATATATATATATATATATATATATATATATATATATATATATATATATATATATATATATATGTATTCAATTTTTTCAGAAAGGAAAAAAACTGTGGATTTGAATGAAATCAAGTCGATTTAATTCACTATTAAAAATACTTTGATTTAAATCAACTCGATTTAAAACATAATTTTTAAAGAGCAACTGTCATCTCTGTCCGGCAGCTCCTCCTCTGACCCGCTGTTGACTCACCAACAGTCCCATTCACTTTAATGGGACGGCTGGTGATGTGGCAGTGACACAACAAGGTGAGGGACGTGGCGGCAACAGGTGAGTGGATGCCCGCTAACAGGCGCTGCCATGATGGATCTGGAATGAAATGTGCTCTTTAAATGTAAGGACTTCTTGCTGGTAGTTTGAATCTTTAATATTTGCAAACAAAATGAAGGTTTCCTATTTGGAATAATAAGCTGTCAGGTTAGTAAAACAGCAATATCAGAACTGATTCAATCATACAGTTTGTAGTGTACATAGATTTGAAAAACAATGGGATAAAGGAATATTCCTGAACTTTGTTTTAGCTCACGGTTACTGTGAAATTGTGTGAATGCATCAATGCATTGCATGTTATCTTGCAGGGCTTGGATTCATTGAATGAGTTTACCAAAAAAAAAATTATATTTTAAATATTGCAGAATATACAGCCTCAAGCTACATGACTAAGGTCCATTTCATGCTGAATAAACTACATTAAAGCGGGAGTCCTGCAAAATTTCTTTTTTAAAAGTCAGCAGCTACAAATACTGCAGCTGCTGACTTTTAAAATATGAACACTCATCTGTCCCAGGGTCCAGCGATGTCGGCACCCGAAGCCGAACCGTCCCTCGGCCCTCCAGGTGCTGCCGCCGCCATCTTCGGTAAGGGAATCAGGAAATGAAGCCTTGTGGCTTCACTTCCCAGTTCCCTACTGTGTGAGTCGCGCAGCGCAATCCGAATGGTTTCCGAATGGACCAGTGTGTGTCCCAGCAGACAGCGTGGGGGGACAGGAAGAGGCATAGACTCCTGCGGGAGTCTATGCCCAGAAGTGGGTGCAAATAGCTGTCTTAGACAGGTATCTGCACCCCCTCCCCCCTGAAAGGTGTCAAATGTGACACCGGAGGGGGGGTTCTGAAAAGCAGAGGTTCCATTTTTGTGTGAACCTCCGCTTTAATAATGTATCTTAAATAGAAAACGATCTTTTAGATACATTTTTACTCCAAAAGCATTTTTTAATTTGATAAAAATCAAAAAAATCCTCAGATTTTATTTTATATTTGTTTATTTTTATGCATCCTGAGATGAACTAACACCCTACTCGCCCCACCCCCTAGTTTGCATGGTACATCAGAGGGTGATGAGCTGCCGATACCCACACAGCCAGGGCAGCGGTCCAGGGATTTCAAAATCCTGTTTAGTCACCTTTTTAGAAATGTTTAGTAACGATCGACCCCTTGTGTAGGGTTGCTGTGTGATCCAACCTATCAACAGTGTTTATTTTTTTTATCCCTCCCTGCGTGGAGTCAATCTTTCCTTTTACAATTGATGTTAATTGATATGTGATGGCCTTTGTGGAGGTGTTCAATAAAATATTTGAACGCAGAAATGTTTTGTAATGACAACAGTTTATTATAGATAATTGCAGACTTTTTTCTGTGCATGCCTTTATTTGTTTTTCCCCTCTCCATTTTCATCACTATGTCCATATTTTTCTAAGGGCAGGTGAATGCGTCTCCCTTTACTTCCTCTAACACTACGTCTGCCTCCTGGAACATGTGACAGGACGGATGTATCTCTGAGGCCAGGGTTACATCACCAGTGCCTCAAGATGCCAGGAAGTGGTAAATTAGAAATTGTAAATGGGGCTTAGATTACCCCATGCAGTAGAGGGTGATAAAAATAGGCTGGGGTGTGTGTGTTTTTTTTTTTTTTTTTTTTCTTGAAGAGTTTTATTGAAGAATAGCCGGATACAAAAGCATCAAAAAATGAATGAAGACAGGTTCATTTTCCAGCATTTATATTGAAACAATCACCTGGTACTCTCTATACAGTAGCTGTACTATTGTTATTCCAAGTTAATAACTGAGAAGTTCCTTCCATTCAAGTTTGATAGCCCTATACAATGTTAAAGTGGTTGTAAACCCTTACAAACCACTTTGACCTACAGGTAAGCCTAGATTAAGGCTTACCTGTAGGTCCAATAAATATAGTAGGTTTAGGAGATATTTAGAAAAAAACAGGCATCGCTGTCTACGGCGCACTGCGCATGCCGAGTTCACTGCGATATGCCGCTTTTGTGCGCATGCTCGGGAGTGACGCCGTCGCCGCTCCAGCGAATGACAGCGCTGGAGCAGCGAGACCCGGAAGTCACTCCGGGCTTGATGGCGGCGCAGAAGGTCGTGGATGGGGGTCGCTTCGGGGGTTTCGTTCTCAGGTAAGTCATTCATAATGAGCTAGTATGCTATGCATACTAGCTCATTATGCCTTTGCCTTGCAGGTTTGCAGGTTTTTTTTTTTTTTTTTTTGGAGGAGGCTTTATTTCCTCTTTAAAACTTGTATTATTAATTTGTATTGTATCATTCTCAATAAATTATTTTAAAAAGAAACAATCACCTGGCAACATTACACAAGCAAGCCAGAAAGGGCAGCATAAAAAAACATTTCTGTCATAGGCACAGATACCCTTGTAATGGAGGGGCTATGTTTTTACTGCTCCCCAAACGTGCCCTTTTATAGTGGTTACAAAGCTTTGTTTTAAAAAATGCGACTTGCTGGTTGTACCCAAATCGATCGCTGGATCAACTTGCGTTCTATCAGCCTGCTGAACCAGCCAAGATGTGAACCATTTATGGACAGCTTTACTCTATCCAAAATGGCAAAGAAAAATGTTTAGGGTTTTTGGTTCTTGTCTACTTTTAAGGTCTCATGCACAAACTCGAGTCTGTTTGAGTATCTATTTTATTTTTTAGCCTTTTTTTTGTATGTATTTGTGTGCATTTTCACGCGCAAAATTATTCTTGCATCCACAATATGTTAATGGACATTCACGCACAAGTGTGCATGTTTGTGCGAGCATGAGGCGTAAATTACTGGCCAAAAATGCAGATTTTTCGATTTAAAAAAAAGAAAAAATGTACTGAAGAATACCTGGCACTTGTTTACGCACCTGTGTGCATAGGCACGTTACAATTAATGGGCTGTATTTTAGCTCAGTAAAAAAAATAAGCTATACTGAGCTTTTTCAAGCTGCAGTGTGCAAGAGGCCTAATGAATGTGAGATGATTTCCTTGTCAAAAAGATTTTATTAAACATACAATAGAGTATTTGACAATAGGTTAAAGTGGGGTGCCCCCTAAAAAAACAAAAAAAAAAAAAAAAAAAAAAAAAAATGTAAAAGTCAGAAGCTGCAGTATTTGTAATTTTAATAATCGGACACTTCCTGTCCCAGGGTCCAGCGATGCGGGGAACGAAGCCCCCCCCCTCGCGGCGCCGGCATTCCTACTGTGGGCACCTGGCTGTGGCTTCAAAGCCGGGCACCCACTGCGCATGAGCGAGCGGCGCCGGTCCCAGATGACTGTGCGGCACCAAGGGGAAGTGATGTCAGTGCCCGGACACTGAAGGTGGCAGACTACGAGGGACCCCCTAGCAACAGCATTTAGAGGTGAGTAAAAAAAAAAATTCAAATTTTTTTTTTTTTTGTATTTTTTCTTTTTTTTTTATTTTTTATTTTTTTGGTGGAAACACCACTTTAAGTACATAATATACAACAGAAGTAATGAAGCTCAGAGTCAATACAATGTAAATTATATATTCAATTATAATTACTACTATAAAAACGCATATTAATGGTATGGTTTATTAGAGGAATTATCTTCTGAAGTAGGAAAGAGCTTCAAAATCATAATAGGAATAGATAGAGAAGAAAGGAAAGATAGAAAAAGAAGAAACTAGGAAGGGAAGAAGAGGAGTCCACAGGGTCAAGTCAAGGGCCGTCGTATCACTCGGAATCCATATACTGTAATCACTTACCCATCGGGTCAGCTACCATGGTAATAGAACTGCTTTGTTAAAATTTGGTGGTAAATATTTTTTTTATCCACGGATGCCATACTTTTTTCAAATTTGATAAGCGTGTCAGCTTCAAGAGCTGCCATTTTGGTTTGCGTCATAGTGTTGTTCATCCTATTCCTTACCTCATCCACAATCAATGAAGGGGATCTCCAGGCTCTTGCAAGTGTTTGTTTTTCTGCGGTGAATAAATGAACAATTCATTTAAATTGGGGGTGTGTTAGAAATTCTGGCTTTCGATTGATGAGAGCCATTGAGGGATCTGGGGTAATGGATATTCCTAACGTTTTAGATGCTATAGTAAAGATCTCATTCCAATAAATTTGAGCTTTGGGGCATGACCACCAAATGTGGAAATGTGTTCCTAACTCAGCGCATCAAATGTAAGAGGATTTCATATTGGTATTCAGAGCTTTATGTAGAGGGAAATGCCTTTTTACTGTGTTTCCCCGAAAATAAGACAGAGTCTTATATAATTTTTTTCTACAAAAAAGACCCTAGGGCTTATTTTCTGGGGATGTCTTTTTATTATTATCAGTATTTTGACATAAGTTTAATCCCCCCCACCCCCACCCCTAAAAAACATCTTGGTTAAAGTACTTTTTAAGATTATGTAGTCTGTTTTGTGGAAGGATTATGCTGGTGTAGGGTGCAGTGTGTCTCCATTTTGTGGCTGTTTTATGAGAAGTACCTTTTTACAGCAGCCCTCGGCGATCATGTAACCTGCCTGAGCTCTTCTCCGCTCCGAGATTCCCACTGACGTCAGTCCGCTCTGAGCACTGCAGAGGGAGGGGCCGCAGATGTCAGCCAGTGTTGTGTCGAATAGTGTCCGCCCTGTACTGCGCTTGCACAGTACGGAGGACAAGGAGACGCTGAAAGTCTCCGAAGATGAATGGCGCCTGCGCACTGAGTCCAGGTTCAAGCCCCACCATCCAAGTGGACATAGAGTTAGAGTAAAAAATTGCAGAGCGAAGCGAGCCCGCGAGGGACCCTGTTTCTAAGTGCTGTTTTACATCATCTACCTTAGGTCCACTTGCATGGTGGGGCTTGAACCTGGACTCAGAAGGTATTAGCAACTGCGCAGGCGCCGTTCATCTTCGTAGACTTTCAGAGTCTCCTTGTCCTCCATACTGCGCAAGCGCTGCGCCTGCGCAGTACGTGGCGGACTCTATCCGATGGGGGGACAGTTCTCGGCAGAACACCGGGAGGAGAGAAGACGACCTCCGGCGGGTCAGCGGCGGCTGTGGATGGGGACGTTGTGGGGGGGGGGGGGGACGACACACGGCACCTTATGCCAGTGTGTACAATTTACAAACGGATACATTTAAAAAAAAAAAAATTACTTTACTAGGGCTTATTTTTGGGGTAGGGCTTATATTGCAGCCCCCCCCGATAATCGCACTAGGGCTTATTTTCGGGGAAACGCTGTATCTTTGTAGGGTTTAGCAGCAGAAACTGATCATGATGTTGTATCTCAAACCTCATCCTTTTTCCCTCTGGTAAGATATATTGTATATGTGAGCTCTGGCTGCCAACATGCAGCTGGCACTTGTTAGGGAAAAATAATTGGGTCATGCTGTAGCAGATATGTTGGAAAGCAATCGAATGTGCTCTTGAGTATTTGGTCTGAGTGTGAAAATAATGTTATGCAGGCAATGAGACTTTGTGTTTTTTTTTTGTTTTTGTTTTTTTTTTTCTAAAAAAAGAAACAAACATTGAATTTTAACGCTGCATTCCAACTGAACAGCCCAACCTTGGAAGACTGAGGTGGGTGTGTCGGGGCTTGTGGGCGCTCCAGGATATGGTCAGCTTTCAGTTATTTGGGATTTTTTTTTTTTCCTGGAAATTTCAGGATGTCACTCACAGAGCGAGCATTGTGTAATGCAGTACTACCACTCTGTTCTATATTTTTATACTGGCAACGTTTTATGGATCACAAAATTAATTAAAAAAACCTTGCTCGCGTGTTATGCTCCCTGGTTGGGCATTTGGGCTAACCACATGCTCATGCATACATTGCAATTGTTTTGTATTCAGTTCACATATGCAATCAAAGATAGGACGTAGCCAAACAAAGCTGAGTGTAAATCACAATTGGCAATGTATCAGTGACTTAAGTGTGAAACACGGAGTAGTGTATAGAAATCCTCTGCCTCATCTAAGCCCTGATAATAGGGTGTTAGGCAGGCCATGGATGGTGTGAATTTCTTTTCAGCAACCACGGGTTGCAGGAAAAAAAAATTGCACTATTCTCCTGTCAACACAATCAGTGCTGACAGGGAAATCCCTCCTCCCGAGACCTTCTATTCTCCCGGCAGGGTAGGCGGTCGGGGGAAGCCATCTCCGCCGGGAGAAGACAGGAATTATTGCTATTGTACTCGCTCCATATCTTTATGGACCTTGGTTTGTGCACTGGTGCGCAGTCATGTCGGATCAGGAAGGGGCCATCCCCAAACCCTTCCCACAAAGTTGAGAGCATGAAATTGTCCAAAATGTCTTGGTATGCTGACGCCTTAATAGTTCCCTTCACTGGAACTAAGGGGATAAGCCCAACCCCTGAAAACAACCTCACACCAAAATCCCCCCTCCACCAAATGATTCACACTTACTCTGGGTTTGAGCGCTGCAGTGTTTTTACTTTATTGTTTTAAGGATTGGTTTATTACCCTTTTTTGTGCTAGCTTCTGCCCCCCGTTGACTTTTTAGTATTTCAAAAGGACCTCATAACTGTGAAGCATGGTGGTAGAAATGTCATTGGTTGGGGTTCCTGTGACTGGGCAGCTTGCAGCCATCAAGTCAGCTATCCATTAAATTGTGCTTCAGGAGAAAGTGAGGCCATCTGTCCAAAAGTTGCCCTGGAAATGTGCCTTTCAACAATAACGATATGATACACACTGGCAGATCCACCAAGGAATGGCTGAAAAACAAAACCTAGAGTATTACGAGCTGTCCTAGTCAATGCCCTGATTTGATTGCCCATGACATTTTGAAAAGGGGCAGTTAATGGAAAAAAAAACACAAGCATCTTCCAGCTGAGGGCAATCCATAATCCTCTATTGCACCAGAGATAGACAAATGATTTCACCAAGATGTCAGACAGGCAGCTATAATGTCTAATAAAGCCATTTCTGCAAAAAGTGGAATATCAGCTTTTGATGCCAAGAGTGTACTTACTTTTTCCACTGTACATCTTTTTCTATTTATTGATATTTTGTTGAGTAAATAGTCAAAATGTACGAAAACATTGTACAATTATGCAATGCAAAAATTTACACTCCAATTACAGTAGAGTTGTATTTTTCCATAAGATGTGATTAGATTATGGGCCAACAACAACAGTCCAGTACTAACGGGAACATATGCTGGTAGTGTAGTCGTATGAACAATCCTCAGACCTCCTGGGAGGAAATTGGCGTATACGGTATGCTCCTGATGCAGATACGTAGAGCGTAAAAGTCTAATGCTAGGCTCTATAAGATGAGGGGAAAAAAAAGGAATCAATTTGAAGAAAAAGAAGGAAGAATAGAGATGGCGATAAGGGGGAAAGGGTGGGGAGGAAGGGTATCGGGGTCATGCCCAGCCTGGTCACTCTGTGTAGGTTTTAAACAAGCTTGGGTAAGTATAAGAGGATGGGTCAGTTTTATTGCTCAAGCAAGGATTGATCGGTGGGTGATTATTATTGACCCAGGGTTGCCAAACTTCAAAAGATTTTTATTGGTTATAGACAAAACCAAATAACAAAATGAACACCATACAATCAGCCATATAAAAGGAATACCGCAGCACAAGGTATGTAGAGAACAATCGGATAAAGGGAACACCAGCCCATAGTGCATCGACTATTACATCAATTCATCAAGAGTGTGCAAAAGAGTCAGTGCAACAGTGAACCATCTGCAATAATTCGTAATGATCGGCATTTTAGAGAGTACCCTGTATGCACAGAAGGCTGGCTGTAGTGTAAACGTAAACATAAAAATCTAAAGAAATCAAGAGAAGAAGGTCTCCAAACCGAGATTGGAAGGTAAGTCAAGGATAGAAAGGAGAAAAGTCAGAAGACCTTGGTATCTCAGATGGTAACACTATGTGGTATTTGCAGTGGAGTGGAAGACGAAGGAGCCTTCACATAGACTGCCCGTGGTTCCCAGGTTTGCTCAAATATAGCTTGTTTGGGCTGCCAAACCCCCCTCCCCCGTCCCTGCCGCAGTCTAGTGCACATCGGCTGTGAAGCCGCAAGCTGGAACAGGTAGGGGGCCCATAGTAAAGATGCCCACACCGGGGAGAGAGAGAACACAGGGTAAAAACAGCTGGACCGAGCACGGCTCTGGATTGTGGGACAGGTGAGTGGCTTTATGTTAAAGGTCAGTAGCTGCTGACTTTTAATTTTTACACTGGAAACTGGTGCTCCTCTTTTTAAAGAGCATCTGGAAGATTTTTGCCCAAAATTGGGCAATTAGGTAAAACCATTTATATAGCTATATACCCAAGTCTGGGTAGCCGTAAAAGCAATTGGAGGAATAAGATGAGCAAACTTTTGCGACCCTAGCTGGGACAAGGTACCATCTTGTGAGGATTTTGTAGTTGGCCTGTACGTTCATAGCGGAACACTTAGTGGCCAACCATATGTTGGTCCAGTCTCCCGGGTCTGGTGAGAGGTCAAGGTCTTTAGCCCAATGACTGGTATATGAAGGAGGAATAGCGTTAGGGGAATTAAGATGGCCATACAATTTAGAAGTCCATCCCAGTGCCTGGGGGTCATATTTACAGATGCACTCAAATTTACATATGAGTATCTAGAGATGTGTGGCCCTTTTTATATAGAAGTGGGTATTTTGGAGGTATCTAAATATCTTGGTTGGGGAGAGAATTTTTCACGTAGGCCTGCAAAGGAGTATAAAGTGGCAGATGATAACCAGGTGGCACAAGTGATGGAGCTTCAGGGTCTATTCGCTGGGTAAATGAGGTAGACGCTGCAGGAGCCAGATAGAATCTCGGGTGATTGTAAAACAACAATAAAGGGGTGTGTGTGATAGGTGTGCAACAGATCAAAAAACTCACGGATCGGATCGTTCCTCGGATCAGATAATTTTTCGGATCAGCAAATAATTGAATTTGCAAAAACCTGTGAAAATTCCACCATATAGTCCCCACTGTAATATACATATCCCCCACTGTAATATCCACATCATCTCCCCCACTGTAATATACATATCCCCCCACTGTAATATCCACATCATCCCCCCCACTGTAATATCCACATCATCTCATCATGAGCATGGCTGGGTACGGCTGAGCATTGCAGAGTATTGGCAGGGTTTTGCGGAGTATTGGCAGGATGGCTGTGACTGCAATTGTCACAGAGCAGGGATGTGGGCACTACAGATCCAGCCCACAACGCTGCTGCTATCCGATCTCTCCCCTCCACTGTACAGATCTGTACACAGAGGGGAACCGGCGTCATCTTGACGCCGGTTTGTTTACAAGTGATCGCTCCGTCATTTTACGGAGCGATCACATTGTAAACGGCCAACGGGTGCACCAAGATGGCCGCCGCTCCGGAGCTAGACCGAAGCCGCTGCCTTTCCTAAGGCCGAGGATTGATCCGCGGATCGCGGCGTGTGCCAATCCGAACAGGGTGACCTGTTCGGATCACGGATCGGTGACAATCCGTTGCACCCCTAGTGTGTGTGTGTGTGTGTGTGTGTGTGTGTGTGTGTGTGTGTGTGTGTATTGTAACCGGCACTAAAATTTAGTGCATCTCCTAGGCTCAGGGAATGTTACATGCCTGGGTTGGAAATCGTAAGTCTTTCTTTGGGTCATAACCAGAGATTATCATCAATGACCAGCAGGTCACATTTGACTGGTTCTAAGCTGACCCACAGGAGAACCTCTGTAGTCGTGTGATATTGGGCTAAGTATGTGAGTTGTGTCGCTTGGTAATAATTGGAAATGTTTGGAGGAATAGGCAGATTATATTTATTCAATGATGTCACCTTTACCTGTAGGCACTGTTTAAATAAAGATCTAATGTTTGCCTATTTTAAATGTTGACTTTTAAAAAAAGTAAATTTCCATGGGGTGTACTTAATTTTGCATATGACTATAAATATATAAAACAAAAAAGTTTTTTTTTTTCAACCAGACTTGTCAGGAAAGGTAAATCATCCAAACAATGATTTACAACAGTTGTCAGGTACACGTTGTGGATACGTGACTGAGTGAAGTTTTCTTTTATTCTACACATAATTCTCTAAATCCTCAACACAAGAACTTTGGTTGGTACTCGAGGGCTGCAATTGAAAAGCATCCAGGATCTGTGAATCAGCAGATGGATGTATTATAGATGCCAGGGGAAGCTGCACCCTGTGTGTTTCGATCCCTTGTTTAATTAGAGCGTGTTAACTTACATTGACAGGTGCATGTTTTATTTAGCTTTTGCGTTGAATGGATTGGCTAATATTGACTGTAGCCTATAGCTGAGTCTGTACAATGGTTCATTGCATAACCCTTGCTGGAGAGGTACACACATATTGTTAGCACACACAAATTGTTGTGACCAATGTTCATTGTAATACACAGGAGCTGCAAATTTACTTTAAAATCAGTGCTTAATTAAGGGATTCTAGATCAGCCCGATATAACCAATATGCTGTTAAAGTGATTGTAAAGTCTTGTTTGTTTTTAAATAAAAAAAAAAATAAAAAAACATGTTATACTTGCCCCCTCCCGCCCTGTGCAGTTGGTTTTGCACAGAGCAGCCCGGATCCTCCTCTTCTCCGGTACCTTTTTGCTGCTCCTGGCCCCTCCCTCCTGTCAAGTGCCCCCACAGCAAGCAGCTTGCTATGGGGGCAGCCGAGCCACAGCTTTGTGTGTCCATTCAGACATGGAGCGGCCGTTCCGCCCCCCTCTATCCCCTGATTGGCTAACTGGCTTTGACAGCTGCGGGAGCCAATGGTGCCGCTGCTGTGTCTCGGCCATTTAGGAGAAGAGGGTCCCACATGGCTGAGGGATATGTGGATATCGCTGGACAGAGATGGGGCTCAGGTAAGTATTAGGGGGTGCTGGGGAGGCTTTTTATCTTAATCCATAGCATGTATTAAGATAAAACCTTCTGCCTTTATCTTCTTTAACCACTTGCCGACCAGACACGGTCATTATACTGCGGCAGGTCGGTTCGTTCCCGTGAATCGCCATAGCTGTACGTCGGCCCTTTGAACCGCTATAGCAGGAGCGCACCCACTGCACGGCGGGGGGGAGCGGATGCGCGATGTCCACTGGCCACCCGCGATCGCTCTACAGAGAGGCAGGGATCTGTCAATGTAAACCAACAGATCCCCGTTCTGTCAGGGAAATGGAGAGGGATCGTCTGTTCCTAGTGATTAGGAACAGCAATCTCTCTCCTCCTCCAGTCAGTACACTACCCCCACAGTTAGAAACACCTCCCAGGGAACACATTAATTGCCCCCTAGTGTTAACCACTTCCCTGGCAGTGACATTTATACAGTAATCAGTGCATTTTTTTTTTATAGCACTGATCACTGTATAAATGTCAATGGTCCCAAAAAATTGTCAAGTGTCCGATCTTATTTCTTTCTTTCTTTTTTATTATAGCAAAAAGTAAAAAAAAAAATATATATATTTTTTTCAAAATGGTGGGTCTTTTTTTGTTTATAACGCAAAAAAAATATAAACCACAGAGGTGATCAAATACCACCAAAAGAAAGCTCTATTTGTGGTGGAAGAAATGGCCCTCAGATTTGTTTGGGTACAACGTTGCACGACGTTGCGCAATTGTCAGTTAAAGGGGGAAAATCTTCCGGTCCTTAAGTGGTTAACTGAACTGTCGATGTCTATTCTTGAAAAGGTTACTTCTCCATTACAAAAAAACTGCCTACGCAGGTAAGGGGTGTTTGAAGAGAAAAACAAACTGCAGCTCTGACTAAAGTTGACTTGTTATACGTGTTGGCCATTTATCTTACAAAGCCTGCCAGGAATATTCCCAAGATATTGCTAAGTGAAACCAATCATTAGTGTGCATCACCTCCTGTTACCGGAGTGACCGTTATCACTGATTCATTTATTTGTAAAAAAAAAATTGAAAACCATTTCTCATTTTCCTTCCACTTCACAATTATTTGCCACTTTGTGTTGGACTATCGCATATAAAATCCCAATAAAATGCATTCATGTTTTTGGTTGCAACATGACAAAATGTGGAAAATTTCAAGGGGTATGAATACTTTTTTCAAGGCACTGTAAATGGCCTACACCTAAATCAAGGGCATAATTCAGCTTTATTCAGAGCTGCACAGTTTGTTTTTATCTACAGATACCCCTTATCTGTATACGCCGCCTCCTTTAAGCGGGATAGCAGGCGGGCTGCACTGCGGGGGGGTGCCGATGCTCATGGCCGATGACCGCCGGCCACGAGCGATCGTGGGCACGAGACACAGAACAGGGACGTGTGTGTGTGTGTGTGTGTGTGTACACACAAATCCCTGTTCTGTGAGGAGAGACCTATTGTGAGTTCCTAATAGCTAGGAACCACGATCTGTCATCCCCTCTAGTCAGTCCCCTCCCCCTACAGTTAGAACACAGTTACCCCCTTGATCATCCCCTAGTGTTAACCCCTTCCCTGCCAGTGACATTTATACAACAATTGGTGCATTTTTATAGCTGTATAATTGTCAGTCGTCCCAAAAATGTGACAAAAGTGTCTGTGTCTGCCATAATGTCGCAGTCACGATAAGAATTGCAGATCACCGCCATTACTAGTAAAAAAAAAAAGAATAAAAAAAGACCATAAATCTATCCCCTATTTTGTAGGCGCGATAACTTTTGCATAAACAAATCAAATGCTTTTTGCAATTTTTATTACCAAAAATATGTAGAAGAATACATATCGGCCTAAACTGAGGAAAAAGATGGCTTTTTAAAAAAAATAAAATTTATTTTTCAAAATTGTTGCTCTTTTTTTTTTTTTTTTGTTTATAGCGCAAAAAATAAAAACCGCAAAGATGATCAAATACCACCAAAAAAAGAGCTCTATTTGTGGGAAAAAAAGGATGTCAATTTTTTTTTGTTTGTGTACAGTGTCGCACGACCACGCAACGGACGCAGTGCCGTATCGCAAAAAATGGTCCGGTCATTGAGCAGCCAAATCTTCCGGGGCTGAAGTGGTTAAATCTTAATTCTATGTTTTCAGACACTTTAAATCCTTTTTTTTTTATTTTTATTTTTTTGGGCCAAGCTGGCCCAAGTTAAGGATTTCCTTTACTATGGGGTATGCCTGTTGTCAGCACTGTATGTAGTATCATCTACCTAGTGTATGGCTCATTGTTATGGAACCCCTCTAAAAATTGAGTTGGGCTGAGCTCTTCTCAGTCGTTCACAGGAAGCCTTGTATCTTGTATTTTTAATAATATAAGACGTCCAATCAGAGGAAGCCTTGTATTCAGTAAATAAAATACAAGGCTTCACGTAAGTGCTCAGCCCGACGCAATGTGCTTTGGCAGCAAATGGTGAGTCTCCTGGAACACAGAGTTGCACACTGTGTACAGCTGATGCTACATACAAGTTTATACAGCACTAAGGCTGCATTCACACCTGGGCGTTTTGAATCGTGGGCAGAATCGCCACAATTCTGCCCGCAATTTCAAAATGCTCTGCTCACATGACCCATCGCACAACCTGAATTTCAGATGCCATTCATTTTAATGGCACCGGTGCGGTTCTGCCACAGTTGTCGCACACTAATAGCAGACCGCATCGCATGAAGTTTGTCAACCAAAAGAATCTCCTGATCCTTTTTTGGGCAACAAGCTTCAGGAAATGTGGTTTGCTGTGATTGCAATGCAATTTATCGCTTGACAGTCATGGCAGAACTGCACCCCATTTCTAGGTGCCATTAAAATGAATGGCATCTAAAATTTGCGTTGTGTAATGTGTAACTTTAGCACAGAGGAGCCTTTTAAAATTGCGGGCATAATCGTGGCGAGAAGGCATATGTTTACAGTAATCGCTTATTAGTTTTTGCAGTGGTTGCAGCCTGTAAAAAGAAGCAGATTAATGGCCTGTGTCAGCGGCTTTGATAGGTAAATGTAGCATGCTTTTAACATTGGTCTGGGATCTCTCAGAACTAATTGCAGATGCACTTGACCTGCTTTTGCAATCCCATAGACTTGTATGGGGAGAGAAGCATTTGATATGAACAAAGGCTTGTTGACACCATCCATTATACCCACCTGGCTGGTGAGTGACATGTCACCTCTTCATTTTCTTCCAGAGATTCTGGCACCAATGTTGTGTGGCACTTCCAGGTTTGTTGGGTAGTGTGTCCCTGTGGCATGCTGTGGTCCCTGTGCTATGCCCATACAGGCCCCATAGTAGTGATGTAGGAGGCAGCAGATCGAAACAGATGGAGACCAGGAAATAAAGGCTCCTGGATTCTGCAGGATCCTCAGCCATCTGTTTTGCTTTACTACTGAGAGATTGGCAACATGGGCAGCAGGAGAGGCACGTATTCATTACCATTTTTTTTATATACAGGAAACCATTGGAATATTTCAGTAATAGAATCAATTTTAAAACACAACAAAGTAATTAGCAAGTATGTCAGCCACAGTGTACCCAAGAGTGCTGCTTGGATGTCAAAGAAGGGGACTAGACCCCTAAAAGCTTGTCCTGAAAAATGAACTGTTAAATAAAAAGATCATGGACAGTACTCAACTGTTTTATTGCAAGTGCACATAACGGCTACAAACTTCTTATGCCTTAAAGTGTTACTAAACCCAGGACCCTGCATTTACTATATCTGGTCTCCCATAATGCACAGAACATGGAAATGCAATTATTTTAGTAAATATAAACTGCTAAATAAATTTTTCTCATCAGCAGTACAGTATATAGCAGTCTTGTGATTTCTATCAGTTCCTGGTGAAGCTTATAGGAGGAGTTTTCATACTGTGCTGAGCTGTCCTATGAGGCTGCAGGACCCCTGACCCTCTGTGTGGACAGTTCTGATTGGCCCTGTGCCGATCACATGCACCCTCCTAAAAAAAAAAAAAAACCTCTTTAGCAATACACACCAAACTGAGCATGTGCAGCTTGACTCCAAAGGCTCTGTCTTATCTGGACTTTTCCAGGGGGACAGTGCAAGGAGGCGGGGGATCTGTGTATACGGGATCAAGCAACCTTTTTACACAATGCAGAGGATTAACCCCTTTGGTTCCACAGTGAGTATAACAAGTCTGCATATACAGACTGATTTTACTGTTGTGGGTTTAGTAACGCCCGTTTCATTTAACTTTAAATCGTTTGCTGTAATGAAGTGTTCAGCAGTGTAAGTGCATTATGGTGTTAAGGGTTCAAAGCTTGGGTATATGGGGCAAGCAGAGGATTGACCTTTTATACAAAGAGTTACTGTCTCTGAGCAGGAAGTTTGCCAGGAATTTTAGGTACTAGTAGTAAAATATTCCATACAATGGCTGCTTGGTTTTAGGGTTTTACCTGCTGGCATCTCTTCTGGAATTGGTGGAGGAGTGTTTTGTAGCGGCTGTTATATGCGAGGGCTGGGGGTCAAACTATGAATAGCACAGGAATGCGCTGTGCATTCCTGTGCTATTAACATGCAATCCGGGTGAAGTGCGATTTCAGCCCTTTCAATTGAATGGACTGAAATTGAGCCAGACTGCAGGAAAAATAGTGCATGCACTACTCTATATAATGCAGAGCAACCAGATCACATATTACCAATATACCATGCAATCCGGTTCAGGTAAATGCACTGTTTGGAGTATTTTTTTAAAGTGGTTGTAAAGGCAGAAGGTTTTTTATCTTAATGCATTCTAAGCAACAAGATAAAAAGCCTTCTGTGTACAGCGGCCCCCCTAATGCCGCGTACACACGAAGGGACTTTCCCACGGGATTGTCCGCTGGACTCGAGTCCGCCGGACAGTCCGATCGTGTGTGGGCCTTCGACTGACTTTTTTTCCCAAAAGTCCGGCGGACTAGGTTTTAAGTTTTTTGTTTTAAAATTATCCGCTGGACTTGGCAGACAATACGGCCGTCTGTAGTATGGACCAAAAAGGACGCATGCTCAGTAGCAAGTATTTTTCTTTTTCTAGTCCCGTTGTACGTGCTGTACGTCATCGCGTGAACCGCCGGACTTTTAGCGTGATCGTGTGTGGTCAAGTCTGTTCGCTTTCAAGTCCGGCGAAGCCCAGCTGGAAAGTCTGGTGGTTTGTCTGCTGGACTAGGTCCGGCGGACAAAGTCCCTTTGTGTGTACGCGGCATAATACTTACCCAAGGTCCATCCAGATCCAGTGATGTTGCACGATACTCAGCTGTCCGGGACTGCCCTCCTCATTGGCTGGGACAGCAGCGCAGCACCATTGGCTCCCGCTGCTGTCAATCAATGTCAGTAAGCCAATGAGGAGAGAAAAGGGGCTGGCTCGTGGCTCAGTATCTGAATAGACACGGGGAGCTGTGGCTTGGCTAAGGTGCCCCCATAGCAATCTGCTTGCTGTTGGGGCACTTAACAGGAGGGAGGGGCCAGGAGCACCGAAGAGGGACCCAAGAAGAGGAGGATCTGGGCTGCTCTGTGCAAAACCCCTACACAGAGCAGGTAAGTATAACATGTTGGTTAATTCTAACGGGGAAAGAAAAACTAGATGTTGGTATCACTTTAAGCTTACATTGGTGCCAGTGGGAGAGATAGTGGCCCATATCAGTGGGCCAAGGGCCAGATAACAACAAGCAAAGGGCAGCACTTTGGAATCCACTGATTTAGAACAAAAGTTTTAGATAGAATTCAAATTTAGTACGAAGGACCATCGTTTAAATTAACCACTTCACTACCGCCCATAGTCATATGACGCCCACAAGGTGGATCTACCATCCTGGGTGGGCGTCATATGACGTCCTCGCATTCCCGGCCGCCTGGGGGGCGCGCGCGCCCGCGGCATCGCTCGGGACACGGTGCGAGTGCCCGGCGGCCGCGATGTCCGCCGGGCACCCGCGATTGCCCGTTAAAACAACGGGACCGTGCGGGACCGTGGAGCTGTGTGTGTAAACACACAGCTCCACGTCCTGTCAGTGCAGAGGAGACCGATCATGTGATCCCAGTACGGAGGAACACATGATCGGTCTCCTCCCCTTGAGTCCCCTCCCCCCACAGTTAGAATCACTTCTATTAGGGAACATATTAACCCCTCCAGCGCCCCCTAGAGTTAACCCCTTCCCTGCCAGTCACATTTACACAGTAATCATTGCAATTTTATAGCAACGATCGCTGTGTAAATGTGAATGGTTCCAAAAATGTGTCAAAAGTGTCCGAAGTGTCCGCCGCAATGTCGCAGTCACGAAAAAAAATCGCAGATCGCCGCCATTACTAGTAAAAAAAAAAAAAAAAAAAAAATTCAATAAATCTATCCCCTATTTTGTAGACGCTATAACTTTTGCGCAAACCGATCAATATACGCCTATTGCGATTTTTTTTTTTACCAAAAATATGTAGAAGAATACGTATCGGCCTAAACTGAGGAAAAAAAATTTTTTTTTTTTTTAAAAAAATGGGATATTTATTATAGCAAAAAGTAAAAAATATTGTGTTTTTTTTCAAAATTGTCGCTCTTCTTTTGTTTATAGCGCAAAAAATAAAAACCGCAGAGGTGATCAAATACCACCAAAAGAAAGCTCTATTTGTGGGAAAAAAAGGACGTCAATTTTGTTTGGGTGTAACGTCGCACGACCGCGCAATTGTTAGTTTAAAGCGACGCAGTGCCGAATCGCAAAAAGTGCTCTGGTAAGGAAGGGTGTTTAAAAGCCCTGTATTGAAGCGGTTAAGTCACTGATAGTTTGTCTCAAATTGGGTTCCCCTCGTAGTGCGGAGCTCCTCACTCGAGTGATCATTATCTCTATACATTCTTTGGCCAGTCTTCTGGAGTCATGTCAGTGAAAGGGATCTTTTTTTCCCATTATGTTTCTGTTCAATATGCTCAACAGTCTTTTTAGTGTCTTATAAGTGTATATTTCATTTGTAAATGATATGCTGCTGTGTTCTTTATCAGCAGTGTGAATACACAAGGCATATGGCCGGCACACATGACCACACTCGCCTATAAATAACTGCATGTGATCTGAAAGTCAGAATACACTCATTCAAAATGCAAACAGATTAGTATAGCTAGTGTTTGGTTGGAATATAGGGTTTCGTATGATAAGTACTAGAAAGAAACTAGAAGGAAGTGGTGTTAATGAGCACCTGATAAAGATCAGGGCCCAAATGTTCAGTATGGATGTATCTCTGATTACAAATGATCAGATGGCTGTGAGCGCTGATTGGTGTGTTCTGGCGGGCAGTCCTATCCCCTGTCAGAACACAATAGGACAGCGGGGGTGATCGATGTACTAACATCACTTGTATCAGTACAGTAATCGGTCAGTTTTTTTATTTTTTGTTTTGTTTTCCCCCCTTCGGTCCGTTGGTTTGAACGGAAAAAAAATTGCCTTTTGTGTATGAGGCTTAAATCTTGTCCTCCTATATTACAACCCTAATCTTAATCCCGAAGTCCCAGTTTTACCAAATCTATGCTAAACATACCCCTTCAAGACAACCCTGAAAATTGGGCACTGAATTCAACTGTTTTGGGAAACAGCATTTTGTAGTTTTATAAAAGTATTAGACTGTCTGTCTCGGTCTGTCTGTCTGTCTGTCTTGACCACATTTAGTAGAAAATGGAAGACTTGGATATCCCACCCTAGAGCCTCCAATTTATTTAAAAGAATGCAAATTCTAGCTTACCCCACAGCCTGAAATCTGTTCAATTGGAGGAGGTCCACCATAGAAAAAAATATTAAAAGTCGGCAGCTACAAATACTGCAGCTGCTGACTTTTAATAATCGGACACTTACCTGTCCAGGGTCCAGCGATGTCGGCAGCAAATGACGAGCAAGCGCTTGTCTCTCGGCTGCCCCCGCCATCCTCTGTCAGGGAATCAGCTTCACTGCCAGGTTCCCTACTGCGCACGCGCGAGTCGCGCTGCGCGTCTTCACTGGTCCCTGTTGTGTCCTCGGAAATGTGTTTCCCAGAACACAATGGGGGGGGGGGGCGGAGCATCCGCGGCTAGCTGCGGCTAGCTGTTCCCGGAAGTGGGTGCAGATACCTGGATTATACAGGTATCTGCACCCCCCTCCCCCCTGAAAGGTGCCAATTGTGGCACCGGAGGGGGGGTGGAATCCGATGAGCGGAAGTTCCACATTAGGGTGGAACTCCGCTTTAACTAAGTAATAGGCGGATGTAGAACACTATCTGTTATCCTCTACTCTGAATTTCCTATATTGTTACCCTCCACCTTCCCAATGTTATTCCCTTGCTTATAGTTGTACAGGCTGACTAGCGGCTCAATGTGGTGACCTCCCAGACCTACAGCGTGAACCCATTTGGGGTAGGCTGGATTGGGCCATCAAGATTTGAGCGAAGCCTATTTTATATGCCTTTACAATGTTTTTTCATTACAAATGATATGTATCATTTGCAACAATCTTAATTGTTATGTTCTCTTTTGATAAAGTAAAAAATTTATGGATGGAAAACATTGTCTGTTTTGAATATTTGATGTTTACATTTTTGACTACATATTCAATTTTTTTTCCAGGTTTATTGGTAGACCATGTGCGCTTCGACTGGGTCTTCAAGGGAAAGGGCCACGCAAAGCACAACCAAATTCCATCCTAGAAAAAGTCTTCACTTCCATCACAAAGGTGAGTGTCTGCAGCGAACGATCTGCTCTTTCTACATTGGGAAGGGTTCTTGTGTCTGTTCTATACAGTGCCGGGGTAAGACGGATCCTGGGTGATGTCTAAAGCAAACGTTTTTGCAGTACATAACTTACAGCAGTGAATGGAAATGTTGGCGCTTGTAACAAGAGTGACAGGATATATGTATTCGATTGTGATCACGATCAGTAATTATATGCCAGTGCACTTCGAATTTTTTTATTTTTGTGTGTTTTGGAAGGTGTAGTTCACCTTTTGCAAAAATTGAATAATTCCACCCACATTATTGAAAGTGCATTTATTAAATGTCTGCATTAAAGCCTACGGAGCATTGGAGCTGTGACTAGTGTGTTGTGGGTAAAAAGCACAGGCTCCTGCATTGTCTATTGCCAGTCACCTACAGGTCTTTTGTTATGGGTCTGAAGGAAGTAAACCATGAATTACAAGTTTTGTCATGTCACTGCACTTGTGCTGCACTGTGATCTATGAGTTCCTCTGTTGTGGTGGAAGATGGGATGTGTATGTAGTCGTCTTCCTATTCGCAGATCCCTAAATTGAAATAGCAGTAGATGTCTGCAGGAAGAAGCATTCTGCAGTTCGGGGTAAGAAGAGAGGCAGTTTGAGGGGGAGGTGCGGGGAATGGGGCCATATTTCATATTGGAGTGTTACTAATGCCACAACATTAAAATCAGTCTGTATATGCAATAAAGCATGCTTGTTCTACTCACTGTTGGTTAATAGTGTAATACAATAATAGTATAAAAAAATGGATGTCATATGAATAACTAATTGATACATTCATTTACAAGTTTAAATCTTTTGATTATATTTATTGATTAGCATGACTACTGCGTCCGATCATTATTGTCATGCGATGTGGCTTTTCCCATGTATTGATCAGGATTATCATCATTATTAATACAACATTTGCCAATATAATTATGTCCTGGTAGTTTATTATTATTACTATGCGCCTCTTTTATTTTATTTTGTTCGCTCTTTAGTTTTCGTTGTCTTTGCTATTTGTTTTTCTGTATATTTTTGTACATGATTAATATATATGTATGTATTTGTTTTACATACATAGATCTCCCTGGGCCTTATTTTGTATTGTATCTCTTATATGTCGGGTTTCCACGTTTTCTACGTTTTTTCTTTTCATTTGTCCATTCAGGTTGCCTAGCTTTTATTCCTTTATTAATCACTAGTTATATATAGTTTGTCATCAGATCTGATAATTTCCTGTTGGCGATATATGAATGGGCACTTGTACACACAGTTTTTTTTATTTTTTTTTATAGGTTTCGTATGTATATATGTGTGTATATGTGTATATTTATATAGATATAGATAGACATATACATATATATATATAATGTATATGTCTATATATATATCTATATCTAAATATATATGTATGTGTGTATGTTTGTATATGTTTGTGTTGTGTTTTATTTTTTTTGATAACAATGTTTTTTTTCTGTCTCATGTAAACACACATGTCTCATGTAAACACACATTTTCCATGGTATATACACAAAGGTGCGTTTTAGGAGTTGATTCATTTATTAACTTTTTTCGTTTTCTGACACAAGGTTAGTTTGATTATTTCAGGTCAACTTACTTCGTCATAATGTTCACTTAAGTTATAAACACTCCTATTACCACGTTTTTTTGTGGTCCATCTCCGTGTTTTCCCTGGCTGTGTGCTTTCTTTTCGACCACATCTGTTTGCAATTAAAGACAATACAATTGATCATGTGATCTATGCTGCACCAGTACGTATTTGCCATAAACACTTGTGGTCTTTATAGCTATGATTAAGCACTGTTGAGTGTGAAACGCGTCGGTTATTTCCTGCCTGTACCCTGCTGTTGTCATGAACCTTTGATATTTTTCACAATAAAGGCATTTTTATTGGTGTGCGGCTGTCCAGATTTTCTCCTTTATATACTCGCTGTGGAACCGAAGGGGTTAATCCTCTGCATTGTGTAAAAGGGCTGTTTGATCCTGTCTTCTCTGATCCTCCCCTTCTTCCACTGTCCCCAATCCATCTGCTGATAGAGCAGAGCCTTGGGGGCCCTCTGCACATGCTCAGTTTGGTTGTTCATTACTAAGGAGGGGTGTGTTTGTTTTTTTTTTTTTTCTCTTGGGAGGGTGCATGTAATCAGCACAGGACCGACAGAGGGTCAGGGGTCCTGCAGCCTCATAGGACAATCGGAGTAGAATAAAAACTACCCCTACAAGTTTTAACAAGACGCTGATAGAAGTCACAAGACTGCTATATACTGCTGATGATGAGAAAAGGTATTTAGCAGTTTATATTTACTAGAATAATTGCATTTCCATGTTCTGTGTACTGTGGGAGACCAGATATAGTGAATGCAGGGTCCTGGGTTTGGTAACTCTCTTTAATCCTAAAAATGGTTGTAACATTAAGCATGGTCCTATAGGGCAATTGTTCCCTATTGGGCGCTATTAGGCGAGCTGCTTTCAGAGCAGCTTTACCCAAAATTGGTGTTGGATTTCTGTGATTGGCACCAGGTTGTATTGCTCATCTCTGCGGGACTCCCAAGTAGATTTCCAGTTCCATCCCACTGATACAAACTGTAAGGTTAGAATATTCTCTGTGTAACATAGAAAAACAATATGTGGAAAATCTAGAGTTGGGGGTTGGCAACCTGTCGATCACAGGCAGGTGACGGGAATATTGTATACCATTTTTGCTGACCCCCAGAACCTGGACAGGAGTGGAGGCGGGATTTACTGGAACCGTCGGCATTCAGCCACCACAGGAAGAAAATACTGTAGCAATCGCTCACTGTGTTCATTCATAAACTGCAGCATAGTAAAACCACAATTTATTATGCTTCAGATATGAATGAACAGGGAAGCTGTGTGGAGCTCTTCTTGTTCGTTCATTCTGTGCCACTGAGGCTGCAGAGATGGAAGTTGAGGACTTTGCCATAGACTCTATTGCATCGGGTGATTTGGGGTAATTTTGTGACATCAGTGCAGGAAATGCACAGGAACCACCCGATGCAATAGAAGTCTATGGAAAAGAGCAGGTAACCTGCATGAAACCGCATGTACTCTGTGCTGTGGGAGAACTGCACTGTATCCGTGTGAAAGTACACTTAAGCCTGTGTATACTATCCCTATCACATGATGTCCAGGCATCGGAAAGCCTAGAATGTTATCATTTGTCACACCCTGTGGTTGTTGTATTGCTCATATCGCAGGTCTAGGAAGCTGCAGTATATGAAACTGAAATCTCCAGAAAACTCAAGTGATTTTTTTTCCCCCATTGGTCATGTGGGGACTGACTTCCAAGAAATAACCAGCAACTGAGTGCTAGAATCACATTATCATTTTGTAGGGCTTTCCCGGCTTTTTGGGGGAAAAAAAACCTGACAAGAGAACGATTTAGACCTGCTGTTTATCCATCAATCTGTGGGCAGCTGTCTTTTTTAATTTTTTTTCAGTGATAAACTTCTACCGCACTGGTAACGTGTCCTGTGAAAGGTTTGATCCTTTTTACCACAATCCACATTTCTTCCAACATTGCGCGCTATTAAAGCGGAGTTCCAGTCCCCCAAACATTTTTTTTTCTTTTTAAAGACTGCTCTGTAACCTGTAAGGAACATTTCTAACATGTAATACTGTTTGCGCTTTTACTTTCTTTAAAAATAGTTACTTACTGATCTCTGAAGCAGGCAGGTTCCATTTTAGTTGTGGGTATCTGAAGTCCTCTCGTGTTAATTTCCTGGATTTTTGTGCAGCTGTCTACCCATCATGCACCACCAAATCTCGCACATGCTCAGTAATGTGTGTGTATGTATGTATGTATGTATGTATGTAGATAGATAGATATCTCTATCTCAAGCAATGTGTAGCCCGCGCTGAGACCGTGTAACATTGAGCAGATATTGGTGCTTGTAAGATCCGTTGTGTGTGACTCGGTCTTGTAATGTAACTGTGCAGGGAGAGAGAGAGGAGCTGTCAGAATTTGTTGGGGGTGGGCGGGACCGAGCAGCTATCAAACACCAGCCAATAAGAAGGGGTCAGAGCAGGCTGCTACATGCATGTGGCTCCGCCCTCTTAAGCCCAATAATTATTGGCTGGCGTTCGATAGCTGCTTGGTCCCGCCCACCCCCGATATCACTGATGAATTCTGACCGCTACTCTCTCTCCCTGCATATGCAAGGTTTCGGCAGTAGGCGATTTGCAAGGAGTTTCACACAGGCTTCAGCCTTATAAGAGCAGTGTGATCAGCAAACTTTGACAGTCAGTTGCACAGCAAGCTTTGAAGCTTTTAAAATACCATTTAACTCTGATTTGTAAATGTTGAACACTGATCCTAATGGGAGTGCTGATTGTCACTTTAAGCAAGCTGCTAGCAGGCTTTAGCAAGCTTCCAATAAGTTCTGAAGCCTGCTAGAAGCTTGTTTTAAAGTGGAAATCAACACACCCATTAGGATCTCTGTAGGAATGCACCGAAACTTCGTCCGCCAAAAATTATCGGCCAAAAGCTGTTTTCGGTATCGGCCGATAGCAAAAATAAGCCGATACCGAAAGGGGGCGGGGTCTGCCCCGGGTGCCACCCATTGCGGGAGGTTCACCCTGGTGTGCCCCAGTCCTCCACTGTGAAATTTCATGCCAGATCGTCTGGCTGCCTCCACCTAATTTTAAATTTCTTGTCACCCCCCGCGCTCTCTGTCCACCATATTCAGTGTTCGGCGCCCTGTGATTGGGCGCGTGGGGGTCATGTGAGGCGTAGGGCTGGCCTGTCCAAGATCGTGGTTGCTCCTGAAGTCCCGCCTCCGCACATGAACCCCATACGCTCAATCACAGTGTGCTGGACACTGAACATGGCGGATAGAGCTCGGGGGTGACAAGAAATCAAAAATGTGAGCCGCCGCGGCCACTGTCTTCTCTTCCTCCTATCCTCCGGACCGATGCAGCCCAGTACAAGAGGGTGAGTGAGACTCCCTCATGAGTCTGGGTGAGAGAGAGCTAGTGTAAGTATCAGTATAGGAATACTGTAGGCAGGACAGTATAGTGGACAGTGTAGTGTAGTATAGTGGTCAGAGTAGTGGACTTCTGTACCACGTCTGCACAGTCTCTGACCATCTCCTATATCACGTCTGCACAGTCTCTGCCCATCTCCTGTACCACGTCTGCACAGTCTCTGCCCATCTCCTGTACCACGTCTGCACAGTCTCTCTGACCATCTCCTGTACCACGTCTGCACAGTCTCTCTGACCATCTCCTGTACCACGTCTGCACAGTCTCTCTGACCATCTCCCGTACTACGTCTGCTAGAGGTGCACCGCATGGAAATTTTTTCTAATACCATTAGCAATGTGTTTTATATAAAAATAATAATACAATTTTATTTAAAATATATCAAAATAATTAAGTCATTTTCGGTATCGGTCATTTTCGGTTTCTGTTTTCGGCCTAGTGTATTTTTCAGTATCGGTTTCGATGCACCCCTAGATCTCTGTATTCTTTTGCTTCTGTTAACCTTGCATATTTGCAATGCCTGTGTCTTTTGCATTGCAAAAATATATCAGGCCAGATATGGCCATTCCGTATTCTCAGAAATAGTATAGTGGGATGTGTACATTAAATCCTCTCTGTGGAGCGCAGACAAGAGGTTAATCCATGTATATGAACTGAATGGTGACATAGGGCATGGAGATAACAATTCATATGACCCAGAAACTGTCCTAGATATCTTATCACTGTGCACCTTGTACATTTAATATCTTTTATAATTGAAGAGCAACTCTGAAAAACAAAATCGCTTTGCTATGTGTTAGTGCTGTCCTTCACAAAATCATTTATGCTAAAGGAGCCTTTCTCAACAATTTTAACATGAAGGAACCCTTGAAAAAACTTCCCACTCTCAATGAGCCCCTGCTAACTATTATATCTGCAGCTCCCGATACATTAGAGTGGTCATTGGGAAGAATGCTCCGCTTTCAAATGGCAAAAAATATCACTGGTTACTAAAATTTCTGGTTGCTCAAGCGACCCCCAACAACCTCTGGAGGAACCCTGGGGTTCGACCATGGCTGAGAGAGGCTGTGTGAAATCACTTTTTTGTTTTAACCACTTTAGACCCGTGCAAAAGACAGCTAATACGCGGCTTTCTTGTTCTGGGAGGGTGTCCATGGATGTCCTTCCAGAACCGGCGCGCTCTGTGATCACTGTTTTTCGAACATGGCTGATCACAGATCGCGGTAAAGGACTAATCACAGGCCCTTTACCATGTGATCAGCTGTGTCCAATCACAGCTGATCACATGTAAACAAACTTGGCGGTTATCGGCATCCCTTTCCTCATGCGCTGTCACTGTGTGAGGAGAAGAGAGCCGGTAACTGGCTAGTGTGATTGAAACAAACTTTAAAATGTGTTCTGATTTTAAAACCGGCTAGTGTGACGGGACCTTTACACAGATAGTCGGGGCACTGATCATCAATGCAGCCCCATCAGTGCCTATCGGTGCTTCCTCATCAGCGGTGCATATTAGTGCCGCCTATCAGTGCCCATCAGTGAAGGAGAAAAACTACTTATTTGGAAAATATAACAAACTAAGGAAGTTTTATTTTTTTTATTTTCAATCCCTTTTATTGGATCCCCAGTGTTTAATACCACCAAAAGAAAAGCTCAAAATAATGATAAAAATTCCATATGGGTACAGTGTTGCATGACCATTCAAAGTGGTCTTGGCAGGAAGGGGGTGAAAGTGCCGGTATTTAAGTGGTTAAAGCGGAAGTAAACTCTGTTTAAAAAAAAAAAGAAAAAAAAAAAAAAGAGAGATTTCCACCCGCAAGGCAATACCCTAACGTGCACCACATACTTGCAGATTATGAAAGACTTGCTTTAAAATGAAGCCCCAGCGGTGCGCTGTCACTGCTGCAGAGGCTTCCATCTTCCCCTGGTCTTCCTTCCGGGTTTGGGGACTCCGGGCGTCTGGCTGAGACGCCATGACATCGTTCATGCGTTCAAGAGTCTCGGCTACGGCACACATCTCTGAAGGAACGACTTGTTTATGTCTTTCCTTCAGAGAGCATGTTCCGGTGACGTCACCGGCTGCTGCTTGCAAGAATATCTCCTAGACAGTACATGTTTAGGAGATATTCATTTTGCCTACAGGTACGTTTTTATTATGAGCTTACCTGTAAGTAAAAATAAAATTCCATGCTTTTACTACCACTTTAAAGCTACCCATAGACCTAAGATAGAGGTAGAGAATGTTTATTTGTCTGTACATTATGTTGGGGCTGACCGATCCAGGAAGAAGAGATGGATTTTTCAGGCGGATTGTTACTAAGAAAAGGTTAAAAGTGGAGGTCCACCCTAAAAAAAAAAAAAAAAAAAAAAGAAAAAATGACATTAACATTCTTAAAAAAAAAAAAATTGAAAAATAATTTTTTTTTTTTTTACTTACCAGAAACCCCTGTTGCTAGGCAGTCCTAATCTGCCTCTTCCTATTCTGCGGCACTATTTCTTCAATTGCTCCTCCTCGGCGAGCGACCCCGTTGTCTTCTGGGACATGTGTGTGTCCCAGGAAACAACGGGGCCATTCTCACAAAGCGCCGCGCAGCAGTAAACAGGCAGTGAAGCCGCAAGGGCTCGCTGGACAGGTAAGTTTCCTTATTAAAAGTCAGCAGCTACAGTGTTTGTAGCTGCTGACTTTTTTTTTTTTTTTTAAATGTCCAGTACACCCATTTAAGCCGTTGAAGGTCGGGTGAGTTGCAATGAACATGGAACACCTGCAACCTCTTGAGTAACAGCAGTGGAAATGGGATTTCTGGGAGCAGATTGGAGCTGGAACCCAGCATGGCTGAACATTAAAGGGGTTGTAAAGGTTTGTGTTTTTTCACCTTAATGCATCCTATGCATTGAGGTGAAAAAACACCTGTCAGTGACCGCCTCCTTTAGTGTCCCTTTAAGTAGAGCATGCCGGGTGGTCATGTCCTCTGCGAGATGGCTCAGACCATTAGCTGTACAGAACACTAGGCTTGGGTAGGATTGGGAATACCCCACCACCCTTTCATACAAAGGAGAACACAGTGTTCCCAGATTACCAGCAATGGGGAAGCTTTTAGCAGTAGGATAGACAAGAAAGCCACTGCTGTACCTTAATAAAAAAAATCAAAAGCCTAAGGCAGCTGGACTATGTTCTCTTTATTTATTTCAGTGCTCATTTTTATTGTGTCTGAAGTGTACCTTGTACCGTGTTAGGTCTTTATGTAATTTTCCTTTCAATTATTTACCTTTTTAGTTTTTGATGTGCTTATTAATCACTTTTAGGTGTATTTGTAATGTGGGCCTGTTTCAGAATGGTAAGACTACGGCTGAAGCAGTATATGAGCAGGCAGTATATACAGGAGGGCATTGTGGAAGCACGTAGTGGCTGTATAGATGGGCTCTTCTTATTGCAGGTACACATAGAGGAAATGAATTGTGGGCGGCTGTGTTTTCAGCTACATTCCTTCTATTACAATAGGATTTGAGGCCATCTCCAGTCTCCACCCAGTTTTCAGTTTTGGTTACTGTTGCTGGTTGGAGTCACCTGCCAGGTTAAAGTACCGGATTTGTAATTACAATAAGTAGCTGCAGTATTTGTAGCTGCTGACTTTTAATATTTTTGGTGCGGGGGGAACTCCGCTTTAAGTCATTTCAAAAGTAATATTTCATTGTTTTTAATATCTGCAGCTTTCACTTTACTTTCACCTGGTAACCCAGCCATGAAAGTAACCCATGCCAGTTTTTTTGTTTTTGTCCTGCCTTGTCATCCTGTCATGTTCTCATCCTGTGGCGACTGTTGTGTGTCGCTGTATATCTGTGCACAGAAATGTTTCACTGTGGTCACCATCAGGAATCCAGCTTTAAAATAGAAGTATGGAGTTTTTTTTTTTTTTTTGGGATTCATACTTTGGTGGATACAGCATCAGACCGATGCTGCATCTGTCCCCGGCGTCTCTGCACTGAGAACCGAGCCAACTAACTCGGGTAGACGGAGGGCGGATTTCAGATTTCAGACAGATCTCCTCTGAACACGGGGCACAGGAGTGCAAAACTAATTGCACTCCTGTGACCCATAGGAAAAGCCCCGCCTAAAAAACTCAGGCTGGACTTCTCCTTTAAGAAACAACATGCAGCAGTTGCTAGAGTGCATGCAATTAGACAAAAAGGGAGGAATTAATAAGTGCATTCTATGCATTAAGATAAAAATCCTTCTGTGTATAGCAGCCTCCCCAGCACCCCCTAATACTTACCTGAGCCCCATCTCTGTCCAGTGATGTCCACGAGTCCCTCGGCCATCCTGATTGGCTAAGACACAGCAGCGATGCCAATGGCTCCTGCGGCAGTCAAATCAGTTAACCAATCAGGAGTGAGAGGGGACGGGGCCGAACGGCAGCTTCGTGTCTGAATGGACACACGGAGCTGCAGCTCAGCGTGGGGGTCCCCATTGCAAGCTGCTTGTTGTGGGGGCACTCGACAGGAGGGAGGGGCCAGGAGCAGCAAAGAGGGACCCGAGAAGAGGAGGATCTGGGCTGCTCTGTGCAAAACCAACTGCACAGAGCAGGTTACCTAGTTGGTGAGGTTGAAAAAAGACACAAGTCCATTCTGTGTGTGTGCTTTTATGGTAATAGTACATTGTATAGCCCTGTATGTTGTGGTAGTTTAGGTGCCCATCCTAAGACTCCTTTCACACTGCGCCGCCTAGGGCGTCGGCGGTAAAGCGGCGCTATTTTTAGCGCCACTTTACCATCGTCTTAGTGGCACTAAGCGGCCGAAAAGGTGTTAAATCCGCCCGCAAAATGTTGCCGGAGCGCCATTTTACAGGCGGTATCGCAGCGCTGTCCCATTGATTTCAATATGGCGCCAGCGGTGGAGGAGTGGTGAATTCACCGCTTCAAAGAAGCTGCTGGCAGGACTTTTTGACACCCTGCCAGCGCACCACTCCAGTGTGAAAGCTATCTATGCCCGGAAGTGGGAGCAAAATACCTGCATTATACAGGTATTTGCTCCCCCCCCCCCCCCCGAAAGGTGCCAAATGTGACACCAGAGGGGGGGGGGGGAACCGGAAAAGCGGAAGCTCCATTTTTGGGTGGAACTCCGCTTTAAGGGCTGGGTCACACCTGAATCGCACATGAACGTGGTCTGTGCAACAGGATCGCACCAAAAGTAGTGCATGCACTACTTAAAAAAAAAAAAAATGCATAGCACCAGATTGTACTGGTGCGATCTAGTGAAGGCAAAAGCCCTGTTTGTGATCGGTGTTTGGGGGGGTGTTGGTATTATATCGACACCCCAACAGGTCGCACACCCAGTGTGTTTTGTAGGCTGTGCAGGAAGCGCGCACAAAACTCAGGTTTCCCGCACCGTGTTCTGGTGTGAATGATCCTTAAACGTTTGGCTGAATCCCCAGAGGTACAATCTCCATGTATCTCCCCATCTCCTCATCGTCAACCTCACGGTTTTTCTAATGTTTAGTGGGCTTAAATCAACAGTAAACCGTAACAGTGAAAGAAATTGGAAATGGCAGGATGAGAAATTTTTATTCAAATGAACAATGTGAATTTTTTTATTTTTATTTTTTAATTGTCCTGTTTAAAATGTTTGAGATTCCATTCAAATAATAGGACATTTGAACAAAATGTGTTGACTCAAAGATGGCCAGAGAGACTGTTCTGACTAATCCTATTTCTAGGAACATTCTACCTAAAATCTGACCGTGTATAGCCAGCTTTAGACCCCTTTCACACTGAGGCAGTTTTTAGGCATTTTAGCGCTAGAAATAGCGCCTGAAAACTGCCTCCCATTGTCTTCAATGGGTGCTTTCACACCCTGGGGGTGCGCTTGCAGGACTTTCAGAAAAATCCTGCAAGCAGCATCTTTGGGGCGGGTTGGGAGCGTGGTATACATCGCTCCCAAGATGCCCCTGCCCATTCCAATGAATGGGTAGCAACCCGAAAGCGCCGCAACACATGAGTTTTTAACCCCTTCTTTTGGATTAAAAGCGCCCCGCTAGTGGCCAAAAAGCGGCGCTTAAACAGCGGTAAAGCACAGCTAAAACGAGCAGCACTTTACCACGAACGGCTTTCACCTGATTGCGTTTTCCTTTTGCAATCAAACATAAATGGGTCTTATGTACATATCATCATCACCCAATAAAGCTTCATCATGTACTGTGTGCTGCTCCGTTATTGCTGTGGCTGCATCGTATCACTTCTGAATTTCGACTTGTGTGTCAGCAGGTATTGTTTACACTGAAGAAACCCGGCCCCTGCTCACATCTGATAACAGTAAGGGTTGAATTAATTTTCACCTAAGTGTCAGGTTTTTGGTATAGACATGTTAGACCCATCCGTCACGGGTTTTGGTTAGTTAGTGTGAAGAACGTGCACGTGGGAAATTTTAGTTCAGAGATTATTGGAACTAAACTGAACACTTTTTAGGATGAAACCTGAATGATTGCTTTGCATCAATCCTTAGAAATCAGCACAACTTGTTGTAGTATATTATATCATATATATATATATATATATATATATATATATATATATATATATATATATATATCTAATATATATATATATATATCTAATATATATATATATATATATCTAATATATATATATATATATATCTAATATATATATATATATATATATATATATATATATATATATATATATATATATATATATATATATATATGTATGTATACATATATATATATATATATTAGATATATATATGTAGTATATTATATCTAATATATATATGTATATATATATATATATGTATATGTGTGTGTGTGTGTATATATATATATATATATATATATATATATATATATATATATATATATATATATATATATATATATTATAATATACTACACTTGTAACCAATGTATTTTTTTTTCCTTCTGATTACTGTGGGATAAAGCACTAGTTGTTCATACACCAATCAGCCTTTGACCCAAAAGTGGAACTTCTGCTCATTTATCCCCCCCCCCCCGTGCCACAATTGCCAACTTTCGGGGGCGGAGGGGTGACAGGATACCTTTCGGGAGCCACAGCCGCGGATATTGACGTCATGGCTCGCTCCCTCCTCTTCCTCCAGTCGCCGGGCCAGTAGGAGAGAGAAGCGGAGCCTGCGCAAGCGCAGTAGGGCTCCTGGCGTGAAGCCACAAGGCTACACAGCCGGGTTCCCTTGCGCGCAATGGCGGTGCCGACATCGCTGGACTACAGGACAGGTAAGTGTCCTATTAAAAGCCAGCAGCTGCAGTATGTGTAGCTGCTGGTTTTAAATTTTTTCAGCAGTGGACGGACCTCCGCTTTAAGTGAAAAACTCCAATTATCTTGTGACAATGGCATTTTAAGGTCCGTGGTGTATATTAGGCAGCAAGTAAACATGAAGTTGTGTGGAAAGCTTAAAAAATTAGCATTGCAGTTGTGTATGGGTTCGCGTAGCTGTAGAATGGTCAGGGTGGCCACACTGCCCCGTATCCACAGCCAAAATGCCTACAATTGGCAGGTGGGCAAAGGGGCGTGGTCTGACAAATCACATTTTCTATGTGTGCATCACATTTTCTATGTGTGCATCACTTACCTGAAGAAGGGGTGGCCCCAGGAAGTAGGCACAGTGTGATGCATTGGGCAATGTTTTGCTGGAAACCTTGAGTTCTGCCATTAATGTGGATATTACTTTACCACTTACCTAAACATTGTTGCTGACCAAGTACACCCCTTCATGGAAATTATATTCCCTGATGATAGCGGCATCTTTCAGCAAGACGATGCACTCTGCCACGCTGCAAAAATGTTGTGAGGAACACAACGTGTTTTGAAGTGTTGACTTGGCCTTCGTTCTGGAAAAAACAGTCCAATCCATGGAGGCCCCACCTCGTAAGGGTCAGGAATGAAAGGATCTACTGCTGACGGCTTGGTGCCAGATACCACAGCATACCTTCACAGGTTTAGTGGCGTCCATGCCTTGACAGGCTGTTTTGGCAGCAAAATTGGAACCTACTCAATATTAGGTGGGCAGTCATAAAGGTATGGCTGATTGTGTATAGGCTGCCTAAATTTGTCCTTAAAGATGAATTCCAAACATAGTATATTTCTACATAGTTACATTGGTCCAGTTTGGACCAGTGTAATTATGTATATACCATACCTGACCGATGCCCCAGAAAGATGGAAATCACTGAAGTAGATGGAGCTGCTTCATTGATCTCCACTAGCTTCCGGATCCTCAGCTGAGCAGCCAGCCAAATGCATTTTAAATGTAGGAGGTCGCCCGCTCAGCATGGGTACCATTCAGAGAACACGTCCCATTTTCCGATTTGAATCGGTGTTCTCTGATTGGATGAGGTGGGGAGGCTGGGCAGTGATGTCATCGGACAGGTATGGTATATACATGGATGCATTGATCCAAGCTGGACCATTGTAACTATGTTAAAATATACCATACCTGAAATTCTTCATTATGCTGGCCATACTCCAGTAAAATTGTGTTGCTCGATGTTGGTGTTTGACCATAGTGAGGAGAAAATGTGCCCCAGGGGCGTGCATTGGGTGCGCTCTGTGACCTAAGTGTCCTTTTGGATAGCAGACCGAGGCAGCCCTTTACCATATAATCAGCTGTGTCCAATCACAGCTGATCACATGTAAACAAACTGTCACTGTGTGAGGAAAGAACTGATAACCGGCAAGCTGATGGGGTACATTTACACTGATAATCAGGGCACTGATCGTCAGTGCCGCCTCATCACTGAAGCCTCACCAGCACCCATCAGTGAAGAAGTAAAATTACTTCTGCAGAATCTTAAAACTGAAACTAAGAAAAAAAAAGTTTTTCTTTTCTTGAAATTTTGCGGTCTTTTTTTTTTTTTTATTTTGTTTACCAAAAAATTTAAAACCCAGTGGTGATTAAATGCTGCCAAAAGAAAGCTCTATCTGTCTCAAAACAATTATAAAAATCTCATGAAAGTACAGTGTTGTATGACCGCCCAATTGTCTTTTAAAGTGCAACAGCGCTGAAAGCTGAAAATTTGTCCTGAGCTAGAAGGGGGTCAAAGTGCCTGGTATTTAAAGGGGAGTTCCAGGCATTTTAAAAGTCAGCAGCTACAAAAAGTTTAGCTGCTGATTTTTAATAAACAGACACTTATCTGTTCCACGGTCCAGCGATGCGGCCGAACGGGGTGTCGCTCCTCTTCGCTGGCGCCTCCATTGCCACTCGGCACCCGGCCGTGACAGCTTTCGTCTTCACGGCCAGGCACGCACGGCGCATGCCCGAGTCGCGCTGCGCTCCCGGAGTGGATAGGCGATCTCCTGGGACCTGTCACGTGTCCCAGGAGATTGCCTAGAGGGAGGAGTTGCCTAGGCGGTTCCTGGGCGGAAGGAGGAAGTGGGACAGGAAGTCCCCCTCCTAATGAAGCCCCCTCCCTGTACAATGAATAGAGGCAGCGATCGCTGCTATATCCACTGACAGCTGATCATTGTAACCGCGAGTGTTCCAATGCAAGACTGTCATTTCATGAATGAATGGAATCTCTATTCCATTCATTCATGTAAAGTGCTACAGAGCAAGAGACGATTTTCACCATTTTGCAAAAAGGCGCAATGTAAAAATTACAAATATTTGTTATTAACTCAATACAGGTTAAGCTTTTATTTTTAGTAGGTTTTTTGTAAAGTTTGTGTATTTATCTGCTAATCATGATTTTAGTGTTTTTTTTTTTTTTTTTTATTTTTTTTGGTAAAAATATGAATTTGATAAACATTTGACCTTAGAAATCAGTAGCACCTTCTTTTAATGCTACTGATCATGCGCTTTCAGAAAATATATGGTTTGGGGGATCTTTTACAAACTTTGTAACTAGAAGTGAAAAATAAAAAAGCAAAGGAAAAATTGCAAAAATGGTCTGGCCACCTGAGGGTAAAAATGGAGCACAGGGCCTGGCAGAGAAAGGGTTAAGTCATTGCAGCAAAGGTGTGTGTGTTTTTGTTTTTTTAGGATAAAGGTTTTTCATAGATGAATAAAAGTTCATCATTGTAAGTACCCCTGTTAGTGGTAAGTAGTTTGTCGCCACCCTGTATTGCTTGGTCTGTTGAACTTAATGCAGTTTTTTTTTTTCCATTTTAGATGGAGCAGGGAACGGATATAACCCTATATAATTTTGGGATATTCACTGTTGGTGATGACAATAAACAGGATATTTATTCTTTCTTTCCCAAACGAAAAGAAAACAAAGTTTTTGCATTTAGTGATATTTTAAACAAAGTTGATTTGCTTGCAGGATCACCAGGTCAAAATAAAGGCAAAAAATAGAAAACTAAGGCTTAGTGAGGTGCAATAAAATGTATTTTTGTTTTTGGGTTTAAAACTGCATTTAGCACAGCGGCGCAATTTGACAGGTCAAATCGAAGCCCATTGCCAGCTATAGGAGCGTCCTGCCATCACAACGCCGCGCCGATTTCCAAAAGTAGTTCCTGCGCTACTTTTGGCGACTTCTGGGGTGATTTCTATAGACATCCTGTGCATGAACCCGTACAGCTGACTGAAATGCGGCTTTGAAATCGTGCGAGTTCAGATGAACACAACACAATTTCAAAGCAGTGTTCAGTGTGAACGAGGGCTAAAGGTTTTACTGGAAGCACCATTTGCTTGTTTAGTAGTTGTAGTAGTATTATTATTATTATTATTATTATTATTATTATTATTATTATTATATTTTTTTTATCTTGATGAAGCTGTACAGCTGCAGCCCACTTTGAGCAATTCTGTCTGTAATCTGATGGTCCTGGAGCATATCTGCAGGTGATGCTGGAGCACCTTCTGTACTGCCTTCCACGCACAGCCACAAAAACTCTCCAGAGCTAAGATTCTTTACAGCCACTATTCGGTTTTTGACCTGCCTTGGACCTTTTTGAATTGGATTTTTTTTTAAAGCAATATTAAAGCCTTATTAAAAAAACAAATCAAACACGTAATACCTGCTCTGTGCAGTTGGTTTTGCACAGAGCAGCCTGGATCCTCCTCTTCTCTGGTCCCTCATTGGCACTCCCGGCTCCTCCCTCCTGCCGGGTGCCCCCACAGCAAGCAGTTTGCTATGGGGGTACCCAAGCAAGTGCCGCTGCTGTGTCCGTTCACACACGGAGCTGCAGTTCAGCCCCGCCCCCTCCGTCTCCTGGCTATGATTGACGGCAGCGGGAGCCAATGGCTCACACTGCTGCCAAAAGCCATTGCGCGTCGCCGGTGTAGCAAGATTCTTGTGGACATCGCTGAATCGGGAAGGGGGCTTAGGTAAGTGTTATGGGGGCCGGGGAGGGGGGGGCGCTGCCCACTTTAATGTAGAGAAAGTGGAGGTTGCATAGCACATGCTCCAGGAATTGCCCTCCTACTGACTTTTTATTGAAGTAGTAAAGTTAAAAAAATAAAAGTTAGTTTTCCCTGCAGGGTAAAGGCAATATGTGCTAGTATCACATTTATGAAAGACTTGCCTTGAAATGAAGCCCTCCAGCAACGCGCTTTCCCCCCCCGGTCTTCCTTCCGGGCTCATGGGCTGCGGCTGCTTGAATGGCCGAGCTGCAGTGATGTCACTCCTGTGTATGCGGGTGGGAGTCACAGCCATGGCACAGAGGCCATTCCTTCAGAGTGCATGTGACGGTGATGTCACCGGTTCCAACCAAGTGAATATCTCAAACGGTGCACTTTTAGGCGATATTTATTTAACCTACAAGTAAGCTTTATTATAAGCTCACCTGTAGGTAAAATCAAATTAGTGCGCTTATATTGAAAGCGGAGATTACATGTAATTGAGATTAAACTAAACCGAGTGAGCTTTCTGAGTTTTGCAGAGTTGTTTTGTTTATTGGATAGTATTAGTAGCCCACAAGACGCTTCCATTTGTTTCCTGGAATTGCTTTTTAATTGAATGCATTAGTTTATAATGTAAGGCCTGTAATGATCATTTCCTGATGTTCTGTGGTTTACAAACAATACTGATGGTGATTGCACGGCGTTGTTTTATCTCATTTATTGAGAAGTGTATTTTTCTTTTTCTGGCAGTAGATATATAGTGGCGGTTGAACGTGTCTGATGAGATATAAAGATTTGTGAAGTGATTGTTGCAGCGTATGTACATGGGTGGAGGCGCTCCATTGGGCACACAATAGGCTCAGTTCCCTCAGTAAGTGAGAACATGCTTGTTGTTTAATGAATCGGGTGAATTTGATTTAAAGTGCGGTTGCACACACATTTAAAAAAATCATTAAAATTCCTAAAAAAAAATAAATAAAACATTTTGGAATTTTTTTTTTTTTTTTTTTTTTAAATCGCCTCTAAATGGCTGTTGCTAGGGGGTCCCTCGTAGTCTGCCTCCTTCAGTGCCCGGGCACTGACATCACTTCCCCAGGAAGGGCTCAGCTCTGCCCCCTCCCCTCCCAGATGACTGGGCGGCCAATCACAGCACGCAGCGCCGCTCGCGCATGTGCAGTGGGTGCCCGGCTGTGTAGCCACAGTCGGGTGCCCACAGTTACAATGCCGGCGCTGCCGATCGGAGCTGGGCTTCGTTCCCCCGCATCGCTGGACCCTGGAACAGGTAAGTGCCCAATTATTAAAAGTCAGCAGCTGCAGTATTTGTAGCTGCTGACTTTTTATTTATTTTATTTTTGAATGGAAACTCCTCTTTAAATCACTAGTTAAAAGGCTTTTCAATACTCATTTTTAAAGAGCAACTGTCATCTCTGTCCTGCAGTGTCTCCTCCTCTGACCCGCTGTTGATTTACCGACAGTCCCATTCACTTTAATGGGATGGCTGGTGATGTGGCAGTGACGCCACAAGGTGAGGGAGGTGGCGGTAGCAGGTGAGTGGATGCCCGCTAACAAGCGCTGCCATGATGGATCTGAAATGACAGGTGCTCTTTAAATGTAAGGACTTATTCTTGCTGGTAGTTAGAAACTTTAATATTTGCAAACAAAATGAAGGTTTCCTATTTACAATAATAAAGCTGTCAGGTTTAGTAAAACAGCGATATCCGAACTGATTTAATCATACAGTTTGTAGTGTACATAGATTTGCAAAACAATGGGATAAAGGAATATTCCTGAACTTTGTTTTATCTCATGGTTACTGCGAAATTGTGTGAATGCATCAATGCAGTGCATGTTATCTCGGCTGGCAGAGCTTTGATTCATTGAATGAGTTTACCAAAAATGTAAATATTGCAGAATATACAGCCTCATGCTACATAACTATGCTCCATTTCATGCTGAATAAACTCAATGAATAATGTATCTTAGAAAACTATCTTTAGATAGATTTTTACCAAAAAAGAATTTTATTAGAATTTATTCAAAAATCTGATTTTTTTAGATTTTTTATCAAAGTTATTGATTTTTTTTATCCGCCCTTTAACCACTTGCCGACCGGCGCACACAGATGTACGTCGACAGAATGGCACGTACAGGCAGGAGGGCGTATATATAAGTCCCTCCTTTCTGCCTGTCCGTGCCATCGGGAGCGCGCCGGGAGCGGCGCGCTCCCGCGCCGGTCGGGACCCCCCGTGAGTCCGGTCGCGGTCCCCGCGGACTCTATCGCCGCGGGGACATCCGCGATCGTCTCACGGGACGGCTGAACGGGGAGATGCCGAGATAAACAGCATCTCCCCGTTCTGCCTAGCAACTAGTGACGCCGATCTCTGCTCCCTGTGATTGGAGCAGAGATCAGCATTCACTAGCTGACAGCCACGCCCCCCCACAGTAAGAAACGCACCCCTAGGCCTACTTAACCCCTACACTGCCCCCTTGCGGTTAACCCCTTCACTGCCAGTGTCATTTTTACAGGAATCAATGCATTTAAATAGCATTAATTGCTGTAAAAATGACAATGGTCCCAAAAATGTGTCAAAAATGTCCGATGTGTCCGCCATAATGTCGCAGTCACAAAAAAAATCGCAGATCTCCGCCATTACTAATAAAAAAAAAAATTATTAATAAAAATGCTATAAAACTATCCCCTATCTTGTAAACGCTATAACTTCTGCGCAAACCGATCAATAATCGCTTATTGCGATTTTTTTTTTTTTTTTTTTTTTTTACCAAAAATATGTAGAAGAATACGTATCGGCCCTAAACTGAGGAAAAAAAATGTTTTTTAACCACTTCAGCCCCGGACCATTTGGCAGCCAAAGGACCAGAGGTCTTTTTTCAATTTCGCACTGCACTACTTTAACTGGTAATTGCGCGGTCATGCAATTTTGTAACCAAACGAAATTTGCGTCCTTTTCTTCCCACAAATAGAGCTTTCTTTTGATGGTATTTGATTGCCTCTGTGATTTTTATTTTTTGCGATATAAACGGAAAAAGAGCGAAAATTTTGAAAAAAAAAGAGATTTTCTACTTTTTGTTATAAAAAAAATCTAATAAACTCAATTTTAGTCAAACATTTGGGCCAAAATGTATTCAGCCACATGTCTTTAGTAAAAAAAATGCCAATAAGCGTATATTTATTGGTTTGCGCAAAAGTTATAGCGTCTACAAACTAGAGTACATTTTCTGGAATTTACACCGCTTTTAATTTATGACTGCCTATTTCATTTCTTGAGGTGCTAAAATGGCAGAGAAGTACAAAACCCCCCCAAATGACCCCATTTTGGAAAGTAGACACCCCAAGCTATTTGCTGAGAGGCATGTTGAGCCATTGAATATTTTTTTTTTTAGTCCCAAGTGATTGAATAAAGACAAAAATAAAAAAGATTTTTTTTTTTTTCAAAAAGTTGTCACTAAATGATATATTGCTCACACATGCCATAGTTATATGTGGAATTGCACCCCAAAATACATTTTGCTGCTTCTCCTGAGTATGGGGATACCACATGTGTGGGACTTTTTGGGAGCCTAGCCGCGTACGGGGCCCCGAAACCCAAGCACCGCCTTCAGGATTTCTAAGGGTGCAAATTTTTGATTTCACTCCTTACTACCTATCACAGTTTCGAAGGCCATAAAATGCCAAAATAGCACAAAACCCCCCCAAATGACCCCATTTTGGAAAGTAGACACCCCAAGCTATTTGTTGAGAGGCATGGTGAGTATTTTACAGCTCTCATTTGTTTTTGAAAATGAAGAAAGTAAAGAAAAAAACATTTTTTTTTTCTTTTTTTCAATTTTCAAAACTTTGTGACAAAAAGCGACATCTGCAAAATACTCACAATACCTCTCAGCAAATAGCTTGGGGTGTCTACTTTCCAAAATGGGGTCATTTTGGGGGTTTTATGCCATCTGGGCATTCCATGGCCTCCGAAACTGTGATTGGCAGTGAGAAGTGAAATAAAAAAATTACACCCTTAGAAAGCCTGAAGGCGGTGATTGGTTTTTGGGGTTCCGTACGCAGCTAGGCTCCCAAAAAGTCCCACACATGTGGTATCCCCGTACTCAGGAGAAGCAACAGAATGTATTTTGGGGTGTATTTCTACATATGCCCATGACATGTTTGAGCAATATATCATTTAGTGACAACTTTTTGTAAAAAAAATATATATATATTTTTTTTTTTCATTATTCAATCTCTTGGGACAAAAAAAAAAAAATATTTAATGGGCTCAACATTGCTCTCATCAAATAGCTTGGGGTGTCTACTTTCCAAAATGGGGTCATTTGGGGGGGGTTTGAACTGTCCTGGCATTTTATGCACAACATTTAGAAGCCTATGTCACACGTCACCCACTCTTCTAACCACTTGTAGACAAAGCCCTTTCTGACACTTTTGTTTACATGAAAACATATTTTTTTTTTGCAAGAAAATTACGTTGAACCCCCAAACACTATATATAATGTTAAAGCAAAGGCCCTACAGATTAAAATGGTGGGTGTTGCATTTTTTTTTCCACACAGTATTTGCGCAGCGATTTTTCAAAACGCATTTTTTGTGGAAAAATACACTTTTTTTTATTTTAATGCACTAAAACACACTATATTGCTCAAATTTTTGATGAAATAAAAAATATGATCTTAGGCCGAGTACATGGATACCAAACACGACATGCTTTAAAATTGCGCACAAACACGCAGTGGAGATAAACTACATACATTTTTAAAAGCCTTTAAAAGCCTTTACATGATACCACATTAGATTCACGGAGGAGGTCTACTGCTAAAATTACTGCCCTCGATCTGACCTTCGCGGTGATACCTCACATGCATGGTGCAATTGCTGTTTACATATGACGCCAGACCAACGCTTGTGTACGCCTTTGCGCAAGAGAAGGGGGGGCAGGGGTGCTTTTTTTTTTTTTTTTTTTTTTTTGGTTTTTTTTTTATTTATTTAGCTTTTTTATTTTATTTTTAAACTGTTCCTTCCATTTTTTTTCTTTGTTATGATTTTTATTGTTATCTCAGGGAATGTAAATATCCCCTATGATAGCAATAGGCAGTGACAGGTACTCTTTTTTTTGAAAAAATTGGGGTCTATTAGACCCTAGATCTTTCCTCTGCCCTCAAAGCATCTGACCACACCAAGATTGGTGTGATAAAATGCTTTCCCCAATTTCCCAATGGCGCGGTTTATATCCGGGAGGGGGGACATTCCCTCCCACTGCTTGTAAAAGCAGTCTAGAGGCTAATTACCCGCTAGAATTGCTTTTTACATGAAAGCCGATCACTGGCTGAAAAGAATGATACCAAGATGATACCTAAACCTGCAGGCATCATTCTGGTATAACCATTCAAAGTCCAGCAACATACTGGACATATATTGTAATCTTTTTTTTTTCATGCAGCCTCTTGGCTGAACGAAAAAAAGAGATTGATTGGTGGGTATGCCCACCATTAGAATACCTCCCTTCATCCACCCACTTCTAATGATGGGCATACATGCACCATTTATATATGCCGATGCATGGGGGCATCCTCCCGCAAAAGTTATGCCGTGTACACACGGTCGGAATTTCGACCGTATGTACGTGGCATTAGGAGCCAATCGCTCCTCCGCCCCCCCTGCTGCCCCCATGCTTCGGCATATATGCTCTTTTTTTTAACTGTGGTGGTGAAATCACCTCCTACAGTGTTGGAGTCGCGTCTTTATGTATCGTGGGAGCAAACGCTGTTGCTGTCAAGATAAATAAATCCGCGTTGCAACTGAATGGCGCACCTGAAAACAAAAAAATGCTTAACACTAAAACACAGTAAACAAAATTACATACCTGAAAAGCAAGCATGATAAAACATGATAAAACATAATAAAACATTGCAGAATAGAATGGAGTAAAAAAAGAGCAACAATAGAGAGAGAATAGAGTGAGAGAGAGAACAATAAAACGACAACTATTTTATTTTTTATTTTTTTTTTGAGATTCACAGGTAAAAAAGCTCCTGACTGAAGCGACTGAATCAAAACGCTACCACAAAAAAACTGTTAGCGATCGCAGGGATCAGGCCTGACTCTGCGAACGCTGCAGTTATGTGTGCTTAGTGTTTTGTAAGTGACAGTGATCGATCGATACTGCACTTGGGTGGGCTGGGCTGGGCGGAGGGGGAAAACGCAGGTGCTAGCAGGTATCTGGGCTGATCCCGCTAACAATGCGTTTTTTTTTTTTTTGGAACCCTAAACTGCTGGGACGCTAGTATAGATCTGATCAGATCAGATATTGATCTGTTCAGATACTATACCACTAAGGGAGGTGTATGCTTTGTGCGTGGGTGTTTGCGGTACTGGCACTAACCTGGGGCGACGCAGACCTTATTTGACCCTAAAACCTAATTGATATCACCCGCCGGGCGATCAGGGGGTTAAACCGTTATTGGGTAATAAATGGCGGGTGCCCTGACAGTATAAAAAACAAGCTAACTAACCAGCGTCACCCGTAACAGTAATACAAAAAAAAACTGGTTACCTATCGACACTAATGCAGCGATCAGAAAAACGATCGCTTAGTGACACTGGCAAAAGGGGGTGAAAGGGTTAACTAGGGGCAATCAGGGGGTTAAACCTTTATTAGGTAATATATGGGGGTACCTGACGCTATATAAAAAACCTGACGGGGAACCTAAATAACGAAATAACTAACTGGCTAACCAGCGTCACCAGTGACAGTTATACAGTGATCACTGGTGAAAGGGTTAACTCTAGGGGCAATCAGGGGGTTAAAACCTTTATTTAGGTTGTAATATGGGGGGTACCTGACCTATAAACCTATTTATGAACCTATATAAACATGGCGGTTACCTAAAAAAAAAAAATGGTTACCTAGCGACACTAATGCAGCGATCAGAAAAACGATCGCTTAGTGACACTGGCAAAAGGGGGTGAAAGGGTTAACTAGGGGCAATCAGGGGGTTAAAACCTTTATTAGGTAATATATGGGGGTACCTGACGCTATATAAAAACCTGACGGGGAACCTAAATAACGAAATAACTAACTGGCTAACCAGCGTCACCAGTGACAGTTATACAGTGATCACTGGTGAAAGGGTTAACTCTAGGGGCAATCAAGGGGTTAAAACCTTTATTTAGGTTGTAATATGGGGGTACCTGACCTATAAAACTATTTATGAACCTATATAAACATGGCGGTTACCTAAAAAAAAAAATGGTTACCTAGCGACAGCAGTGACACTAATACAGCGATCAGAAAAACGATCGCTTAGTGACACTGGCAAAAGGGGGTGAAAGGGTTACCTGGGGGGCAATCAAGGGGTTAAACCTTTATTAGGGGGGGGTAGGGGGCTACCTTGGACCTAAAACTAACTGCCCTGACAGTTATTACAGTCACACTGACACTAAATGCAGTGATCAGTAAAAAAAATGATCACTGCAATTAGTGACACTGTGACTGGGGGGGGGGGGGTGATGTGGGGGGTGATCAGGGGGTGACAGGGGGGTGGAATATGTGCCTAACTGTACTGGTGTCAGTGTAGTGTTGTGCACTAACCTTAACATGTTCGCCGCTCGGCGTCTCCGGTCACATAGACCGGCGCACCGAGCGTGACATCACTTCCGCCTTCCTGTCTATACAATAGACAGGAAGGGGAAGTTTCTCATTGGCCAGGAGCGATCGCGAGGGGGTGGCCAGAAACCACTGGCCGTCCCCTCGTCCCGGATCGCTCCTGAAGCGATCCCGACCGTCCCCGCCGGCGGAGGGGGGTCCGATCGGACCCCCCAACCGCCGGAAGAATGTCACGTACAGGTACGTGATTCTGCCTGTACGTGCCATTCTGCCGACGTATATATACAGGGGGCGGTCGGCAAGTGGTTAATATATTTTTTGGGGATATTTATTATAGCAAAAAGTAAAAAATAATGCATTTTTTTCAAAATTGTCGCTCTATTTTTGTTTATAGCGCAAAAAATAAAAACCGCAGGGGCGATCAAATACCACCAAAAGAAAGCTCTATTTGTGGGAAAAAAAGGACGTCAATTTTGTTTGGGAGCCACGTCGCACGACCGCGCAAATTGTCAGTTAAAGCGACGCAGTGCCGAATCGCAAAAAGGGGCCTGGTCCTTTGCAAATTGGTCCGGTCTGAAAGTGGTTAATGGATCTTTGCACCTCTCAATGATAAAAAGGAGTTCCTATAGCATAGTCAAGTGAGCCCATTATCGGTCAATATTCTGCACAATGCTACTTGAGAATGCGGTCCATATCACTGCATTAGAAACTAGAACAATTTGTTTCATAAATTGCAGTTTATGATATGCTGACCAGATTAGCCAAGGAGGTGCAATTATGTCTCATACAGTTGTGCTCATAAGTTTACATACCCTGGCAGAATTGTATCATTTTTCTGAGAATATGAATAACACAAAAACTTTTCTTTCACTCATGGTCAGTGTTTGGCTGAAGCCATTTTTTATCTTTCAACTGTGTTTACTCTTTTTAAATCATAATGGCAACAGAAACTACCCAAATGACCCTGATCAAAAGTTTACATACCCCAGTTCTTAATACTGTGTATTGCCCCCTTTAACATCAATGACAGCTTGACGTCTTTTGTGGTATTTGTGGATGAGGCTCTTTATCTTCTCAGATGGTAAAGCTGCCCATTCCACTTGGCAAAAAGCCTCCAGTTCCTGTAAATTCTTGGGCTGTTTTGCATGAAGTGCACGTTTGAGATCTCCCCAGAGTGGCTCAATGATATTGAGGTCAGGAGACTGAGATGGCCACTCCAGAACCTTCACTTTATTCTGCTGCAGCCAATGACAGGTCGACTTAGCCTTGTCTTTTTGGATCATTGTCATGTTGGAATGTCCATGTACGTCCCATGCGCAGCTTCCTGGCTGATGAATGCAAATGTTCCTCCAATATTATTTGATAATATACTGCATTCATCTTGCCAACAATTTTGACCAAATTTCCTGTGCCTTTTGTAGCTCACACATCCCCAAAACATCAGCGATCCACCTCCGTGTTTCACAGTAGGAATGGTGTATCTTTCATCATAGGCCTTGTTGACTCCTCTCCAAATGTAGTGTTTATGGTTGTGGGCAAAAAGCTAAATTTTGGTCTCACCACTCCAAATGACTTTGTGTCAGAAGGTTTGAGGCGTGTCTCTGTGCTTTTTGGCGTATTGTAAGCGGGATACTTTGTGGCATTTGCGTAGTAATGGCTTTCTTCTGGTGACATGACCATGCAGCCCATCTTTCTTCAAGTGCCTTCTTATTGTGCATCTTGAAACAGCCACACCACATGTTTTCAGTGAGTCCTGTATTTCACCTGAAGTTATCTGTGGATTTTTCTTTGCATCCCAAACAATTTTCCTGGCAGTTGTGGCTGAAATTTTAGTTGGTCTACCTGACCGTGGTTGGGTTTCAACAGAACCCCTCATTTTCCACTTCTTGGAAAATGAGGGTGGATCACCCTGTACTGCGCATCGGCGTCACGCTCTATGCGATGGAACCACTGCGCCATGTCTTTGGCGGCGCCGTTTCAATATCGCCCTCTTCACATCTAGCAGCCAGATGGAGGAACTTTCTGGCACTGTTTTTGGTTGGGGCGGTTCCGCCCTCTTGCAGTAGCCTATCCTTCCACAGTGCACGCCTACGTGACGTTGGTGGGTGTGGCAGACCAGCCCTTATAAGTCATTCTGGGGCAGACTGACTCACATGGTGGTTCCAACCTGTTTATCTGCACACTTTGTGGATCACTCAACATTGAAATGTTTTAGGTAAATTGACTCTATTTTTTTATCACTTTTTCACTTTGGACTTTGCATTTTACTCAATTTTCCTTGGTTTTTCAACACTTTCTACTTTTCACCTTTCTTTCCAATCATTCTAATACTTTACTTTCACCATACTTTGCTCTCACTAACTTAACCCACCTTCACACTCATTAGCATCTCATTATCCTATCCTTTACCAAGTTTAGGACACAACTATATATTTTACCACACAATGAGTTCCCAACCTATTTTATATCTTATGTTTTGTCCTTAGCACACATGGTTATTTTTGACCATTCCTTCCTTTGGAATTTTTCTTTCTTGGAAATCATCTCTGCTCAGCCCTGGTCTACCTTCACCACCTCAGTTCCCTCCAGTGATACCCCTTATGGGGTTAATCTGACCCATGTTGGCTCATTGCTGTTACTGTACAAAGATTATGTAAGTATATTTTTTGAGTGGTTTCAGGGGGTTTATCCTAGACATCATTATCTATAATTACCTTATTCTAAACCTCCTTCCCGTGACAGGGTCAGACCTTACAGATATCGCTACTATATTACAGCATTCAGTTTTCCACGTGCATGCTCCTGAAGAGTGGATGAATCCACGAAATGCATAGAGCTATTATATGCCATGTCTTATGCCAACTACTGTTTTATTTATTTTTTTCAATGATCACTTGCAACTGTGATTTGTACTATTGTGGTCAATTGTCATTGCTGTATATTTATCCATTGAATGGAAAACATTGCTTTCCTTGGTGTACTCATGACTACCCTCATGCAACTTACCATTGATTGTTTGTTTGTTTTTTCCTTTTTTTAATAAATCTAAATGTTTTACACCTGCCTGCTTCATTTAAAGTCCCAACCCCCCAGTCGCCCAATTGCATCCACTTCTTGATTAGTTTGAACACTGCTGATTGCTTTTCTCAATTCCTTGGATATCTTTTCCCTCTTCCTGTTTTATACAGTTCAACTACCTTTTCCGCAGATCCTTTGACAATTCTTTTGCTTTCCCCATGACTCAGAATCCAGAAATGTCAGTGCAGCACTGGATGAAAGATTTAAGGGTCTGTCAGGAGTCCAGAAACTCATTAACCTTTTTATACACACACACACACACAGTTACACACACACACACACACAAACACACACACACACAAACACACACACACACACACACACACACACACACACTTACACACACACACACACACACACACACATTACAAGCAAAGGGATCACAGGTGAGGATGGTTTACCTTTAATAGCCATTCAAACCCCTTTGTGTCAACTTGTGTGCATTTTATTCAGGCCAAAATCACCAGGGTATGTAAACTTTTGATCCGGGTCATTTGGGTAGTTTCTGTTGCCATTATGATTTATAAAGAGTAAACACAGTTGATTGATAATAAATGGCTTTAGCCAAACACTGACCGTGAGTAAAACAAATGTTTTTGTGTTTTTTTTATCATTCATATTCTCTGAAAAATGGCCAAGAAATCATAAATTCTGCCAGGGTATGTAAACTTATGAGCACAACTATAATGCAGTGGCAAGAATAAGTATGATCCCCTTAGAATTACCTTGTTTTCTGCAGTAATTTGCCTTTAAAATGTGATCTGATCCCCATCTAAAACCCGGTACACACATAAAGTTTTTTTAATTCAACCTAGCAGGCTAAAAGAAAAAAAAACTGACAGATCACCATACTAAGGCTGGCCATTGATGGAGCAAATTTATGCAGAAAAAAAATTCTCTCGATTCTCCTATTAACACAGTCGGTGTTGATGGGGGGAATCCCTCTTGCTGAGTCGTCGTGTGGGGGAAGCCGTCCCCGCCAGGAGAACACAGTGATTATTGCTAGCAGCTCTATCAGCCGGTAGCAATAATCGCATGTAAAATCTGTCAGGCTGGTTGTATCCAAGCTGATCGATTTGATCAAAGTCGACTTTTGTGCGCACACACACTATATATAGTACCCAATTTTGTGGGTAAAAGATGTTGCCCAATAGATGCCTAACATGTCATGCTTTAAAATTTACTTACACTGGTGGAACGTCGCCAAGCTACAGAAGCTAAAAATCTCCATAGGCAGCGCTTTAAACACCTTCACAAGTTACCAGTTCATAGCTACACAGGAGGTCTGGAGCTAAAATGATTGCTCTCTCTGACGTTTGCAATGATACCTTACGCGTGGTGCAATCGCTGTTTACATTTACGTGTGGAACTTAGGTATGCGTTCAAATTTCATTTTCTTTTTTCATTGATTTAGAAGGTTGTGTTTTTTTTTTTTTTTTTTTAAAGTTTATTTCTGTAACTAGAGATGAACAACCTGGGGTCTCTTTATGGAGACCCCAGGTCCTCTCCTCCGACCTCCAGTGCTGATAAAACACACATCGGTCTAATCAGATGCTTTCTTAGCCACTAAGGGCTAGGGGTGTTGAAAATAATCTGCGCATCGATGCATCGTGATCCAGCCTTAAACTATTCTGCATTGATGAGAAGGGCTGCATCGCGATTACATGATGACGTCATCCTGGCGGGACACATTGGCGCCCTCAGAGTGCTGTCAGGCCCAGGGCCCCTCCTCTGATCTGGGGCAGCCAGGCTGTCAGGGCCCGTTGCCTCTTGGGGATTGGGCTGGCCATCCTCTCTGGGCACCATGCAATGGGTGGGGTACATGCTGAACGGACACCCTGCAAACAGCATCTCATTACCCCAAGGCTGGCCTGGCCCTGCCAGGGGAGCAGGAGGAGGAAGGTCAGGGTGACATGCCGGCTGGGTACGACGTCTCGTAGGGCCACTACTGCCGACATCACCCACCTCACTGCCAGCTCATCGGGCCTGACCACAAGAGCCTGCAAAGCAAACTGACACCCAACAGGCCCATGGACTGCTCAAGGAGGCCCTGCTCTCTGCCTTCACCATGTATGGCATCCGGTATGAGTCTGAGCTCCAAACGCCCGACATCATGAGGGTCATTAGTCGGGACCTGTCTGCCTACTTCATCTACACTTACCTACTGCTACTGCATCCACAGCTGGCTGCAGCTCTGCTTCCTGGCAAGTCAGGGTACTACAAGGCCCAGCATTCCTTCTCACCAGGGCCTGCTACACTACATCTGGGGGGACTACAGGTCCCAGCATTCCCCATCTGTCCTCAGAGGCTGCTACACTATAACTGGGGGGACTACAATGCTCAGGCTTCCCTATGTCCTAATCTGGTCCTGCCACACTACATATGTGGGGACTACAAGGCCTAGCATCCCTCACCAGGTCCTGCCAAACTACAACTGGGGCGACTACAGGTCCCAGCATTCCTCCTCTCAAGGGCCTGCTACACTGCAACTAGGGGGACTACAGGTCCCAGCATTCCTCTTCTGTCTTTACTAGGGCCTAATACACTGCAACTGGGGGGACTTCAAGGCCTAGCATTCATATCCTGTCCTTACTAGAGCCCACTACACTACATCTGTAGGGGGACTACAGGTCACAGTAATCCTCTTGAAATCAGGGCCTACTACACTGCAACTGGGGGGGGGGGGGTGCTTACAAGTCTCAGCTTCCAGCTGTGTCCTAAACAGGGCCTGCTACTGCTATACCACAAGTGGGGAGACCACAAGACCCAGCATTTCTCCTCTGTTCTGACCAATGCCTAACGCACTGCAACTGTGGGGGGACTACAAGGTCCTGCAGTGCTAACCAGGCCCTGCTACACCACAGCTGACGATTTGGGGGAGGGGGTCATGCAGCATTGAATGATTCTGACGGCTTAAAATTTTTGATGGAAAAACCATGAGCAGTAATCGTAATGCATCGCATCAAATCGAACCGTTGACCAGAGAATAGTAATGGAATCGTGAGACCAGTGAAGATGCACACCTCTACTAAGGGCCAGATACAATAACTCAAAGTGGTGAAATCCTCATTGCTTCCCGTTTTCTGGTGTCACAGGGAGGGACAACATCAGTTCCTTCCTCTGTGTAGCGTTGCCTGGGACCTGGGAAAGACGGCGGCCAAAAGGGGGGATCCCCCTCTGACACCCCCAGAAGTGATTGAGTGGCTGTACAGCCTCTTGAATCCCCTCTGCTTAAGGCCGGGTTCACACTGGTACCACAAACGCTCCAACATTAGGAGCTCATGTTGCATGAAGTGTGAAAATCAATGGAGCCGTCTTAACTGGTCCGACACAAGTCAGTCCGACTTTGAAAATACTCTCTGCACTACTTTGGTCCGACTTTGATCCTACTTCAGCCCATTGAATATCACTGAAGTCAGATCGCCCTCTTAACTGATCCGACTTTGGCATGCGACTTGTGCTCTGATGATCTTAAAGCGTAACTCCACACCAAATTAAAAAAAAAAATGGCCTTGGTTCCCCCTCCAAGAGCATACCAGGCCCTTTAGTCTGGTATGGTTTTTAAGGGGAACCCCCCCATGCTGAAAAAACGGTGTGGGCACGTATCTTATCTGAGCACACAGCCCGGCAGGTCAGGAAAGGGGGGACGAGCGAGGGCCAGGGTTGTCTGGAAGAGGCCCTTGTCCTCATCAACATGGGGACAAGGTGCTTTGGGGAGGGGCCCCCCTGCCCCATAGCACACACACCCCCCATGTTGGGGGCATGCGGCCTGGTACTGCTCTGGAGGGGGGCGCTCTTTTTTTCAGCGTGGGGGCTCCCCTTAAAATCTATACCAGACCGAAGGGCCTGGTATGCTCTTTGGCTAAATAACACACGTCACCCTTACCTGCTCTGTATTAGTTTTGCACAGAGAAGCCCCGATCCGCCTCTTCATTCCCCGCTGGTGCTCCTGGCTCCTCCGCTGAGTGCTCTCATAGAAAACCACTTGCTGTGGGGGCACGCATGTGTGTGCTTGCTCCCGGGGGAAACAGATCACCATCTGCCACATGGGCTACCATCCAAGCTCTAATAACTGATCACCTGGAGCAGGTCTGGGTATGGGAAGATCTCGGGCCCCCTGTACACATCATGGGCCAGTGCTAGATTATGCAGCCTTTAGACTAGTGGGTAAACAATGCCATAGGAGACAAGTGTTCTCTTTGCTCACTTAGCAATCCCGTTGCTGGTGAGTTGTCACCAGGGACATGATTAAAAAGACATTACCCTACACCGGAAGCTGCAGAGATACAGCAGGGGAAGCTGGTGTCGCCACCTTAGCTATCTAATAATGATTTGGGTACTTGAATCATAAACAAGGGCCAGCTGTGCCACAATACATTTTCAACACTGCTGAACATAGTGTTGAATTGAATATTTTAATGTAAACAGCACCTATGTGATCCTTCATTTAATTTATTTTTTCAGTTATAGCAGAGTGAGTGTCTTACAGTACAATAAAGATGCTAAACCATTTGATCCATTATAATTTTCTTTTCCATATTCACAGTTAACATGTAGCTGGTAATCTTGCACTTTGGTCTCCTGCACCTAACGTGGTCATTTGTCCACTGGTTGGACAGTTCTTGGAATATTGGGGCTAACTTGGCAGTCTCTACCAGAGATTGCCTTCTGAACTTGGGATCAGTGGTACCCTAGGTTTCTTCCAGAGGTTGCTGTGGGTTCCTAGAGAAGGGAGCTATCTCAGATATCTCTGCCTCTCAGATAAGTACCTGTAGTTCTTGTTGACCACACGTGTAAGGAGCAACATTCTTCTGAGTGACTAGGGTTGCATGCTGTGTGTGTTGTGTTTTTTTTTTTTTTTTTTTGTTTTTTTTAACCTACGAGTACCAATACTTTCAAGCAATGGACAAATGGACCATTTATTAAAAAATGTTAAACACTCACATGTAAAAGTACAAATCTGTAAAATGCAATCCAAATCTGCACAATTCCCTGTCCCTCAGGACAAGCTGATGATGGAAAACCACGGCTGCTTGTGGTGCTCACAGGGCTGGAGGAGATGTATAGGCAGTCCGCCCCCAAGCTGACATCGCTTCCATCCTATACCAATGTGTGCGCTCCAAGCTGGTTTACAGGGGGCCATCTCCTCCAGCCCTGTGGGCACCACAAGTGGTTGTGGTTTTTCATCATTGCCGGACACTATGACCGCGAGGATCTGGTTTTGACATATTATACATATGTTCTTTTAACCTGGGAGTTGTAACATTTTTAAAATTAAACTGTTTGCCCATTGCTGCACTTAAATGGCTTCCCTGTCTTTCTCTACTGGGTTCATACAGGAGCGGTGCTGACAGGAATCGCACCGATATCCTGTTCAATTATAAAGCGATTCTTTGCAGTGCGATTTAAGCTCATTCATTTTGTATGAGCTCATATTGCAACGCAAAGGTATCTGTTTCTGCTATGGGAGCACTTGCACGAGTACTTGTGCAAATGCTCGGTATTGGCAAAGTTTATCGGTATCAGTGCAACCCTTCCAGTGACCATCGCACTCGGTGAGCTGTATATATAGTAATTATCAGAAGGGGTTCTGAGACTGTAAAGTCATTTGAAGGGTTCCTCTGTATAAGGTTGAGAGCGGCTGCTCTGGTGGGGGACAGTGGTAGATCTAAATGATGTTCATGTGTTGGATAAAAATGTAATAGAGGTTCTTATTTTATTTTTTTTTATTTTTTTTTAGGTGCTCTTTTTTTCTTTGCATATAATTTTAAGTAGTCAAAGACTTTGTATTTGAAATCTGTTTGATCCTTTGTTATCCAGTGTCCCGATGGAAAGCACCTGGAGGGACTTTCAAAGCAGCTGGACTGGGATGCAAGAAAGATCCAGAGGTGGTTCCGGCAAAGGCGAAATCAGGATAAGCCGAGCTTAGTAACAAAATTTTCAGAGAGCATGTGAGTGGATCCGTCTTCTGTCAGTTATTGTAATTAGAAGTGTTTGCTGGTAAAACACATGGTATTCACATGATATTTCCCTCACAAATCTTTTTATATATTTTTATTAAATGCTATTATTTAATAAAGAGTTCATATTATATTAGACTGTATGAATAGAACAAAGAAACATATACAATACATCTCAGCAATGCAAACACATTTCCCTGTACTTTACCTCCTATAAAGGCCCTAGAAGTACAGAAAAATATCTGATGTGCCAGAAATGCATTCTGCACTCATGTTGGGGGCAGATAATGCAGCATTTCTGTGGACTGAGTGGAGTCGGCACCAAACCGGTGTCTTTTACTGAACTACTCTAACTTTGCTATTATCCTGTTCTCCACATCATAGACGGTGATTGATCTGTAGCCCCAAGAAAGAAGCTAGATGGGCAATTTGGCCTCCTTGAGATAAAACAGGAAATGAGCACAGGACGCAGGACACCTTTTACATTTCTGACATAGTCAACTGGTATTTGTTGCACTTCTTTAACAGATATAACAAAAATAAATACATCAGTGTTATATTTACCAGGCCAAAAGGGAGCAAATAAGTGAAGTTTGCTTAGTGCTGCAGCTGGTCCTGGCTGCCTCCATCTTCATTCCAGGTATGCTCTGGTCGGTCTCTTGAATGGCAAGGCCAGGATAGCATCACTCCTGCGCATTCACTAGACATAGATGCTTAAATCTCAGCTGGTTCAGCAGGGTCCGGCTGATATTCGATGTATCTATGGACAGGCTGATTGTGCCCAAGTCAACTTGGGTACAACCAACATGTCGGATCTCTAAGTTGCGATTATTGCCATCGGCTACAGCCGCTAACAGTAATCACTGTGACCTCTTGGCGGGGGTGGCTCCCGGCGTGCCCCCCACCAGGAGAACACAATAGTTCCGCAGGAGAGATTTTCCCATCAACGCGGAATTGATGGCGGAATCCCTCTTGCGGCGCTTGCAGGAAAGAAAAAGGCATCATCCATGGCTTTCCTTATTTGTTTAGTTTCTGAAATATTATATTGTATATTAATATATATTATAATATTATATACATATACAGGCAATACATGGTTCGAATCTTGAATATTACCGCTGGCAATAATTAAAATAACCAATAAAATGGCTCGACAGGAAGGATTCCCTCATCAACACAGTCTGTGTTGAATTGATGGGGGAATTTCTTTCCTGCAACCTATGGAAAGAAATTTTCAGAGTATGACTGACTTTACACCGGTTATGTGGCTGATTTAATCCAGATAAGGATTTGGTTAAGTCCTTTGAGTCGCAGGACATGTGTAAAGTAGATGTAGCAGAAAATAAAGGACTTGTGACTAAAGCTGCCCATATACCAGTAAAATTTGTTTTACATGTTTTCCCTTTAAGAACATACTGTTTGTTCTTGTTTTTTTTTTTCGAACAAATTTCTAGGAGTGATTGTGGTTTTTGTTGAGGCTATTGCCTTCATTCCATATTCCAATGCTAACTAAACACAAATGGAATTTTGAAGTACTTTCAAACATCATTTGTCAAGGTTTTGAATTTACTGAGCATTTTTATACGAATATTCGTACGAATGTTCATTTAAAAAATCTACTAATGTATGGCCAGCTTAACTATACCGTCAGGACAGCACCCTAAAGTAGAAAAACATTTATACATTTATAACCTGAGTATAAAGAGATTCTGTAGCCAGACCTTGTTGACATTTTAACGGCACACTACTCAAATGCATGTGCTTAAAAGCAAAGGCCGAATGCAGAAGGCGGCTGCATTTTACGTACTTTGCCGGCAAAACAAATTCATCTTTGTGGAAAGGCTGCATCCAAAGAGACAGCAGGTCGAACGTAGCTCCGGACTGTCATCCACACAAACTAATTAAAGTAAATGGGGAATGTCCTGAGCCGTGTTTTACAAATGCAGGAAACAATTTCTGTCTATATGAGCCAGAAGAAATGTTATGAATGAAGTCTGCAGTGTTTTTTGTTTATTTCATCTCTAAAGGTACCCAGAGATGCTTGCTGTATTGTCTGGATGACAATGGACCATTGTGTGAAGGGTGACCTTGAGGGACAGCAGGGAAAAGTATGTCAGAATGGAATTTTCTGTACAGCTTCCCCTTGTGGTTCACAACTTTCACAAATGATTCTAGGATACATGGAAATAGGAATCTAAATTAACCAAAAGATGATTAGATCATTACTTTATGCTGTAATAGGTTCCAATGTAGATCATCACTGTTATTGGGAAGGATGTTAGCTTTTCTCATCATATTGGTGGCTCTGAAGTTTTTCAAATCACATTTCTTCTCTTTTCACCCTATATTCCTTTTAGGTGGCGGTTTATATTTTACTTGTATATCTTTTCCTATGGAGTGTGGTTTCTGTGGTCGGTGAGTAGCCCTGATTTTTGTCTTCAATGCTGCAGTTATTCAATGTTATCTGTCAGTCTGAAGCTGGCCACTCTCACTAATGGCTCATTTACATTAGAGGTTGGGGGGGGGGGGGTGCATTTAAACCACGCAGCTTAGTCCATGATTTTTTTTTCTTTTTTGTAAATTCTTTCTTTATGCAAAAAAACAAGGGATGTACACAACAAGTAGAGAGAACAGAACACGTTCCTCAATACATAGAATAGTCAGCAGACATGCTGACAATCAAGCCAAGCAGGCATGTATAATACACCATGTAAAATACAGTAGATGCAACAATGCTTCTTGTACCATTGTCCTACTCTGTGTACAAAGCATGTAAACGAGATGGTGGAACAATCCGTCCACTAAAGCGCTGCACCTTCCCCTGGTTTTTTTCAACTAGAAAAATAGGAAAAATGTATGCATTGACATAAAAAGCATACCATATAGGAATATCTCGGTGGAATAGGAAGAAAAATGGAGAGGGGGAAGTAGCGGTTTAAAGAGGGAGCTTAGTTTTTGTTTTACGCCCCCAACTGCTCCTCCTTTAGCTGCGAAAGCAGCAGCCAAGGGCATACACATGCTGCTGCCGTGATGCTTTATTTTGTGGCAGGTATTATACCCTGTGTCTCATTCTCCGGGCACTACTGCCTGCCAAACGCAACCCGTTCAAGTAAATGGAGCTGTGTTGCAATACATACAGGGTTTAGGGTGTTAAATCAGGCAGTGAGGAGGCAACATATTGCCTTCTCACCATCTGTCAAACATCTCTTAGATGCAATTCGAGTACAGTCCTTGCCATTGGTTTAAATGAGAGAAATGACCCGATAACCCCTATCCATGCTAAACAGTGAGGATGGGCAGCACAGTGGCTAAGTGGTTAGCACGTCCGCCTGGAAACACTAGGGTCAGATGTTTAAATCTCAACCACGACACCACCTGCATGGAGTATGCATATTATTCCTGTGTGGGTTTCCTCCCACTCTCCAAAGACGTGCTGGTAGGTAATTGGAAGAGGGAATTTCCCAAGTAATTCTTCAAAAAGGAACAACCGGCATTATCAAAATAATAAATAATCTTTATTGAAAAAATCCACAAACACTGATAACTAGTGAATGTATAAATGACGCACCTCCACCACATACAGTAAAATAGGCAACGTTGTCTCATGACACAGATGGCCACCACAAGCAGACACGCATCCCTCGCCAATATCATGAATTACTAATTCTCATAATAAAGTCCCAGTGTGGACATGGATAGATGTGGGTTTAGAGCAGTTTGCTTAGTATTTCGTAAATACCGCACATTAAGCATTTATCCTGTCTGCGGCTAAATTAGATAGACGATATTGGGAAACAGTTCATACATTTAGCCCCGGTGATACCATTTTGAAAGTTAATCACAGATGGCAAATCTAATAATGGAGTGGGAGTATAATTTCCTAGTAATGCAGGTCAAGCAGAATGGACATGGCAGGAGTGTTCAGGGTTCCCTGGGTATAAGGGTGTATGGTAACTGTCCAGGTTGTTAGCGACAGATGGGGACGGGCTATTGGCTCTCTAGGGGGCAGGTGTGTGTGTGTGTGTGTGTGTGCACCTCCCAGCCGGGAAGTGGAATCGATACAGCTCACCACTCTCCCGATGTCCACCTCGTCTGCAGCTTCAATGCAGAGCTGACATTCCACCTGTTTCCAGAGGAGATGGGAACCACAGGGGGTGAAAAAAGACCTTCGTCCACCCCCCTAAATGTCCCAAAGGCATCCGGTGCCGTTGATGTTCATCGTTGTGATGCCTGCATGTAACTAGAGCACTCCAATATCTTTTTTTCAAGTCTCCTGGGGAATGTGGAGGGAGGTTGTCGGCTAGTAGGTGGTCTGTGACCTCGCTACAGAGAGAGCAGCTCTAAAGAAACTCGGGTCACGAGTGAAACGTGTTAGCATGACTCCATCACGCTCTCTGTAGCGAGGGCACAGACCACCTACTAGCGGACAACCTCCCTCCACATTCCCCGGGAGACTTAAGAAAAAGATATTGGAGTGCTCTAGTTAGTCAATGGCACCGGATGCCTTTGGGACATTTGGGGCAGTGGACGAAGCGCACACACACACACACCTGCGCCTAGAGATCCAATAGCCCGTCCCCATCTGTCGCTGACAACCTGGACAGTTACCATACACCCTTATACCCAGGGAACCCTGAACACTCCTGCCATGTCCATTCTGCTTGACCTGCATTACTAAGAAATTATACTCTCACTCCATTATTAGATTTGCCATCTGTGCATCATTAACTTTCAACCGGTATCACTGGGGCTAAATGTATGAACTGTTTCCTAATATCGTCCCATCTAATTTAGCCGCGGACAGGATAAATGCTTAATGTGCGGTATTTGCGAAATACTGAGCGAACTGCTCTTAACCCACATCTATCCATGTCCATGCTGGGACTTTATTATGAGAATTGGTAATTAATGATATTGGCGAGGGATGTGTGTCTGCTTGTGGTGGCCATCTGTGTCATGAGACAACGTTGTCTATTTTACTGTATGTGGTGGAGGTGCGTCATTTATACATTCACTAGTTATCCGTGTTTATGTGGATTTTTTCAATAAAGATTATTTATATTTTTGATAAGATTATCCTTATTTTTTAAGGATTACTTGGGAAATTTCTTCTCCCTTTTTTTTTTTTTTTTTTGTATGCTCTCCCCAGTTCAGGGGAACACACTTCAGACTTTTGATGAAGTTAACTTTTGAGGTGACGGTATGTGATGACTTTTTGAGGAATTCTAAAATTTAGTTTTTCCTCTGCAGTCTAGCTTACATCAGGTGTAGCCGCTGTCATTTTTATAACTTTTTGTTGTTGGTAGGTTAATTGGCTCCTGTCTAAAATTGGCTGTAGTATGTGTATGAATGTAAGATGAGGACCTTGGATTGTAAGCTCCTTTAGGGCAGGGACTGATGTCAGTGTACAACTCTAACTTTTAGACGATCCCTGAAAACCCTTCTTTTCACCTACCCTAACCACACCCAACAACTGTATTTTCATTTTCTCCATCGGCTCATCCCCCACAGTTATTACCTTTTTTTTTGTTCCATTTGACCCTCCCTTCTAGATTGTAAGCTCTAATGAGCAGGACCCTCTGTTCTCTCCTGTATTGATTTGTATTGTAAGTGTACTGTCTGCCCTCATGTTGTAAAGCACTGCGCAAACTGGCGATATATAAATCTTGTATAATAATAATAATAAAGGACTACGTAAATTGACGGCGCTATAGAAGTACCTGTAATAAATAAATCTCCCCTGTCCGCTATAGTATTCTGACAGCTGGCCTAAAGTATATTTCAACCACGTTGTGGGGCGTGTTCTGTATAAGTTTAAAAAAAAAAAATTTTCTTTTTTGTGCTGCTTTTTATTTTTATCATGCCATCAAAGCATCCCCATAGACACTTCCATTCCTAGGATGAGCTCTTGTACTCAGTTCAGCAGCAGTGTTGTCACTATTTTCTGTACGCACGAGTTATAGTACCAGCAGCTGACTTGTTCTTCCATTGTCACAGTAGTGACAATTGTGACATTCAGCTGCTGCTGGGGCCTGCACACACCCACCCACAGGAATGTGTTTATAGGAAGTGCAGGGAGTGAAAAAATAATTGAACAAAGTAGGGAGGGGGAAGGCTTAAATAGAATTCAGTCCTGTTTTACTTGGTGCTCTACAAAATCGCACCACACAAGCATGCTTTCACGTGGTCTCAGACTTGGAGAAGGATGCTGATTGGCTGTTTCTGAATGAATGAACTTCTCTCTCTGCCAACCCTTTTTGGCTTTGATTACAGGCAGTCATATGATTAGTCACCACGAGTCTGAAGATGCAGCTTCTTTACGACAATTTTACCCTTCTGTAACCCTTTAGTGTGCCCAGCAAAATCAGTAACCTGTATTACATTTAAGGTAGAATCGAAGGCAAATTTTTTTTTCCTTCATATTGGAAAGCGTAAGGGAGGGTTATAACCCCTGTAAGGTGTGCCATTTGGGCAGTTTCCCTTCATTTCTGTTCCATAGCCAAAATAGGAAGTGAAAATAAATCTCTCAATCCGTCAATCACGATCTACCTGTCACCAGACAGGTGCAGGTATTATTATTATGCAGGATTTATATAGCGCCAACAGTTTACACAGTGCTTTACAATCTAAAAGGGAGACAATACAGTTACAACACAATGGGATTAAGATGGCCCTGCTCAGAAGAACTTACAATCTAATAGACAGGCTCCTGCTTTGCTGGTCCTTCCCCTCAGTCTTCACTACTCTCATCGTCACTGGAGAGCGGGAGGCAGGACAGTACTGGACCAATCCAGGAGTGGGAGCAGTCTGTTTAATCTTTCAAGTTTTTCAGCAGGTGATTTGTTGCTAGGACGCTGAGTGGTCCTAACAACCAATGACCAGCTTGTTAATATGAAAAATTAATATCTGGAGCTCCCGCTTCCTCCATTCTGTCCAGCACTGTGCTGCCTCCTGCTCTCCGCTCTGCTGTACACCAATTGCAAGGTAGGAGAATGCTACCTACACACTGGTGTTTGTCTGTGTCAGGGAGATGAGTTGGGGGGGGGGGGGTAGAGGAAACTGCTTTTGGGGTGGGGGGGGGCACAGGACACTACTTTTGATGGGAACTGTGTGTGTGATTTAATATGGACAGAAGTGCAGGGGACACTACTGTGGGAGGGCAGAGGGGCATAGGACACTAAGGGGGGGGGGTGATAGGAGGTGATGTGAAGAGGGCCGGGGGACACTGGTGGGGGAGGGGCAAAGAAACTACTTTGGGGGTGATGTAAAGAGGGGCAAATGACACTGCTGTTTTTTGTTTTTTTTTCTCTTCTAAAAAAGGCTCCTCCTTCCCAGGAATCTATGAATTCCTCCATGTTGTCCATGTAGATCTCTACCCCTGCTCTAAAGAGAGTGAATCCCTTGTCACCCGGATCACCAGTACTAGTGTCCTTATAGGAAAATACAGTGGAACCTCGGTTTGTGAGTAAAGCGGTTAAGGAGCGTTTCGCAAAACGAGCACTGTATTTCTAAAAATCCTAACTCGGTTCGCGAGTGTTGTCTTGAAAAACGAGCAGGATTCAGGCCAAAAACGGTGTGCATTACCGCTTTTTGGCCTGAGGTGGGGGCCGCTGGAGCCGAACAGCGCCGATTGTCGGCGTTCGGAAATGCACGGAAAGGCTAGAGGTCAGCCGAACTGTGCTGAGGCCTGTTCGGCTGTTTCTGAGGCTCTCCGACGCCCCCCGCCTCTGGCTGCATGCGGTATTGCATCCCATTGAATTCAATGCGGAACAAATTATTTTCGTTTCCATTGACTTCAATGGGAAAACTCGCTTTGATATGCGAATACTTTGGATTACGAGCATACTCCTGGAACGGATTATGTTCATAATCCGAGGTTCCACTTTATCCCCATATCCTGTTCTGGGGACCACCCAAATTATGGGATGTTTTTTTTATTTTAATTTTCTATGATAATGGTTAACAGCACAAATAGGGTGAAGCTCCCTAACAGGCAAAGACAACAATAAAAATCTGACAGGTGTTGTAATCCCTCTCCACTATATCCAAAGCTTAAAAAAAGAGATCGCCTTTTTAGTTATGGAATATTTTCACCAAGAATGTCATAGCTGTCACCCAACATTTGCATGAATCTTCGATTTAATACATTGACAAACAGACCCCTTCATACAGGGTGTGTACAGCCTTTAGAGACTGTGTAATATTTCTCCCAGGACCCTCAGCTGCCACATACAGCCTTCCATTGAAATGAATTTGAAGATTCTGCAGTGGGGTTACATAAAGTATGTGTGTGAACATATGCTCTGATCCCACCTATCTGCATACAGCCGCATCTTTTAATTCATCCCAGTGGATGCCTGAATGCATTAGTCAGCCAATGGCTCTAGTTGCTGTCTCTGAGCCAATGAGGAGTGAGGGATCGGAGAGAGAGACTGCTCGCATGCACATCGCTTGATTGAGAGCGGGCTCCGTTTAGTATATGGGGGGGTGGGGGTGCTGCAGAGAATGCCTTTTTAGAACCACTTTAACAGTCAAGCAACCAAGCACTGGTATTTTATGGGTAAAGCTGGTGTTTTAAATCTTCTTCCTGCTGTGGAAGTATCCCTTATCCTGTGACCTTTTCTGTAAAATAAAAGGAACACACACCAGGGAGATTTATACTGCATTGTAATAGGCAGGGCTGATGAGCTGACCTGAAAATCCTTAGCTGAAGCTCCCTAATTGGTCCCCAATGATCTAGTCCAGTAAAATGTCACTTTTGGGTGGACTGGCCACTTAACTTGGGGAAAAAATACTTCCTAGGCACAGCGCTGTTTGAAGTGGAACGGAGCTCTAACCTTTGGAAAACTGATTAGCGAGTGATTTTTTTTTATTTTTTTTCCCACAGTGTATTCAAAAATGAAGATTCTATTTTGACAGTGAATGGAATTTGGCAACTTTTTACAGAGTTTGATTAAAATAAGCCAAACAAAGTGTAATTCTTTGTCTGGCAGAATAACCCGGCCAACTGGAAGCGATGCACACTATTTCTCTCAGCACTATCTCTTGCCAAGTTCAAAGTGCAGATGCTTCCTGCCTGCTAATATAGCCGTGTTTTCATTCTAATACCGTCTCTTAACATCATTAAATATTAACTCTGGTTCCACAAGTCATGGAATCATGGCCTGCAGAATTACTGGGATCAGCAGAGCCAGTGTGTGTTTTTTATAGATGGGCTGTAAACCCCAGATTTGGCCTGCCTCAGACAGAATCTTAGGTTGGTTAGTCACAGAAAATGTGGTTAATGCCCAGTTTAGCATGGCTCAAGCCACTTATTGCCCAATTTTTAATGACAAATGGATGTGACGACGGTTAAAGTGGAGTTCCACTCGTTTTTCAAATTATTAAAGTGGTGTTGCCACCAAAAAAAAAATTGCTTAAAAATCAAAAAAAAAATGGAAAAAAAATAATTGGAAAAAAAAGTTTTACTCGCCTCTAAATGGCTGTTGCTAGGGGGTCCCTCGTAGTCTGCCACCTTCAGTGCCCGGGCACTGACATCACTTCCCTCGGCGCTGCACAGTCATCTGGGACCTGTCACGTGTCCCAGATGACTGAGCGTCGTATCACGGCCCCGCTCGCGCATGCGCAGGGGGTGCCCGGCTGTGGCTTCACAGTAAGAATGCCGGCGCCGCGAGCGGAGCGGGGAACCAGGGGGGGGGGGGCGACGCCTTGCTGTTCTCCCTCTCCGCGGCCTCTGCATTGCCAGTGTGGACACCCGGCTGTGACAGCTTGTGGCGTCCCATCTGGGTGCACACTGCGCATGAACAACAAAGGGTCCTGCACGACTTTGGCCAGAATGCGATGCAAATACAATTTTTCGCATTGAACAGACATTGCATGTGATTTGCAGTGCGAGGCGGTCACATGCGAGGTCGCACAGTGCGCTGGTGTGAGCCGAGCCTAGTATGTACTGGAGATTTTAGTCCACTAAAATACGACTAAACCTAAATCGAAATTTGATGTCAAAATTAACACCGGTTGTGACCTTTCTTTTTATTCTATCAAAAATGAAGAAAAAAAAAGTTTTCTCTATAGTTCTACTTTTAAGCCGATTTGTGATTTCTCTCCTGCAACCATGAGTTGCCAATGATCGCATGCTAGAAAGCCTCTATGCTGCTTGTACCCAAGTCAATCGATGGCTCAACTTGGGTACAATCAGCCTGCCCTTAGATGAATCTAATCTCCTCTGGACCCTGCTAAACTCAACTAGATTCAATCCATCTATGGCCGGCTTCAGTGTGTGCAATTGGTGGCTGGATATTACCTGCACAGCCAGCTGATTGTTGTATGTAACTTTAGCTACAATGGCAATGTAAACAGAATTTCAGATCGCTCCTGTTCCGTCAGGGTAGGTAGAGTAATGTTTACACATTTCTGAGTCTTATCAGTCGTATATTCATGCAGACAGCTCAAAATATTGACCTTCTGATAGCTGGGTGTGATTGCACCTTCATTATATATCACACCCACCTCTTTAGTACTATGATTTGGCCATTATCGGCATACACTTTGTAACTAGCTGTGCTTGTGGAATTTGAGTAATGGGCAACATATTGTTGGAAAGTATGTAGTATTAGAGGATAAATACACTTGTAATAAAATCTACATCAGTCAACTCCCAGACTTATCCCCGGCCTTCTCCAGGCCAAGACCAACTTCAGCACTGGTAATGTCTGAAGTGCATCTCCAGTACAGCCCCATTAAAAACCATGGGGGGGGGGGGGGCACTGTATAGGTGTTGCCAGCGCTGATTAGGATATTGAAACAAAATATGTGAGCAGCTGAAGAGGGAGTGACATTCTGGATGAGATGAGCAATTAGCTTGTTGGTGGGGTGGGGGTAGGTGTGGCTCTGGACTCGTGTCCACAAACTGGACTTATCTTAATCTAATCTTATCTCTATCTTAATCAAGGATCACCTTCTGTAAACGCCATCTCTCAAAATAGTCTGTAGATCCAGGGATGTAGGAAGCTTTTGGATGAAGGTTAGCAGTGACAGCCCCATACTACATTCACTTTAAGTGCCGCTTCACACTTGTGCGTTCTGCGATATCGCATGAGATTCGCACCGCAGTGCAAATCACATGCGATGTCCGTGTGATTTCAGTCATACAGATAGTATGGCTGATATTGCATCGCATTTGGTCCTGCACAGGACCCTTTTTTTTTGGTCTGCACCAGAATCGTATCGCATAGGTGTTCACACCCATGCGATCCAATTCATGTCCAAACTGTCAGTTCGCAGTGCGATGTGCGATCTGAAATGGGGGGTGTTATTAACATTGTATTGACACTCCCAGCATTTCATATATGGTAGTGTAAACTGCTGTGCGGAAAATTGCAGGGTTCCCACATCACACAAGTGTGAACCGGCACTAAATGTCAGATTTTATTTGTTATCTTAAAGCTTCTGGCTCTAATCGTGTGCTTCAAATTAACCCCCTCCCCCCCCCCCCCAATTGGAATCCATGGTCCAGTGCCCTGTATGTAGATCAGGGGGCCAGATGCATGAATAGCCCCTAATGGACGCCACTGCTGAGGTCCCTCTGTCCAGCGATGTCCACGAATGTCTGTCGCCCGAGATTCTCCTTGATTGGCTGGGACACAGTAGCGGCACCATTGGCTCCCGCCGCTGTTAATCCAAGTCATCTAGCCAATCAGGGGAGTGGGGGGGCTCCATGTCTGAATGGACACAGGGAGCTGTGACTCAGCTCCGGTGACCCCATAGCAAGCTGCTTTCTATGGGGGCACTCGACAGGAGGGAGGGGCCAGGAGCAGCGAAGAGGGACCTGAGAAGAGGAGGATCCTGGCTCCTCTGTGCAAAACCACTGCACAGAGCAGGTACGTATAACATGTTTGTTACTTTTATCAGAAAAAAAAAAACGAGCCTTTACAATTGCTTTAAGCCACTCTTTCAGCTTAAATGCTCATAAGACAGATTTGCTCTTAAGTTTATAAGACTGTGTGTATATCGCCTAAATCTGGCCTTAAAGCGGGGTGCCCATTAAAAAAAAAAAAAAATAATAATTTAAAGTCAGCAAATACTGCAGCTGCTGACTTTTAATAATCGGACACTGTCCCAGGGTCCAGCGATGCGGGGGATCGAAGCCGCGCTCGTCTCCCCCCTCCGTTTGGCGGCGTCGGCATTGTGACTGTGGGCGCCCGGCTGTGGCTTCACAGCCGGGCACCCACTGCGCATGGCCGTGAGTGGCCGCGCAATCATCTGGGAACTGTCCCAGATGATTGACAGGAGGGAGGGGGCAGGGCTGAGCCCTTCCTGTGCCGAGGGCAAGTGATGTCACCAGCCCAGGCATTGAAGGAGGCAGACTACGAGGGACCCCCTAGCAACAGGCATTTAGAGGTTTTAAAAAAAAAAAAATTGCAAATTTTTTTTTTTTTTGGAATATTAATTTTTTTTTTTTGTGGGTGGGGGGGCAACTCCACTTTAACTGGTAAAAATGGGCATTAGATTAAAACATTTTTGCACCTTTTTAGTATACAAGTAGTATTTCCACACGTGTGATGGCGGACATCAGTACTAACATGGCAGCTGCTTTGCACCAATATATCTCTGTGGTAAAGCTACAGAGCAGCTGCATTGTGCCATTGTGTGTCCTATTGTGTGTTGTACTTTAAGCGTTGTGTCCTTCACAATGGATTTGTCTTGCACTGTGCGAGTCTCTCAGTGAAAACCTGTGAGTGACACGGCTAGGTTCCTCATTAGAAGATATTTCCATGTAGGAGAGAGCTTTTGATCTTGGGATGATCACTACACATACCTGATATAGTCATTCTCCAGGCTGGTCTTGGCTGGCTTCAATGGTAATGTTTTTGTTGCTAAGGAAATACAAGCCTATAAGGCTGAGTTCATAGTGATAAAATAGCTTTGTACGGGGCTTCTGGAGAGCAGATGATGGATGTTTGTTGTAATTTTAAATTTTTATTTAGCTTTTTATATTTGGCTTTATGCAATCGGTGGGTCTGTTTTATTTATTTTGCAAGGGAAAGGGGGGGGGGGGGGGGGAATAAAAATCAGTTTTGAAGGAGGATATGATGGTGTCACTGGGGGGGGGGGGGTGCATAATAGCCTGAGGTTAGTTCAGAGTCCCTATTATAAGATGTGAGGCATCAGCAAAACCTACCCAGTGCACAGAGGGCATGCTGTGCTGTATACAGGGGACCCCTTCATTCGGCATTAGTTGTGGCCACTGAACTCTGCATTGCATACTACTGCCCTCTGAGCTCTGCATTATAACTGACCCCTGCGCTGTGTGGTCCATATTCCTGACCCCTGCGCTGTGTGGTCCATATTCCTGACCCCTGCGCTGTGTGGTCCATATTCCTGACCCCTGCGCTGTGTGGGTGTGTGACATGCTCAGACCTTTTTGCTCAGTGTGGTCAGTTATTCATAGTAAAGCAGAAGGACTGTCGGGAACACCAGGGATCTCACATAAAGGAAACGATACAAAGAGAAGAGGATATTTTCTCACACAAGTACCGTACATGGTACAGAAGGCGGCACATTTCAGGAATATGAGGTGTTATAAACGCTTTAAAGCACGCCAAATGCAGAATGTTTTGCAATATTACGAATAAGCCAGTATTAAGCAGGAAGACATTTTTCCCAGTACATGCATGCAGAGTTAGCCTGTATATTCTTTAGAAGTGATTACTGGAGTTTTTCTTGTGGAATGATGGGGTTTGAATTTTTGCTTATAAGTAATGAGGGCAATATGATGACTTAATGGTGATTTATTTTGTGTTATTCGTTGCAGACTCCGTGGTTATGGGATACACGACAATGCTGGTACAATTATCCATATCAGGTACAGTTTACACGGCTGAGCACTGCTTGTCCCAGTGACATTTTGACAATGCAAGCGGGGAGAAATGTCACCTAAAGTAATCGAAAACGAATCATTAAGCTCAGCATACACGTTACGCTCTGAGCCTCTGACAGTACAATTTCTGTATAGTGTCATTTAGACTGACCTCAGCTATGTAATATAAGGAACTACCTACCTATCCAGTCAATTTGAATCTTATCTGGAATGCCCTTGCACTACTTAAATTGGAAACAAAAATCTATTATATTGCAGCTTATGAATCTTTATATGCGATGGCTGCATTTGTTTTCTTTTTTTTTTTTTTACCCCCCCATTTATTTCACCTGGCCATCCCAGCCAGTAACTTGCTTCCTTGTCGTAGGGTGTGTGCTTTCTGGATGACGTCATAAAGCAGACACCTTTTGGACACGGGCATTGTCCGTCTGAGGAGAGGCGAGTGCCACCCTCTGCCACTTTGTCTGGACAGATTGGTCTGTTAAAGGAAAAATACCAGACTTGGCCCCCTTTCACACGGACGGTCCGTTCAGATCCGCCTGTCAGTTTTTTAGGCGGACCTGAACAGACGCTCCATAGACCTCTATGGAGAGTCGGATGTCAGCGGTGACATGTCCACTGACATCCGACCTGATCCGAAAAAGTCGGAGGAAAAAGCAATTTTTCCATCCGTCATCGGATCGGGTGACGACGGACTCTACGGTCCGTCATCATCCGATCCCCCATAGGGGAGAGCAGCGCTCTGAAAGGTCCGTCCCTGCACAGAGTGCAGAGACAGACCTGTCATCTTCCTGCTCAGCAGGGGATCGACGGAGCGATCCCCCGCTGTGCAGAGCGGGCTCCGTACACGTCCGCGTGAAAGAGCCCTTACTGGCCGGATCACCACGTGGAATAAAAGTAAGAGGAATAAAAAGGCAGCCATCGCATCTTAGAATTGGAATTGGTAAGCTGCAATGAAATACATTTTTCTTTTTTGGTTTAATACCACTTTAATTGTTGGTGGATCTTACAGGAAATTGTCAAATCGTGGTCTGTTACAAACCCTGCTAATTTTATAAAAACATTTTAGTGTCAGGCAACACACTGTTTGATGTAATATACTAGGGCATCTTTCATGCGTATTTTCTTTTTTCCCCCCCCTTTCAGCCTCTCACGTCAAGCTTGTACTACTATTATATTCAGGAACTGGCCTTTTACTTGTCTTTAATGTTCTCCCAGTTTACAGATATCAAACGCAAGGTAAGCTTTTCTTCAACAATTACAGTAATTGTGTTCTCTCATGTATAAACTCCAAGTGTTGGGTGTTAAAATAAATGTGCGATCTATCAATTATGGTCTAATTGCTAGGCAGGAGCGATTGGTAAAGGACATGGAAATGTCTCATTATCACGAGTGTATTGTCTAATGCATGGGTCTTCAAACTACGGCCCTCCAGTTGTTCAGGAACTACAGTTCTCATCATGCCTAGTCATGTCTGTGAATGTCAAAGTTTTACAATGCCTCATGGGATGTTTAGTTCTGCAACAGCTGCAGAGCCGTAGTTTGAAGATTCCTGCTCTAATGCCTAGTACACACGTACTGAATGTCGGGAGACATTGGCCAGTTTAATAAAGTGTGTGTGTGTGTGTGTGTGTGTGTGTGTGTGTGTGTGTGTGTGTGTCAGCCGGTCCGACAGAAGTTGGCTGAGCATGCTGGAAAACCAACAGCTGACTTGCTCCTGATCAGTGCGCTATAATATTTTGGGGATCCTGCCACAGCAAGGACACCTCCTCCTCCATCACATACCCTAAATGCTCCTTTACTGAGTTCACTGAGGCTGTACACTTATTCATAGCCCACAGAATCTGACCAAAGGTGGGTTCCCCCTCTTCTAGGTCTTCTGGACTGGCTTGGTGATCACTGTCAGGAAGAGACCAGGCGTCTAGTTCAGCCCCGTGGTGAGTCTCAGTATCCTGCTGGGTCTCAGCACATTCCGCCGCCTCTGCAGTAGAGCCATGTCCCTGACCCTCAGATAACGTTTGTGTATAGAATAAAATGTCTCTGGGGTTATTCTTGCCCGCTGGGCCATTTGCCTTACCTGGCTTGCTTGAAAGTACATAATAAACCTAAATCTCCTGCTCTTGAGAGTGGGCCAAAAACGAGGCATTAGTCTACTGTCTTTTCTTGGCTTCTCTAGATATGCCTTGCCTTGCTGCCCTCAAATCGACTGGGGAAGTCTAACACTGAAATAGCAAAAACAAACCAAGGTCGCACAGGCCAAGTGCATTATCCTTGGCATGCATCTTTAATAGGTAAAAACAATAGGTAACATACTCACAATTTGATGCAGGTGTCACAATTTTACATAGATAGAAAACGGCTTAAAACCCCATGATGGAACAGGTCACTTCAGCAGATAAATTACCACAGTACAGCAGGCTGACGCATTTCAAGGACTTTCCCCCTTTCTCAGAACCAGAGGCTCTGAGGAAGAGGCAAGTCCTTGAAACGCGTCAACCTCCTCTACTGTGGTAATTTATCTGCTGAAATGACCGGTTCCCATTGTGGAGTTTTAAGCTGTTCTCTATCTCTAGAAAATTGTGACGCATCTTATTGTGAGAATGTTACTTATTGTTTTTACCTATTAAAGATTCATACCAAGGATATTGCACTAGGCCTGTGCGCCCTCGGTTTGTTTTTGCTATTACCTGACTTGCTATCTGTGTCCTTTGACTTGTCCGAGCCTTGTGGCGTTTAAGGCAGAGCTGCAGCTGCGCCATTCTAGTTCTCAGAGACCCGCCCCTTCTTCCTTATTTTTGTAAGTCATGGCAGCAAAGCGGGCTCAAGAAGTACTGCTAGATTTCATCAGATCAGGCCGAACCGAATAGTAAGTATTGGAGCGGATTAGCAGCCGGAGAGAGGATTGGTAAGAGGATCAATTGCAGGAGCTCTGTGACTGCTGGTCCACTCACATGCCCTGTATGGCCACACAGCCCCCCATCATGTGGAATATTTGATAAGATCCTGATATTGGATGATCATCCAAAGCTGGGTTACATTTTGCTGCTGATTGTGTTTTGTTTTTTTTGTTTTTTCTTTTCTTTGACTATTGCAAACCAGACACTGTGATGGGACCTGTTTATTTTTTATGGTGGGTTATCTGTGCCATCGCATATGTGAAATGATTTCAAGTTCTAAAAGATAGGGAGCAGCACTTAACACATTGTTTAGTACACAGTGGCTGCTTGGTGTGCATTTATGGTATGTGGATCCTCCTGGTTTGTGCTAGAACTACATAGTCTGACTTTGTCTTGTGCCTGAATAATTGAAGCCAATGGGACACAAGTCATGTTTGTCTTCAGAGTCTCATGTTTTATAATTGTATTCAAACAGTCTCCCATAAAAGCTTGAATTTCTTTCTTCTGCATTGTAACCAAGGTCATTTAAAGAATGCTGGTTGTGCACCTAAACAATGTAACATACATAGAAAAGGCTGCCTAATATAGCTGCAGGGCAGGTTTTGCCACACGCAAAGTTTGCTTTTAATAATGACATGTGGCTTCCTAGTTTCAGTACCCAGTAACAGTGTTCTGTGTTCTCAGAAATGCAAAGCTTGCTGTCGAGTGTATGTAAGATGTTTGCATTTACAACTGTATGGAAACTTGTAATAAGGGGGTGGGTATATGTGTGTAATAAAATATAAAAAAAAAAATATATATATATATATATATATATAAAAACTATTGTGTGTGTGTGTGTGTGTGTGTGTGTGTGTGTATGTATGTATATATATATATATATATATATATATATATATATATATATATATATATATATATATATATATATATATTATGTATATATATATATATATATATATATAAATAATTGTGTATGTGTGTGTGTATATATATATATATATATATATATGTATATATATATATATATATATATATATATATATTTTATTACACATATGTGTGTATTTTATATATATATATATATGTTGGCACTGAGCAGCACTGTGGGCACTAGACATCCAGCCCAATCTCTCCCCTCTCACTGTACCGATCGGTACAGATAGGGGAGGGAGGAACCAGCGCCATGACATGATGCCGGTTTGTTTACAAGTGATCGTTCCGTCATTTGACGGAGCGATCGCGTGGTAAACGGTCGCTATCAGCGACCGGACCCAGCGGTCATGGATGTTCCTGAGTGCGCGCCCGAGCAAGATTCTGGGAGGACGTCCCACGAACGTCAACCCAGAATAAGCCGACCGCGCTGTAGCCGTCTTTCAGCTATGGCCCGGTCAGCAAGTGGTTAACATGAGTTTTAATATCATAGCTTAATTCTGAAATCGGCTACATTCTTTTTCTTTTTTTTTTTTTTTTTTTTTTTTTATATAGATCTATCTATTTTATAGAAGAAAAAATTGTAGCCGATTTCAGATAGATAGATATATAATCACCGATACCATTTTATTTTTTATTTTTTCTTACTGGCAAGTACAAGTACCGATACATTTGTGGTGCGATTTAAGCCCATACAAAATTAATGGGCTCAAATCACACTACAAAGAATCGCATGCGGTGTGATTCCTGTCCGAATCAGATGTGGTTTCTGGCGCTGCTCCTGTGTGAACCCAGGCTGAACTCACTATGACAAGCCTGGGTTCACACAGCAGTGGTGGGGGAAACTGCATGCAATTTGGGCAGGAATGGCACCACATTCCTGTTCAAATCGCACTTGATTCTTTGCAATTCATCTTGAGCCCATTCATTTTGGGTGGGCTGAAATCGCACCACAATTGTATCGGTTTCAGGTATTGGAGCATTTGCACAAGGTATTTCTCTTGCTGGTGTCGGGACCTTAGGGTAAATTTTGCTTGTTGAATTACAAACGGGATAAACTTTGAACTTTAACCGTATTCTATATATATATATATATATATATATATATATATATATTATATATATATATATATATATATATATATATATATATATAGGCTGAAATTAGGCTTTAAAGTGGAATTGCAATTTTTCAACACACATATACATACAGAGTAAATTAAATATCTTATATTTGAACAGGGCCCAAGAATACTGGTGGTTACACAGCATCCCCAATAGAGCAATATTGACACCACAGAAGGTCTCCTTTGTGTTCTTATGTCACTAGTCTGCCTTTAGCAGGTTGGCATAACGAAACCACTGAAGGAAGATCTGAGTTTTTAGGGTCAGCTTTCTTCCATCACGCCCTACACTCCTAATTCTGATTCTGAATCCGTATGTTCTTTTCAGCAATTTATATTATAATGCCCTTTTTCTTCTTCTTCCAGGATTTCCTACTTATGTTCATTCATCATGTGGCCGCAGTGAGCCTCCTCTCGTTTTCCTATGTCAATAATATGGCGCGAGTGGGGACTCTGGTTATTTGTTTGCATGACTCTGCTGATTGTTTTCTGGAGGTGAGGTCATTTTTAACCAATTTTTAGCTATTTATGTATTTATTTGTTACAGGTACTTATATAGCGCTGTCAATTTACACAGCACTTTACTCATTTAAAGGTAATCTCTACCCTATTTTGTATAATCCAGCTTTATTCACAATGGGGCCATCTAAAATTTTGCTCCTCTGAAACCTTCACTATATGTTCTGCCGGGCACCGCACAACCTCTGCCTATGTTCACTCTGGCACTGTGACCTGCATTAACTTCAGTCTGACGGGCTGATTTAGTGGCCTTTCCATTCAAGTGACGGCCATGGCGGGAGTGTGCAGGTACCACCCTGACATTTTTGTGGCACAAAGCAGGCAATACAGTGAATATCTCATGGAAGCAGGGTTGTGTGTTAATATAAAGTATTATGAATGTAAAGGGAGAGAAATAAAAGTATAAGTACGCTTTGACAAGGGCAAGAACTTGCAAATATTTAGCCCCAAGCAATTCCTGTATGAGAGCCCATACTACGTAGAACATTTTATTCCCAGAGATATCATTGTTGGGTTATGTTAATATCTGTGTGTTTTAGGTAAGGGGTGATATATTGGAAAAAGCCCAGCCCAACCTCAGCAGTAGTCCCCGTCTGAAGACCACTTCCCCCAATAGATCTTGGTCATAGAGATGAATAAGCCCTAGTGGCTGAAATGCGTTGGAGGTAAGGATGAGCTCAAGCGTGTTCGCAAACTGCATGTGCAGAGCCCGCCAGGAATTCGGCACTGCAGAGCGCCAATCGCAAGCAGTGAGACATTGTCACGATGCACGGCTGCAGAGATTGGGAAATGTCTCACTGCCTGTGATTAGCGCTGTGCAGTGCCGACTTCCTGACGGGCTCTGCACATGCAGTTTGAGAACACGCCTGAGCTCATCCTTAAGTAGAGGGAGGTGGTGTTCAGACGGGGACTATTGCTGTGGTGGTATTGTGGTATAAGCTATTGCATATAGTAACATTACCGCTTTGTCGATTTTCTTAATTTTCTTCAAGTCTGACGGAACATGAAAGACTCAGTAAACCTACAGCACAATGTATCCACAACACACCTTAAACTTGGAGATATAAACAAGGGCATTGTGAAGGAAAAGTGACAAATATGTGCTGTTTTTCCATTTGCTCTGTGTGCCTACTTGTCAGGGCTAATGAAAAGCTACAGTAATCTTCCATTTCATCACTGCCCTTGCTTAACGTGCTGCCTTTGGGACTTCATTAAGCTCTACAGACCATGCACTGTCTTGTCACACACGGACACATGCATGATAGCAACAGTGTAAAATTAGATCTGAAGTCAAGACAGAAAAATAATATATTCAGTTGTGCATTTCTTTAACCAAACTTAAAGGAGAAATCGGCACTGTAGGTCACAGGACTGCATTCGGTTCTGAACTCCTCTGATGCTAATTTAGCCAATAGCGGGCTTAATTCCACTCTCAGCTGATGTCACTCAGCCAATGTTGGAACCACCCAGATGCCTGGACCAGAGCAGCGAGCCTGAGCCAGCCGCTCCCACCCCCCTCAAAAGCCCAAAGCTCCAGTGAGCACTGGAGTGGCAGAGCCGATGACTGTCACCGGTTCTCTGCTCTGCCACTCCAGCGCTCACTGGAGCTTTGGGCTTTTGAGGGGGGTGGGAGCGGCTGGCAGTCATCGGCTCACTGAGAACTGAGTGATCGTTGCTCTTTGGTGTAGAGGCAGCGGGGGACAGATGCATCGGATCAGTGCTACAGACTGGAAGTGCTGGGGAGACAATAAAGCTCAGCTGCATGCACATGTGCTCAGGAGTAGAGAGCAGAATCCAAGATTTACCATTGTGTTGCTTCTTCAATGTCCAGTCAGGCAGTTAGATCAGCGCCGTATTCCTTAACTATAACAAACAAAATTTATATCACTTTCTTGGCTGTGCTGTCTGGCAGGGGTAAATGAATCGCAAACGTGGCTGGCAAGATTAGACCATTCACATACTGAATACTAACATGTGTATTTAGTGGTTTGCCCAGAGTTGCTCCAACAATTTTGTTAGGTGTGTGTATATTAAAGATTTTACTTTTTCCAAAAGTGGAACTTGACTTGATAAAGGGGTAATAACCCTGAAACGTTGTAAGTTGAACCCTCTATTCCCTGCTTCTAGGTTTCCGCTGTTTTTAAACGTAATTACAATGTAAACATATTTAAAATTTCAAAATTGTTTGGTTTGTTGACTTTCACCTTGTAGAGGAGTTGTTTAGTGGATAATTTCACCTTTTTAAAAAAAAAAAAGAAATGCCGGTAAAAAATGTGCATTCATTCATAATTTTTTTTACTGTAAAGCATTGCACCTGTCAGTGTATCTGTCTGCCCGTACATCGTATGGGCAGGCAGATGCACACTGACAGGAAGAGAGAATGAACTACCAGAGCACTTGGCAGCGCCACGGTAGTTCATTGGTAACTAAAAGCCGCAAAGGCTGTCGGTACTCTGTGAATGAATGACGCGGTTGGTAGGCGAGGCCCTGCACGACCGTTTCTATTTAAAAATGGTAACCACAAGCAGGGGGAGAAGATCCCCCGCTTGCTGTCACTACAGGCAGGGGAGTGGGTGGCGGCTGCAGGAGTGGGAACATGTTCCACCCTAAAAATGAGTGGAACATGTAACACATTCCCAGAGGTGAACTCATCCTTTTTAAGCCACTCCCTCATTTTAATTTGAATCAAAAGCAAAATTTTTTGGGGTTTGGGATAGATTAGGGAAACATTAAAGAAGAATTTTTATATGGTATTTATTTCGGTCTTTGACTCCCACTGGGGAGATTAACCCTTACTTACTGTTACTTTGATGCCCACTCAAGAAATGGTTGGTGTGAGTGTCGCAGGGGCCGAAACGTATAGGTAGCAGTAGAAAACTTCATCAAAAGTCCTTTCTTCTCTCCACACTGCTACCTGTGTGCTGGCCGTGACAGATAAAGGTTTGCATTGAGTGATCGTGTCATTGCAGGCAGAATTTTGTGACGTGCAATGGGTCATTTCAGCTCTCCTGATGTGATAAGAAAATGATGACTAATGCAAACAAAGAAGAACTTATTAAAGCTGATCTCAATGTTTCATTTAACTTTTAAATAGTTTGTTTGGACCGAGCTGGTTCAAATTAACTATTTACTTCACTAACAAGTGAATATGTACTTTATTGCCACTGGAAAGCAGTGCTAAATCAATACATTTGTCAGCCATACAAGTGTATAAATAGAACGGGCTGCTACAAAAAACAATACATTCGTCAACTATTCTGCCGGGGTTTTGTGACCTATCTAGCAATAGAAGGTTGAATTCTTATGATGAGCGCAAATCCATGTGGGGGTCACCTTGCACTTTGAAAGTGGGCACAAATCATCTTCATAGGAGCACAAGCACTTGATCACTACATGTGGGAACAATACCAATAATATTTTGCTGTCAGACTTTGAGTTTCTAAGGACTTCACTTGTTTTGCCTGGAAGAGCAAGAGCACTTGATCACTGTTTCTTTTTCCGGGTTTGTTGTATGAAGTGGAATTTTTATTTACTTCACTAATCATTGCAGTGGCTGTCAGTGCTGTATAAACTGTATGTAGCTGAGGCTACATACAGTATACAGCACCGTGTTACGGCAGCGGTGAGAGAACAAAATAGACTGAGCCCTGCTCAGCCATTCAGAGAAAGCTTTGTATTCTTTGAATACAAAGCTTCCTCTGGCTGAGGCAGCTTTGTTATAATTAAGCATTTAAAGTGTAATTTCTACTGGCGGACTCTGCTTTGCTCAGCGGGGGATCGATCTGCTGCGCAGGCGGATGACAGGTCTGCTCACTGTGATGAGAAGGCCCTGTCATAACCCCGCTTTCCTCTATGGGGATAACGGACCATCTGTCCATTTTCATCCGATTCAATCCACCAGACGGATGGAAAATAATGTCACGGATCGGACAGCAGCGGGTGTCGGCAGACATGCTACCGCTGACATCCGTCGCTCCATAGGAGTGGATGAAGGCTCCGATTTAGCTCCACCTGAAAAAACGAACAAGCGGACCTGATCGGAAAGCCCCTGTGAAAGGGGTCTTATGCTGTTTTTTGGTGTGCTCTGCTTTTATAAAAAATTTGTAATAAAGGTGGATTAGTGCGGCCATTCAGAAGTTTTTTTGCTACATAGTTTGTTTGGTCCAAACAAACTAAAGTTAAATGAATAATGGAGATCAGCTTTAAAATGCAAAAACTAAAATCCCTGCATCTATAGCCACCAACATTCTAACACTAACCTATCTAGAACTGTAAAGAAGAAATCAGTATACATACCTTTTCTGCAGGCGACCTGACCCGATCTCCAGCGGCGGAAGCTCTGCTGAGTACACGTCCGATGGCGACTGTGAAATGAATGGGGAGTGACGTCCCCCATAGACTTACTGTGGGGCATCTGTAAGCCACCTCCACAGTGAATCCACAGCTAACAGCTCAGCGTGGAATCAGAGCTTCAGCCACTGGAGATCGGGTCTGATCGGCTGCAGAAAAGGTATGTATATAGATTTTTTTTCTTTACAGGGCTATATAGGTTAGTGTTAGAATGTTGGTGGCTATAGATGCAGGGATTTTAGTTTTAGCATGAACTTCCACTTTAAAGGCCGGTTCGCACCAAAACGTACTGTGATAAAAGCGCACTGCCCGTGTGATCTGCATGCAGGTGCTAATGTATTGTTAATGGCACCTATAATGCAGATCACAAACGCTGTGCATTTTGCAGGTACCAGATCACATGCTACCGCAGTACCATGTGCCCTGGTGCGGTGCATTTAGAAAAATTAGAGTTCCATGGTCCAGTGCGCTTTGCAGCCTATTAAAATGAATGGGCTGTCAAAATGCATTGCACAGGAAGGCAACAGGAATGGAGCGTTCGGGTGTGAACTGGCCCAAAATCACTGACAGGTCAGTCAATCTAAAGGAAAAGATTTTAGGAATAAATTCCAAATGCAGTTTTTTGGTGAACCTTATTGATGGCGGTTGACCTTTTTAAAGTGTTACTAAACCCACAACAGTAAAATCAGTCTGTATATGCAGTAAAGCATGCTTGTTGTACTCGCTGTGGAACCAAAGGGGTTAATCCTCCGCATTGTGTAAAAAGGCTGTTTGATCCTGTATGCACAGATCCCCCCCCTTCTTGCATGGTCTCCAAAACATGTCCGGATAAGACAGTTAGTGGAGTCAGGCTGCACATGCTCAGTTTGGTGTGGTGCATGTGATCAGCACTAGGCCAATCGCCACTGCCCAGAGGGTCAGGGGTCCTGCAGCCTGATGGGACAGCCAGTGCAGTATGAAAACTCTTCTTACACGCTTTAACCAAACACTGATAGAAGTCACAAGACTGCTATACCTGTATACTGCTGATGGGAAAAGGTATTTAGCGGTTTATATTTTCTAAAACTATTGCATTTCCATGTTCTGTGTACTGTGGGAGACCAGATCTAGTGTATGCAGGGTCCTGGGTTTAGTAACACTTTAATACATTTAACACTGGTGGTTGACATTATGTGTTTTTTTTTTTTTTTTTCTTAGCTGTAAATCTAAAAAGAAGCAGCAATTAAACCCGATCTGTGTTTTGCAGTTTTGATTTGCAGAGCAGTTTGCTGATATTTGGATGCGTTTTTCATGCACGGAGGCCTTCTGGCTGTCATGCTTATTACAATAAACTGAATGAAGGATGTCATGCATGGTTTTCTTGTGTTTATATCATGGTATATGTGATTCTTTTATGTATTCCCTAACTTATTGATACTCTTTTCTCTTAAAGGCAGCAAAAATGGCAAATTATGCAAAGTACCAGAGGTTCTGTGACACTATGTTTGTTACGTTTGGGCTGGTGTTTGTCGTAACGCGTATTTTCATTTTCCCAACATGGTAAGAGTTGTATACATTCTCTTTTATTTTGGGTTTAGTGTAATACAGAGTGCAGCTTGTGCCAGCTCTAGACATCTAATTGAAAAGAGACGTCCTGAAAGTCACATCTCTGCAAAACTCCGTAAGAAAGTATATGACAGCCTCAGCCTGGACTCTATCCAGGCCACGTCCCCAGGCATGAGGCTGTCCTACACCACCTTACGGGGTTTTGCAGAGATGTGTGACTTTCAGGACTTTTCCATTATATTGTGCATGTGCAGTGGAGTGTACACTCAGTCCAGAGCACAGCGGAGATGGGTAATGCAGACCTGTCATCAATAAATGAGTGTAAACTTAGTTTGCCGTTCTGTGCTGTGCATACTTGCCCTTTTATGCAAAGTTCTCCTGGTCCCACCTGAGCCACAGTTCTACTTCTGCAGGAAAACCATAATCTGAATTTTACCTTTGTACCAAGATGCAAGAAATGTCTCACCTGCTTGGATTGATATACCACTGCCCTCAGAGGTATGATGGGTTTATTTTTGTCTGTTCCATCAACAGCAGCCCCTCAGTTATAAAGTGATACTAAAACCCCATACACACTCAGTTTTTCTGCTGAGTTTTTCCTTCAGGTTTACCAAAGCCATGTAGTGCAAGGGCCTGCCTGATTGCATACAAATTGAAACTCCTAAGGTTTGACCTCATATTATATGGTTTTGGTAAATCTGAAGGAAAAACTCGGCAGAAAAACTGATAGTGTGTATGGGGCTTAAAGCTTCGTTTTTTTTTTAAAATAACAAACATATCATACTTGCCTCCACTGTGCAGCTCGTTTTACCCTGAACAGCCTCTTCTGGGGTCCCTCTGCGGCTCCTCCCCACATTAGATAACTCCCTGGGAGAAGCGCTCTCCCAGGGGGTTACCTTTTGGGCATGCTCCAAAGTTATTCATTCGGCGTCAATAGAAAACGAATGTATGACTCTGCCCTGCAACTCAACCCCCCCCCCCCCGCCCCCCCCTGCGCCCGGGTAACTGGATCTGATTGACAGCAGCGGGAGCAAATGCCTGCACTGCTATCAATCTTTCCATTCAAAGCTGGGACTCGGTGGAGAGAGGGATGGAGCGTCCCCGCCGAAGAAGATGAAGGGGCTCAGGTAAGTAAAATGGGGGGGCTACGGGGCAGGTGACTGCTAGGTGTTTTTTCACCTTAATGCATTAAGGCGAAAACACACGTACCTTTACAACCCCTTTAAGGACTCTTGCACAAGGTACTGATGTTTGAACATCAGCATTTCTGGATGCAATTTCAAGTGATTGTGTTGCGTGTATTTATGCGTGCAATACATTCTATAGGCAAAGTCTTACGAATATTCAAAATATTCATATGTGCATATTTGTGTGTATTTACTTTGTGTCAGCGCAAAATACTTACCTAGAAAGCAGATTTTTTTTTTTTTTTTTTTACACTCCCGAAAAAAGCAGCGCATGTTTGTGTGCCTTTTGTGTACAGGCACATCGTAAATAATGGGCTGTATTTTAGATGAGCTTTTTCAAGCTGCAGTGTGCAAGAGGCCTAAATGGAATACTATTGTAAAGCCAGGAAGACATGGGTCGTTTATTGGTTGTTGTGAATGTACCAGCAGTTTATTGAGTGTTTGACTATGCTATCAAGGCACTGTTCACCTACTAGTGGAATGCTTAATACACTAATAATTGGTGGTTCTTCAAAGCCTTTGGTTTCATTGGTGGATAATATACACCGATCAGCCATAACATTATCACCACTGACAGGTAAAGTGAATAACATTGATTACCCTATCAATGGAATCTGAAAGTGGGTGGGATATATTAGACAGCAAATTAACATGATGTCCCTGAAGTTGATGTGATGAAAGCAGAAAAAATGGGCAAGCGTAAGGATTTTTTGAGTGACTTTTACAAGAGTCAAATTGTAATGGCTAGGTGACTGGGTCAGAGCAACGCCAAAACTCGCGGCTCTTGCGGATTGTTTCCGGTCTGCAGTGGTCAGGACCTACCAAAGTGGTCCAAGGAAGGAATACTAGTGAACCATCGACAGGGTCATGGGTGACCAAGGCTCAGTGATGCACATGGGAAAGAAGGCTGGCCTGTGTAGTCCAGTGAAAGAGCTACTGTAGCCAAAATTTCTGAAAAAGTTCATGCTTGGTGCCAGTTCACACCAAAGCGGCTTCAAAAACCAACATCCCTGCGCTACTTCATCACAGCTTGCATACGACTTATTTAACCGAAGTCAATGCAAGTCGTGTTTAAAGTCGCCCCAAAGAAGTGCAGAAACCTTTTTCTAAGTGGGAGCTACTTCAGTCATACCAATAAGAACGGTTCCATTGCCGTTAATGCGGCGTGACTTCACATGACAAGTTGCGGCAGTGTGAACCGGGTTTTGGATGATGATACAAAGCTAAGTAGGGTAATAACTTTACAGCAGGATATAGAAACTTTACAGGAAAACCTTGATAAAATAAAGGGGTGCGCAACTACATGGAAAATGAGGTTAAGGCCGGATTAACACTGACAGCGGGAATGAGATTGTGCGATTTCATTCCCGCGTGTCAGTCCCGACTTTGGGGGCGTTTTCAGAGCCATCTGTGCAGGTTACTGCACAGATGCTTATGGAAATCGCACCCGAAGTCGCCAACCGTAGTACAGAAACTACTTTTGGGGTTCGGTGCGGTGCCACAAATGCAACGTCGCACTGATTCGGACGGTGCAATTGCCGCCGATTTGACATGCCAAATCGCTCCAATGTGAACCTAGGCTTAATGTTGAAAAATGTAATGTATTGCACTTGGGGGGCTAAACATATGAACTCAAATTACTCGCTGAGGGAGAACTTCTGGTGGAATCTAGGATGGAAAAGGATCTGGGAGTCCTAGTTGATCAGACTCCACAATGGTATGCAGTAGCAAGCAAAGCTAGCAGAGTATTTAACATGCATTAAAAATGGTATTCATTTAAGAGATAAGACTACAATGCTACCACTTTTCAAAACCCTGGTCCAGCCACATCTTGAGTACGCTGTCCTGTTCTGGTCACCATTCCCCAGGAAGGTTTTGCTGGAACTGGAGAGAGTCCAAAGATGGGCAACAAAGCTAATAACGGGGCTGGAGGCCCTCGGTTATAAAGAAAGATCACAATATTAAACTTAATTTCCCTGGAGAAGAGACGCTTGAGAGGAGATATGATGGGATATACAAATACCCCAATGGTGATTCTAGCATAGGGAGAAAACTATTCAGTCTCAGATCTTTAAAGTGGTTGTAAACCTCAGACATGCAATATGAATAAATAATATCCCACTATAGTGTGGACTTTCTCAACTAAGAGTTAATTTTTGTCTGCTGCATTGTTCCTCTGCTGCCAGAATGAATCACTTCTGACAATTTTTCCTGACACCAAGGAAAAAAAGGTGACATGAGGGAGCTCCAGCTGATTGACAGCCTCAGCTCTGTTCCTGTGTGCTGTGTGGAGGGGAACGTATCCCTTCCCTCCAATGAGCTCTTCTCACTGAGCTCTGCAGTGTGTCATTTCGACTCCCCATCCCTTTTTGACAGCTCAGATAAGCTATATAAATTCTGGACTTTGAATATACAGTGCATCCGGAAAGTATTCACAGCGCTTTACTTTTTCCACATTTTGTTATGTTACAGCCTTATTCCAAAATTGATTAGATTCATTAATTTCCTCAAAATTCTACAAGCCATACCCAATAATGACAACGTGAAAGAAGTTTGTTTGAACTCTTTGCAATTTTATCAAAAATAAAAATGAAAAAAATCGCATGTACAGAAGTATTCACAGCCTTTGCCATGAGCTCAGGTGCATCCTGTCACCTGTCTATATAAGATCTCACAGTTAACAGTGCATGTCAGAGCACATACCAAGCCAAAAAGTCCAAGGAATTGTCTGTTGACCTCCGAGACAGGATTGTATTGAGGCACAGATCTGGGGAAGGGTACAGAAAATGTTCTGCAGCATTGGAGGTCCCAATGAGCACAGTGGCCTCCATCATTCATAAGTAGAAGAAGTTTGGAACCACCAGGACTCTTCCTAGAGCGGGCTGTCCGGCCAAACAGCGATTGGGGGAGAAGAGGAAGTTGGCTCTTTAATTAGGCAAATTAGGCGGTCACCTAAGGCCTCGCCCGCCTAGTTTGCCCAAATAAAATTAAAATTTGCTTGCAGTGGGGGGCACTCAACAGGAGGGAGGTGCCTGGAGCTCCGGCGAGGGACCCGAGAAGAGGAGGATCCGCAGCTGCTTTGTGCAAAACCACTGCACAGAGCAGGTAAGTATGACATGTTTGTTTTTGTTTTTTTGCCTTAAAAAATAACAGACTTTACAATCACTTTAACCACTTCAATACCAGGCACTTAGACTCCTTCCTGCCCAAGCTAATTTTCAGCTTTCAGCGCTGTCACAATTTGAATGACAATTGCGCGGTCATGCTACACTGCACCCAAACAAATATTTTTTTTATCATTTTGTTCCCACAAATAGAGCTTTCTTTTGGTGGTGTTTGATCACCTCTGGGATTTTTATTTTTTGCGCAACAAATAAAAAAAAAAAAGACAGAAAATTTGGAAAAAAAAAAAATTTTTTTTCTTTGTTTCTGTTATTTTTTTGTAAATAAGTAAGTTTTCTCCTTCAATGATGGGCACTGATACGGCGGCACTGATGGGTGGCACTCGTAGGCGGCACTGATGGGTGGCATTGCTGGGCATCACTGTTCTCTTTTATTACATACTGGTGCCAATCAGTGCCCATTTGTGGGCACTGGCACAGATTGGGCATTCATTTGAACATGTGAATGGCCAGTGGGTACATACCTGGCCATCCACATGTTGCCCCTTCCCTGGCGGTCCTAGTGGAGTCCCTGGAGGTCTAGTGTGGTCATCCGAGGGGGCGCTGCGCTGATAAACAATCAGCGCAGCCCCCCCCACCCTGTCAGGAGAGCCGCCGATCGTCTCTCCTCTATTCGCGGCTGTCAGACAAGAGTGAGGAAAAGCCGATCACTGTCTTTTCCTGTTTACATCGTGTTCAGCCATGATTGGACATGGCTGATCACGTGGCAGAGAGCCTCCGCCAGAGGCTCTTTACCAAGATCGCTGGAGCGGTGTGTCAGACTGACACACCGCTCCACCAATCGCCGCCATGCATGCCCCCATGTTATCCTGAAGGACGTCATATGACACCCAGTCAGGATAACAGAACCACTTCCCGGATGTCAATCTGCTATTGACCAGGAGGGAGGTGGTTAAAGAAGCTGGTGTCCATGTACTTACTATAGTTTTGCTTTTTCTAATGCACGAAGACCTTTTGCACGTCATATAATGAATACAAAAAAGCCACTTTAGATAAAACACGTGTTTTTGTATTTGCAGGATCCTAAACACAACATTGTTTGAGAGCTGGGAGCTGATTGGTCCATACCCGTCGTGGTGGCTATTTAATGGTATCCTTTTAATACTTCAAGTTCTCCAAATTATCTGGTCTTGGCTCATTGTTCGCGTAGCATACAAATCGCTGACCAAGGGAAAGGTACGTCTACTACCTTTATTGTGTTGACTTTTTTGTGCAATGTGGGGCAAAGTTAAAATCTCTTTTTTTTGTATCTCTCCTCTTGACTTCATCTATTTTGGTGTTTGAGGATCTCATCACCTTACATTTCCAGACCTAATGATACTATTGCTTTATTTACCTGTGCTCTGCCCTGACAAGGTGACCTTGTGGGGAGAGGGGTCTTTTGATATCTGCACTCCCTGCCTTACTCTTTCTCTACCTCCTTTTTCTCTGTGTCAGGTTGGAACTGGAAAGTGTCACCCTTTGCCTGTAAGTTTTTTCTCTGTGCTGCTTCCAGCTTCTTTATACCTCTTTCCTGCCTGCTGTCCCTGTACCCTCCTGCATGTTCACTTCTTTCATACACTACCAGATCCATGAAACTAAATCGCATGTCCAAATAATATATCTCATGATAAATCTGGGCCTTGGATATCTCACAAGCAAACACTTTTTTAAATGGATAATACCAAGTACATTTCCGAAAAACTTTTCTTTTTTTTTTCCTTTCTTCCCGACGATTAAGTGTACCTGCTGTAACGGCTGTTGGCTTGATAATGCAGTTTATTATATACTGTATAGCAGAATACAGCTAAGCTGCAGAAATACTCTTATATTCAGACAAAGTGTGTGTTTTTTTATTTTTTTTATTATTTTAGTTAACCAGATAACACAATATACATTACAACACTGAAATACATCACACTGATCTTAAGTTGAAAAAAATGTTCCTCAGGCTTAGCTCTGAGGAAGGGAGTTTGTCTCCCGAAATGCATCGGCTTTCCAACCGCAGAGATTGTCATCCCTCTAACTGGAGTTGTGCATGACATGCGTTTTAACGTCTCATGTTTGTGAGTATGTCTTTGGCATCTTAATAAATAAAAAGTTAATTCACTAGGCGTTTGTGCCCTCCGCTTTTTTCTTTGTAGTAAAACTAATAGCTAAATCTATTTTGGTTTGTTTGGCATCATGCCTCAATGTTCAAAGCTTGTGACTAAAGGCAAACTTTTTTTGGCCATTGGGCTTCTAGGCCTATCATAAAGGCAGCCCAGTGGCTGAATGAAAGGGTACGCATGGCAGGCTGACATTGCTGTTGCTGATTGTGACACGATGACTAAGGTGTCTATTTACAGTTTGCATACCCTGGCAGAAATTGTGAAATCTTGGCATTGATATTGAAAATATGACTGATCATGCCAAAAAATGTCTTTTATTTAACCACTTGCCGATCGCAATACGTATATAGAAGTTGCGGTTTGCGAGTGGTTTACTGGGGTTATGGCTGAAGCTGTCAGCCATAACCCCAGTATTTTTTTTTTTTTTTTCTTCAGCCGACAGCTGGCTTTCACGTGAAAGTGGTTCAAGCGGCTAATGAGCCCAATAACCCCCCCCCCCCTTCCCGCCGACACTCGCTGGTGTTTCTTGGGCTAGCTATTTTTGCTAGGGGCACTTGTAAGGTGACCCCAGGCACCTTTTTCTATAATATATGGATGATGGTACCCACCCCTACCCCAGTAAAAGTTTCAATTGAGGCAATAGCCTACTGATATAATACAGAAATTTGGGTTATTTTTACCAAAGATATGTGGCAGTATAAATTTTGGCCCAAATTTATGAACAAAAATTACTTATTTGCAAAAAAATTTTTTCACTTGTTGCAAAAAATAAAAAAACCCCAGTAGTGATTAAATACCACCAAAAGAAAGCGCTTTTTGTATGAAAAAAAATATAAAAATGTTGTTTTGGGTACAGTGTTGCATGACTGAGGCTCCATGCACACTGGGCTTAAAAAAAAAAAAACATCTGTTCTGTTGGCAGTAAAAAACGCTCATATAGAGCATTTCTTGTACAAGGACACATTTAGGAATGTGTTTTTTTTTTTTTGTTTTTTTTCCTGCCAGTGAGCTCCAATCAGAATTTGCCAACCAGAAGTTTTTTTTTTTTTTTTCCCCCGCCTCTAAAAGTTGAGCTTAAAATATGCCAGTAATCGTCCTAATATGCATGGACACAGGATAACATGGAGTAGCTTCTACAGGCAGAACACAAAACTGCTGTAGAAGCAACGTTTTTTTTAAGCCAGTGTGCATGGAGCCTAAAGGTAAAGAGATTTGTGTTTTTTTTTTTTTTTTTTTTTTACCCCCGATCTCTCGATAGAAGCTGAGAAGTTATATTTTTTTACCCCTCCCTTTTTTTTTCTATGTTCTCTTTTCCCTCTTATCTCTCTCTCGTGACCTCTAGGGGATGGGGTCAGGGAAGAGACTCCTTTTTATTCTAAAGTAGAGAAGGGAAGGTATAATGGAGGAAGAATTTAAGTTATGGATGGAATGTAATCCAGGTTAATATTTGTAGTAATATTTATTACTAGGCATACTGTGTGGCTCTATACTTCTAATAGCATGAATTTATTAGGTGATATTGCAGGTTTATTTGTTATTATTCTGAGGTCTGATGGTTAGATTTGTTTTATACTTTAACCACTTAAGCCCTGGACCATTTTGCTGGCCAAAAACCAGAGCACTTTTTGCGATTCAGCACTGCGTCATATTAATTGACAATTGCACTGTCGTGCGACGTGGCTCCCAGACAAAATTGATATCCTCCCCCCCCCCACCCCCCACAAATAGAGCTTTCTTTTGGTGGTATTTGATCACCCCTGCAGTTTATATATACATTTTTTTTTTTTTTTTTTTTTTTTTTTTTTTTTTTTTTTTAAAGGGACAGTGTAAAAAAAAAAAAAATAATAATTTAAAGCGCCCCCCATCCCAACGCACAGAAATCCTAATTATTTTTTTTCCTGGAATCTGTGTGCAGCCAGCCTCTTATGTTTGCTACAGGCACTGGATGCTATGTTAGGTGCTCACCTTGGCACAAAGTGCGACGAGCGTAGTTAGCCACACATTGCTAAACAAGTCCAGGGCTGTGGTCCATTTCTTTGGTTCCCAGACCCTGAAGACCCCTTTGTGGGTTTCCCCACTGTGACAGGTGAGGCCTTGACCTTAATGCTCCCGTCAGCTTGGATAAAGTTGCTTTCCTGGTGGCCATTACATTCGCTAGACATGTTTCTGGCAGTTCTTTCTTTTTTTTGTTTTGCATAGGGATAAGGTAGTCTATCTTTTCCACCTAAAGTAATGCTATTGTTTTCCCTTCCCTCTGTCCTTTTTGAAAACACGCTAAGGAACATTCCCTGCACTGTTGGATGTTATCGGGGACTACCTAGCAGCAATAGTTTTTGTTTGCAAATCCAAGCCCCTTTTTGTCCTACCTACAGAGAACATCCTGCCTTCGCTCCACCATTGCCAGGTGGATGAGACAACGTATTTCCAGGGTCTATGCCCTTGCAGAAAGGTGCTATTTCTTTCCCTATCGGAGCTCATTCCACCCCAATTTTATTGTTGTCTCTTGGGCTTTCAAGCAAGGCCGCCATTAGGTCCTCTGTTAACACATTCTCCATGTTTTACCAGGTAGAAGCTCAGGCCTCGGCTGATGCAAGCTTCAGCCGCAGGATGCTTAAAGTTGTCGTCTGTTTTTAGATTTGTTAACTTTTTTTGCTAGTTGGCAGTTATTGCGATGTTGTTGGCCACCTCTCCATTTCTTGTTGGCTTGTATTCATAGATCATGGTACAAACCATGTGTCCCATACTGTAATCTTAAAATGTGAATTTTAACTTGCCCGTAAATACCTCATCTTGACGTACAGGATTAAGGCCCCTCCCCTCTGACTTCTGTGGTCACTCCTTAAGTGTTTTTGCATACAAGCCATGTGGTCTGTACTGTACTCGAGGATAAGGAATTTATAGGCAAGTCAAAATTCCCAATTTCTGGAACAGCTTGACCCTTTTGTTGCCAGGGCCATTTTTTCCCACATGTAAAAATGTGCATTTTCAGGCTTGAAGATTGGTTAGAATTCCCACCCATTATATATTTTTAAAAAGCAGAGTTAGTCTTTAATGTGGTGTTCACCTGTCTATAGTCAATATAACACTATCCTCTTCACAACTCTGCTGTCCGAGAGTGGATATGTTGCTCCCCTATGGGTACAGTGGGGGGTGTAAACATAGCCACCCTCAGACAGAGATGTAACTGGTCAGAGAAACAGTAAATACAGCCAGCCATCAGAATTAAGGACTTGAAAGCTGCAATACATAACATGTTTGTTTAGGGTTTAGATGCACGTTAAAGAAGTTTGGGTTTTCTCTTAAATCGTACTCACCTAGGTGGATGCAGCATTGGTCCGATGTTGCTTCTGTCCCCTGCTGACTCTAAGGTTGAGTAATGAGCGATCAAAGACTACTAATCACTCTGTTTTCAGAGCTTCGTGAGCAGAGTCGCTGGGAGGCTGAGCCGGGTGTCGGTGCAGGGTTGTGGGTGGATCCCCACTTTATTGTCTTGATCTTGCCCCAGCCTGGACCGGCTCTGGGATGTCAGCCAGGTGCTGAAAACGGGTCACAGGAGTGCAGAACTAACTGCTCTCCTGTGATCCATAGAATTACAGCCAAACAAGCTTTAGGAAAACTGTATATAGTAGAACATGCTAGTCATACTGAAAAATAGATTTGGGGGTTTACACACACTTTTTTTGAAGGGCTTGGGTGAATAGGAGTTCAGGGAAAATCCTGCTCACATTCCGAATCTTTCACTTCTCGGCATGGGGCTTTCAGTGCTGAAAACATACCAGCGTTCTCCGTAATCTGACCTTTTTACATTGTCTACAGCTGTTTGTTTTGGCACCCATCCACATTGTGGATGTCATCAGTTCATATTACTCCATTATCCCCCGTTGTTGCGGTCTGGTGGCATGTTCTAGTGAATGTAGTCTAGGGCTGCAACTAACGATTATTTTCATAATCGATTAGTTGGCCGATTTTATTGTTTCGATTAATCGAATAATCGGTTAATAACCTTAAAAAAAATAATATTTAGTTTGTCTTAAAAAAAAAAAAAAAATGTAATTTTAACCACTTGCCGACCGCCCCATGTACATATACGTCGGCAGAATGGCACGTACAGGCAGAACCACGTACCTGTACGTGCCATTCTTTAGGCGGTTGGGGGGTCCGATCGGACCCCCCTCCGCCGGCGGGGACGGTCGGCATCGCTTCAGGAGCGATCCGGGACGAGGGGACGGCCAGTGGTTTCTGGCCACCCCCTCGCGATCGCTCCTGGCGAATGAAAAGCTTCCCCTTCCTGTCTATTGTATAGACAGGAAGGCGGAAGTGATGTCACGCTCGGTGCGCCGGTCTATGTGACCGGAGACGCCGAGCGGCGAACATGTTAAGGTCAGTGCACAACACTACACTGACACCAGTACAGTTAGGCACACAAAACACCCCCCTGTCACCCCCTGATCACCCCCCAGATCACCCCTCCCCCCCCAGTCACAGTGTCACTAATTGCAGTGATCATTTATTTACTGATCACTGCATTTAGTGTCAGTGTGACTGTAATAACTGTCAGGGCAGTTAGTTTTAGGTCCTAGGTAGCCCCCCCCCCCCCCCCCTAATAAAGGTTTAACCCCCTGATTGCCCCTAGTTAACCCTTTCACCCCCTTTTGCCAGTGTCACTAAGCGATCGTTTTTCTGATCGCTGCATTAGTGTCGCTAGGTAACCAGTTTTTTTTTTAGGTTAACCGCCATGTTTATATAGGTTCATAAATAGGTTTATAGGTCAGGTACCCCCATATTACAACCTAAATAAAGGTTTTAAACCCCCTGATTGCCCCTAGAGTTAACCCTTTCACCAGTGATCACCGTATAAAATGTCACTGGTGACGCTGGTTAGCCAGTTAGTTATTTCGTTATTTAGGTTCCCCGTCAGGTTTTTATATAGCGTCAGGTACCCCCATATATTACCTAATAAAGGTTTAACCCCCTGATTGCCCCTAGTTAACCCTTTCACCCCCTTTTGCCAGTGTCACTAAGCGATCGTTTTTCTGATCCCTGCATTAGTGTCGCTAGGTAACCAGTTTTTTTTTGTATTACTGTTACGGGTGACGCTGGTTAGTTAGCTTGTTTTTTATACTGTCAGGGCACCCGCCATTTATTACCCAATAACGGTTTAACCCCCTGATCGCCCGGCGGGTGATATCAATTAGGTTTTAGGGTCAAATAAGGTCTGCGTCGCCCCAGGTTAGTGCCAGTACCGCAAACACCCACGCGCAAAGCATACACCTCCCTTAGTGGTATAGTATCTGAACAGATCAATATCTGATCTGATCAGATCTATACTAGCGTCCCAGCAGTTTAGGGTTCCAAAAAAACGCATTGTTAGCGGGATCAGCCCAGATACCTGCTAGCACCTGCGTTTTCCCCCTCCGCCCAGCCCAGCCCACCCAAGTGCAGTATCGATCGATCACTGTCACTTACAAAACACTAAGCACACATAACTGCAGTGTTCGCAGAGTCAGGCCTGATCCCTGCGATCGCTAACATTTTTTTTGTGGTAGCGTTTTGATTCAGTCGCTAACAGTCAGGAGCTTTTTTACCTGTGAATCTCAAAAAAATAAAAAAAACAAAAATAGTTGTCGTTTTATTGTTCTCTCTCTCTCTCTATTGTTGCTCTTTTTTTACTCCATTCTATTCTGCAATGTTTTATTATGTTTTATCATGTTTTATCATGCTTGCTTTTCAGGTATGTAATTTTGTTTACTGTGTTTTAGTGTTAAGCATTTTTTTTGTTTTCAGGTGCGCCATTCAGTTGCAGCGCGGATTTATTTATCTTGACAGCAACAGCGTTTGCTCCCACGATACATAAAGCCGCGACTCCAACGCTGTAGGAGGTGATTTCACCACCACAGTTAAAAAAAAGAGCATATGTGCCGAAGCATGGGGGCAGCAGGGGGGGCGGAGGAGCGATTGGCTCCTAATGCCACGTACATACGGTCGAAATTCCGACCGTGTGTACACGGCATAACTTTTGCGGGAGGATGCCCCCATGCATCGGCATATATAAATGGTGCATGTATGCCCATCATTAGAAGTGGGTGGATGAAGGGAGGTATTCTAATGGTGGGCATACCCACCAATCAATCTCTTTTTTTCGTTCAGCCAAGAGGCTGCATGAAAAAAAAAAAAGATTACAATATATGTCCAGTATGTTGCTGGACTTTGAATGGTTATACCAGAATGATGCCTGCAGGTTTAGGTATCATCTTGGTATCATTCTTTTCAGCCAGTGATCGGCTTTCATGTAAAAGCAATTCTAGCGGGTAATTAGCCTCTAGACTGCTTTTACAAGCAGTAGGAGGGAATGTCCCCCCTCCCGGATATAAACCGCGCCATTGGGAAATTGGGAAAGCATTTTATCACACCAATCTTGGTGTGGTCAGATGCTTTGAGGGCAGAGGAAAGATCTAGGGTCTAATAGACCCCAATTTTTTCAAAAAAAGAGTACCTGTCACTGCCTATTGCTATCATAGGGGATATTTACATTCCCTGAGATAACAATAAAAATCATAACAAAGAAAAAAAATGGAAGGAACAGTTTAAAAATAGAATAAAAAAGCTAAATAAATAAAAAAAAAAACTAAAAAAAAAAAAAAAAAAAGCACCCCTGCCCCCCCTTCTCTTGCGCAAAGGCGTACACAAGCGTTGGTCTGGCGTCATATGTAAACAGCAATTGCAGCATGCATGTGAGGTATCACCGCGAAGGTCAGATCGAGGGCAGTAATTTTAGCAGTAGACCTCCTCCGTGAATCTAATGTGGTATCATGTAAAGGCTTTTAAAGGCTTTTAAAAATGTATGTAGTTTGTCGCCACTGCGTGTTTGTGCGCAATTTTAAAGCATGTCGTGTTTGGTATCCATGTACTCGGCCTAAGATCATATTTTTTATTTCATCAAAAATTTGAGCAATATAGTGTGTTTTAGTGCATTAAAATAAAAAAAAGTGTATTTTTTCCACAAAAAATGCGTTTGAAAAATCGCTGCGCAAATACTGTGTGGAAAAAAAAAATGCAACACCCACCATTTTAATCTGTAGGGCCTTTGCTTTAACAATATATATAGTGTTTGGGGGTTCAACGTAATTTTCTTGCAAAAAAAAAATATGTTTTCATGTAAACAAAAAGTGTCAGAAAGGGCTTTGTCTTCAAGTGGTTAGAAGAGTGGGTGACGTGTGACATAGGCTTCTAAATGTTGTGCATAAAATGCCAGGACAGTTCAAACCCCCCCCAAATGACCCCATTTTGGAAAGTAGACACCCCAAGCTATTTGCTGAGAGCAATGTTGAGCCCATTAAATATTTTTTTTTTTTGTCCCAAGAGATTGAATAATGAAAAAAAAAAAATATATATATTTTTTTTACAAAAAGTTGTCACTAAATGATATATTGCTCAAACATGTCATGGGCATATGTGGAAATACACCCCAAAATACATTCTGTTGCTTCTCCTGAGTACGGGGATACCACATGTGTGGGACTTTTTGGGAGCCTAGCTGCGTACGGAACCCCAAAAAACCAAGCACCGCCTTCAGGCTTTCTAAGGGAGTAATTTTTTTATTTCACTTCTCACTGCCAATCACAGTTTCGGAGGCCATGGAATGCCCAGATGGCATAAAACCCCCCAAAATGACCCCATTTTGGAAAGTAGACACCCCAAGCTATTTGCTGAGAGGTATTGTGAGTATTTTGCAGATGTCGCTTTTTGTCACAAAGTTTTGAAAATTGAAAAAAAGAAAAAAAAAAATTTTTTTTCTTTACTTTCTTCATTTTCAAAAACAAATGAGAGCTGTAAAATACTCACCATGCCTCTCAACAAATAGCTTGGGGTGTCTACTTTCCAAAATGGGGTCATTTGGGGGGTTTTGTGCTATTTTGGCATTTTATGGCCTTCGAAACTGTGATAGGTAGTGAGGAGTGAAATCAAAAATTTGCACCCTTAGAAATCCTGAAGGCGGTGCTTGGGTTTCGGGGCCCCGTACGCGGCTAGGCTCCCAAAAAGTCCCACACATGTGGTATCCCCATACTCAGGAGAAGCAGCAAAATGTATTTTGGGGTGCAATTCCACATATAACTATGGCATGTGTGAGCAATATATAATTTAGTGACAACTTTTTGAAGAAAAAAAAAATTATTTTTTATTTTTGTCTTTATTCAATCACTTGGGACTAAAAAAAAAAATATTCAATGGGCTCAACATGCCTCTCAGCAAATAGCTTGGGGTGTCTACTTTCCAAAATGGGGTCATTTGGGGGGTTTTGTACTTCTCTGCCATTTTAGCACCTCAAGAAATGAAATAGGCAGTCATAAATTAAAAGCGGTGTAAATTCCAGAAAATGTACTCTAGTTTGTAGACGCTATAACTTTTGCGCAAACCAATAAATATACGCTTATTGGCATTTTTTTTACTAAAGACATGTGGCTGAATACATTTTGGCCCAAATGTTTGACTAAAATTGAGTTTATTAGATTTTTTTTTATAACAAAAAGTAGAAAATCTCTTTTTTTTTCAAAAATTTTCGCTCTTTTTCCGTTTATATCGCAAAAAATAAAAATCACAGAGGCAATCAAATACCATCAAAAGAAAGCTCTATTTGTGGGAAGAAAAGGACGCAAATTTCGTTTCGTTACAAAATTGCATGACCGCACAATTACCAGTTAAAGTAGTGCAGTGCGAAATTGAAAAAAGACCTCTGGTCCTTAAGCTGACAATTGGTCCGGGGCTGAAGTGGTTAAGAACGTTTGTTCGATTTTCTAATCGTTATTGGTGTCAAATCGATGTCCATTTTCAACCACATGGACGAGAAAATTTGGAAATAGAAAACTTCTTGGTCAAATGAATTTTCAGGCAGTGTATGTGGTTTTCGTTCAGAAATTACATTCATTTTAAAGCCAGAATGTTAAAAACAAGTGAAAATTTCAAACAACATTCTTTCATTCAGCGAATGTACAAAGATGTTTGGTCTGAATATTCCCGTCTGAAAATTGATCCGTGCGGCCAGCATAAGGCTCAGTACACACCTATGCAGTTTGCTTTTGATGTGTTTCTGCAGTGCTTTTTGCTGTGCGATTTGATTTTTGTGCATGTGATTTCGCTGCAATTTGCATTTTTTTTTGGCCCAATTTGTTGTGCAGATTAAAAAACACAAATTGCTGCAAAAACGCATTACATGCTTTTCTGCAGCTTCTCGATTTGAAGTATATTGAACCAAAAAAGCCTATTTGCATTAAAAAAAAAAAAAAAAAGTCCCTGACCCTTCCCAAATACGCAGCTGCTGAAAAAAACATAGATGTGAACGTGTCCCATAGGAAACCATGTAAATGAACTGTAGTGAGTTTCTGCAAAAAGCACCAAAAAAAAACACAGATGTCAACCAGGTCTAAGACGTTAAGTAACATAATGGGGTTAAAAAAAGAATTGCCTTTTATAGTCCAAAAAAAGATAATCACTACTGTAAGGGGTTCATTTTTTTTTACTGTAGAACTGTGAAAGTAATATTTACAGTAGCGATTATTTGCTCTTTGTACTATAAAGGCCTCATTTTAGTTTTTTTTTTTTTTTAACCCCATTATGTTACTGACCAATTAATCTATTATGAAAATAGTAATTAATTAATTTTAATTTCATAATCAATTAGTTGTCGATTAATCAATTGTTTCAGCCCTAATGTAGTCCTAGCACAAGCCGCTACATTAACTCAGTCTGGAGAGGTCAGAAAATGATAGTGTTCTCAAACCTGAATATTGGTGCAAGGCCTTCTTCACATGGGTGTATTTAAGCTTACACCCATGTGAGGGCCGTGTTTTGCCTGCACAGGTAATGCTATGCATGTTCATGCAAGCCGCCCCATTCATGTAATTTGGGACACAGCGGTTGCACAGACACAGCTATTGCTCCCAAATTGACATCAGATACCTGAATGCAGACAGTGCGAGTTCGGAGACCCCCACAGATGTCAAATTGGGACAGGAATGGGACTGCCTGCATGCAGATGCACCCTTGCAGGCAAAACACAGCCCTAACTCTTAACGCGGATCTTTACTGCATTTGAGCAAAACAAACAAAAAACACAATATAAATTTTTAATATTCAAAGCAAACTCCCCAATCCAGCTATGTCTCCATGCTTTTTTTTTGTTGAGAAATCACTTTGAAAAAGAAAACCCCCTAGCATTTCTGGCCGTGGCCATCTTGAGTGAGGGCAAATGATTTATGTAGCATTTACTTCCTGGAATCCATGCCCTTAGTTCAAGCATGCATGCAGGAGAGTGTGCTTAGCTGAGAAAACCCAGTGTGAACGAGAGGCCCAAGTCTGAATTTTATTACCACTGTTGGTAGTGGGTACCCGGCCACGGTTCATAGGACCTTGTAGACTCCACTGCAGATAATGTTCATGAAAAGAAAAAATATAATTTTACATAAATTGTTTTGTAAAAAAAAAAAAAATGAACAAATGTTGGTACCAGCCAATCAGGATTTATATATAAACTTCAACTAGGAATTAGGTTGCTACAGGAGACTGCTTGGTTTTTGTAAAATGGCTTAGGCCCCTTTCACACATGTGGACCGTACATTAGATCAGTTCAGTCACATTTTTTTATCATCAGTTGTTGTCAGTAAACATCAGTTTTCATCCATTTTCATTTCCGTTTTTCGTCCGTTTACGTCCGTTTTTCATCAGTTTTTTTATCCGTTTTTTTTTTTTTTTTTAACTGTTTTTCATGAATTATGGGAATTTTTTTTATGAAAAAACGGATGTCAGCAGATCGGATGTGAACGGATGGTCTGCTAACGTCCGTTTTTTTTACGGAAGACAAAATAGGGTTTTCTTCCGTCCAGAAAAACGGAGCTTAACGGACATTAGCGGATGATCACCCGCTAACGTCCGCTATCCCATAGAGAAGCATTGATGTCCGTTTTGATCCGTAAACGGACTTATGAAAAAACAGACGAACGATCCGCGTGTGTGAAAGGGGCCTTAACAGTCTTTACATTTCTGTACAGATAGTCTGAGGTGAGCCTTGTTTACTTTTGTACCTCATTCTTGTGCAACCTGAAATTCTTGTTGGCTCCACAAGATAGTTATGTTATGTATCATAAATGTTGATGTTGTGTAGTCACATGAGCCTTACTAATCTCAAAACCATCTCTGCTATTCAACTTTCCCTGTAAAAGTTTTTGTGACCTTTCTGACCGCCCTTTGTTCCCATGTTTCTGTACATACTTGGCAGCAGAGGCTTTTAGTACACGTTTTAGGCAGTAATGGTTAAATAAAGACCTAAAATGAATATATACTGTACCTTTTTTTTTTAAGTGAAATTTTCTGTCCTAGTCTGAGTTGTTGATGGCAGCCAAAGAGATGGAGTCTTTCAGTACAGTTTATATGATAATCTTCCCCAGAGAGATGAGTTTTCAGGGATTGCCTAAAGGCATCTAGAGATTGTGTGAGGTGGAGCGTTCCAGAGGATGGGAGAGGCTCTGGAGAAGACCAGGAGACAAGGTAGCTTGAGAGTAGGAGATCTTGAGAAGACAGGAGAGGACGATTTGGGTGATATTTGGAGACAAGATTGGTGATGTAGCTCGGGGCAGAGTTGTGAATGGCTTTGTACATTGTAGTTAGTATTTTTAATTTAATTCACTGGCCAATCGGAAGCCAGTAAAGGGATTGGAGGAGAGGGGTAGCAGACACTGAGCAGTTGTTAAGGTAGATGAGTCTGGCAGCAGCATTCATGATAGACTAAAGAGGGGATAGTCTATGGAGAGGTAGGGCAATGAGAAGGGAGTTGTAATAGTCAAGGCGATAGATGACAAGGGAGTGAATGAGTAGCTTTGTGGTTTCATTAGTTAAAAAAGGGACAAACTTTAGAGATGTTTTGGAGGTGAAGTCTACTAGCTTCTTTTGACGACTATTAGATTTGGGGCTGAAAGGACAGATCAAAGTCTAGGATTACACCAATACCCTGGCATGAGGGGCGGGATTGATGGTTGCACTGTTGACCTTAATGAAAAAGTAACGGTAGCGGGCACGAGCTGGGGGGGTTTCTTAATCGTACATCACAGGACACGGAGGACTTTATGTTCCCGACTACTTGGATTATGCTGCCTCTTTCTGGTGAATGGACACTGACCAAAAAAGGCAGGAATCCCATCCCAGGAAAGACCTCTCCTTGCTTAGCTAAAAGCCTGGTACACACTTTTTTTTTTTTTTTCATGCAATCCAGCAGATTTCGTGCTCCAGTCGGAGCCACTGTACTAACCATTCAAGGTTAGTCCAGCAATCTCCTCCCCCCACCAGAACTGCCATTGGCTGAGAGCGCTGACCAGGAGTTTTCCAGCATGCACGTCCAACATACACATGGGCAGAATGTCACACTTTTTTTTGTTTTTTAAACCGGCAAATGCTTCTCGACATTATGCCTGTGTCTATGGGATTTAAGCCCCCATTTTTTAGCCACTGTCCTTTCGATGTTTTTATTTATTTATTTTTACCTAAAGGTTTTTTCATTCCACCTGAATCGGAACATTGGGGTTCATTTACTAAAGGTAAATCCACTGTGCACTACAAGTACAGTCGCTGTAAATCTGAGGAGGATATGCAAGGAAAATAAAAAACAGCATTTTTTTCTTGCACATGATTGGATGATGGAGATCAACAGAGGCTACTCTCATTTCAGATTTTCCCCTCAGATCTACAGCGACTGCACTTCCAAGTGCACAGTGGAGATTTGCCTTTAGTAAATCGACCCCGTTGTGTTGC
>CM053027.1:560140533-560398033 GCA_028564925.1 Lithobates sylvaticus | reverse complement strand
AACAGAGAGTGACTAGGCTCTATTGCTTAAGTGCGGTAGATAAGTTAGGACACAAACTTCGGTGGTGGTGTCTGTCACGGGACAGTTACAGATCTTTAGGCTTCAAAAAAATAAATAAAAAAATCTGATGTATATATTTTTACTTTGTATTAAGCTGTTTTAATTTTGGTTTTAAATAATGTTCTTTAAAAGCTGGACGCTAACACTCTGACACTTTAAACTATTTAATTATTTACATAATTGTCAGCATAAAACTTTTTATTAAATCTTTCATATGAATTGCCTGTATTTACCTGCCTAACTTGCTATCTTGACGTGATAAAATGCTGATTGTCTGTCTGTTTTTTTGTTTTGTTTTTTCCTTCTGGTTCTATTGTTTGCTGTGATTGGCTGATTAATGATGGCCACAGCTGTGTGGTGACATAACCTTATGTTGTGTTTCTAGTCTACAGCACCAGGCATACATACAGTATGCAGGTGAGAACATGTGATCCAGCCTTTCAGTCAACGAACAATGTAATCCATTGGTGGTCAACTTTCTTGATATGGGGGGCCTCAAGGGCGCAGCCCCCAACATCACCAAAGGGCTGCACATAAAATTAAGTTAATATTTAGTCTCAGAGACAGCAGAAACACAACAGGATATAGTCAAAGACCATGGGCATTATACAAGAGCCGGTCAGAGACTGCAGACATGACACAAGCAATTGTTAGAGGCGCGGACATGATACAGGAGATGGCCAGAGACTATGGGCATGATACAAGACATGGTCAGGGACTGCAGAGTTTCTGCAGGAGACTGTCAGACTGTGAACATGATATTGGAAAGTGATGGCGAACCTTGGCACCCCAGATGTTTTGGAATTACATTTCCCATGATGCTCAACTACACTGAAGAGTGCATGAGCATCATGGGATATGTAGTTCTAAAACATCTGGGGTGCTAAGGTTCACCATCACTGATATAGGAGATGGGGAACATGCTTCAAGAGACAATCCTAGACTAGAGCCCAACTATACAAGGCTGCTAGAGATCACTGCTATAGCAGATTAGTGTCTGCAGGGGCCTGACAAAAAGTAACAAAATGCTGGGCTAGGTTGGGCACCAGGGACCTAATCTGTCTGGAAGTTCAGCGCATGCATAGAAGTTGTGCATTGCATCGTGCATACAGTTTTTTACCCTTGTACACCTGCATCAACCATCATACTCATTGTTGTAATGTGCTTGATAATCAGCATGTAAATGAACTTCATTTAGATACAAGTTTTTTTTTTTTTTTTTTTTAAATTGTTTTTATTGAATTTTCAGGTAAATACAAAACAAAACAGCCTATTGGGCATACCCAGGCACAAGCACTACTATAACTAAACTAACATGAAAAAAATAAAATAAAAAATACATAAATTATACAAACCAACAAAACCACTGTACGCTCAACCACCTATGTAGTATGTGTAGAAAACAAAACTATTTAATTCCGCCTATATCTTGCAGGCGTTCATTAGTTAATCACAGGATGAATCGTCTAAAAGCCATACACCGTCTTACTCTCACTCCCCCTCCTCCCCACAGAAAGTTCTCAGGAGCCTAGGAGCGTTTATGAGATCAGGGATGCCGCCCAAGCTATTCCTGGTGCTTAACACTTGATACTTGATAGAGTGCTACTAATCATCGCTTGAGGCTGCATTAGTGGACTGGGATTCAGTCCAAATATTCCATACCTTGTGAATTTTTTCCCCACAACCACGTGACAGGTAAGTAGCTTTATATAGTGGTAGAGCCGTATTCACTAACCTCTTCCAGAAATTTATGGAAGGTGCGGCTGGGGCCTTCCATTTGAGTACTATAGATTTACGGGCATAGTATAACAATAGTCCCAGCAGGGTTCTAATCGCCCGGCTTGGGGCCAGTGGTTCAACCATTCCCAGCAGACATATCTCTACAGACAATGGCACAGGAATAGTGGTGACAGTCAAAATAAATTTGGTTATATCAACCCAAAAAGTTTCAATCTTAGGACAATTCCAGAAAATATGAATGAAATCCGCTGATGAGGAGCTGCACCTCCAGCAGGAGGCGGAGACAGATGGATAAATTCTGTGTAAGCGTACAGGCGTGTAGTATATCCTATGTAGTATTTTAAATTGCACTAATTTATCTCTGGCTGATACTAACTGTGAAAATGGATACTCCCACATTTCTTCCCAATCTTCCGTGTCTAATGCAGGGAAATCTACCTCCCACTGTGCTCTAAGGTTTTCTAGTCCTATGTGGACATTAGGGAGTAATGATTTATGTATGGTGGATAAGGGCTTAGATAGAGCTTCGTCTCTGAGTAGAGTCTCCAGATTTGAGGTATAAAAGGCTACAGGACCATTTTCAAACTGAGTATTGAAGGCATGCCTAAGCTGTAGGAATCTAAACAGGTGCGAATTAGGTAAATTATATTGTTCCTTTAACCTGTCAAACGTCTGTAATTTGCCCTCAAGACAGATCTGATTTATATATTTGATGCCCCTGCCAGCCCATACACCGGGGTCGGGAATGGATCCAAATTCTGACAATTTCGGATTTAACCAAAGAGGACTATGCGGGGAAATGTGTCCAGAGGGCATGGGGCGTAGCAATTTTGCCACTGACCATGCCCGCAAGACCGCTCTCATTGCTGAAGTAAGAGGAAAAGGAGCCCTGGGGCCCCGGTAAAGTAGGTTCCGTAGCGCCTCATAGGACCCCAACAAAGCTGCTTCCAGGACCACCGCCGCGTTGGACTCGTCCGAGACCAGCCAGTTGTGGGCATGGGATAGCAGAGCCGCTATGTAGTAGGAGTGGAGGTCAGGGCAAGCCAAACCTCCCTCTCCCCAAGGCCTCTGCAGCACCGTCAGCTTAAATCTCGGTTGACCAGAACCCCAAAGAAAGGATAGTAAAATAGTGTTTATCATGCGAAATACCTTTTTGGGGATCCAGACCGGGGCGTGTCTGAGAGCATAGAGAAAGGCAGGCAGAAGTTTCATCTTAAATAAGTTGATCCTCCCTATCAGAGAGAGGGGGAGATTTGCCCACGCCTTCAGTCTCGTCCTCATACTATGTATTAGTGGTTCCAGGTTAAGAGTATGGTAGTCAGAGGTAGAAGTGGATATGTGAATACCTAAATATTTGATTTTGTCTGTCCATAATAAGGGTAAATTGGGATCTGCTACATCTTTTGCTGCACTATCTATCGGCAAAATTTGAGATTTGTCCCAGTTTACTTTGAGTCCCGAGCAGCCAGTGAAATTGGAAAGAATGGTCAACGTCTCTTGAAGAGACTGGGCAGGGTCACTCAGGAAAAGGATAAGATCGTCAGCATATAAAGCGACTTTCTCGTGTATGGATCCCACCTGTATCCCTCTAACCTTGTCTGCTTGTCTGAGGGCCGAGGCAAGTGGCTCCATAACCAAGGCAAAAAGAGCTGGTGACAGTGGACAGCCTTGCCTCGTACCTCTCCCAACATGAAAGGGTGTCGATAGAGCACCACCAAGTTTAATCTGCGCTGTCGGAGCCTTATATAAAATATCAATCCATTTGCGGAATACCTCTCCAAATCCCATAACCTCAAGGACTGAGGACATGAAAGGCCATGCTACCGAATCAAACGCCTTTTCGATGTCCAGTGTAACCATTACCCTCGTGGAGGACTCAGTGGGGGGTAGCTGAAGGTGGGTAAACACTCTACGTAGGTTTATATCTGTGGACTTCCCCGGCATGAAACCAGTCTGGTCTATATTAATTAGGGATGGTAAAATCGTCCTTAGTCTGGTCGCTAATATTTTTGTCAAAATCTTGAGGTCATAGTTTAGCAGGGAGATCGGCCTGTAAGAAGTACAGAGGGATGTGTCTTTGCCGGGCTTAGGGATAAGAACTATGTGTGCCTGATACATTGAAGGGGGTAATGTCATCTGTTTTTTACTGTCAGAGAAAACTTTTAACAGTTTTGGTGCGATCAAGGAGGCATACATTCTGTACCATTCACCAGGCAACCCATCAGGTCCCGGTGTTTTCCCACTAGGGAATGAACAAATCGCCTCTTCTATCTCCTCGGTGGTAAAATCTTTGTCCAGAAATTCAAGATCCTCCCGCGAAAGTGTAGGTAGATGCAGGGAGTGCAAAAACTCCCTACACCTGTCATCTGGCCAGCCAGGAACTGCCGTATATAAATTTTCGTAGAAGGATCTGAATTCCTCTAGAATTAGTTCAGGAGTAGATATCCGCTGACCATCCAAGCCACAAATTTCCGACACCACGGTCTGCATTTTTGAATCCGCTACTAAATTAGCTAGGAGTTTACCATTTTTGTCTCCAGACTCGAAGACCTTTCCTGCCAGAGTATTCAAGTCTAGGTGAGTGGCCGAGGCAAGGTGCAGCGATAATGCTCTCCTCGCCTCAGCCAGTTGGCTGAAGTGATCCAGAGTCGGTGAGTCAGAAAAAGCCTCTGCCGCCCTAGCCTCATCCTCCTCAAGTGTCTGGACCTGACAGGACATCACAGAGCGAACCGCTTTAATGGCTGAGATGTATTCTCCTCTGGTGGTGGCCTTAAAGGCATCCCAGACTACCTGCACTGACGTTGAGTCCTCATTGATTTCCCAATATTGTTGCAATTTAGGAGAGACCTCCTCCCCCACCCTCGAGTCCTGCAACCATTTGGGTGCTAAACGCCAACAGTCTCGTCTCCTGGTATCCGACAACCCCAAGGTGACCTCCAAGGGTGCGTGGTCAGAGAGGCCCGCAGGCAAATACGAGACCCCTCTCACCGCTGCCAGGGCACAGGTGTTGCCAAAGACCAGATCAATCCTAGAGCCCGATTTATGAGTGGTGGAGTGAAAGGAGTAGGCTCTAGTGTTTTTATGCTTCCATCTCCAAATCTCAGTATAATTAAATGCCTGTGCCCAATGAAGAAGGTCTGGTGAATACACCCTGTTTGGATTGGTCGAATCCAGGGACGGATCTAGAATAGAATTAAAGTCCCCTGCTATATATAATCTGGAATATTGTAGCGGAGCTAAAAGCTCATACAGCTTGTAGAGAACCTGTTGGTGAAAGGGAGGAGGCACATATATATTTACTAGAGCATAGACCACCGCCCCGATCTCCAGTAGTAAAATTATGAATCGCCCGTCTTGGTCAGTGTGTACGTGCAGGACCTTATATGCAAGGGATTTGTTCAGTAAAATGGCCACTCCCCTTGCATAACTAGAATATGTTGCGTGAAACGATTGCCTTACCCAGGGTCTGCGTAGCGCCAGGATCTTATTTCCCAGGAGATGAGTCTCCTGCAGGAACAAGATATGGGGCCTGTGCTTATTCAGGTATTTAAACATTAACGCCCTTTTTACCTTGTCATTGAGACCCCGTACATTCCACGATACCAGTTTTAGCTCCATCGAAGCAGTAACAAGTTATGGCACAGCATCTTGATACCTACTCGTGGGGGGTCAGCCCCCATAGGTCCAAGGGGGAGTGTCAAAAAATAGCATACTTTGTAGTGGGTACAGCGAGCAGTGATAGAAGACATAACATATAAGCAGCAGTCAGTGGATACAGAGCGTACAAAAAAAAACAAAAAACAGTAACCAGTGAACTCCCTACTGACCATGAATACCCCTGAAAGAGAAAAATAGAACAGAACACAATAACTATGGTCAGTTTTATACCCAAAACCTGAACTCAAACGCTTAGATCTTCAGACTTCTTAAAAATAAAAAAAGTTCCAAAGTACAGCGACTCTGTGCCGCTGACGCCTCTTCAATTGGCGGTGAAAATTGAGAACTGGGGGGGGGGGGTGTTGATGCTTCCGTGAGTTCCGTCTAACCAGGTAGCTCCGGGTTAGAATAATGTAGAAGAAAGGCACATCCAATCAGCTTCCAGGGGTGGGATGGACTCCCACCCAACTTAACGGGTAAAAACCTGCATGGGGGGCTCAAGAAACCATCAGCAGCAACATCTGATGAGAAGAACAAGGAGTTTCACATCAGAAACTAATGCATGGAAAAAATTGCCGCCCCGACATGGATCCGGAGGGAAAATGAAATCCTCGTGGTGAATCTTAGATAATGACTTGTGATGGGGATAACAACTTGCAATCACCGTAGGTTGTTCAGCCAGTCGTTTGCATCGGCCGGAGAGTCAAAGAACCTGACTGAGCCGTTGTGAGGGACCCGGAGACGGCTGGGATACAGCATACTGTATTTTATATCTTTTTCACGCAGTCGCTTGCGGACATCATTAAAGGACTTCCTCTTGCGCTGTAGATCGGCCGAGAAATCGGGAAACAGAAGGATTGAGGAATTGCCGTATGGAAGCGAGGGAAGCTTGCGAGCTGCGGAGAGGATCCTGTCCCGGTCCCTGAAATTGAGAAAGCGGACCAGAAAGGGGCGGGGATTTGCACCAGGAATACTGCGTCCCGTGGGTACCCGGTGGGCACGCTCGACGACATAGGTCGGGGAGATATCTGCGAGGCCCAGCAAGTTTTTGAAGAATTCTTCCGCAAACTCTGCCGGTCGGTCACCCTCCTCCCCCTCCGGGAGACCTAAGACACGGACATTGTTGCGTCTTGCTCTATTTTCCGCGTCGTCAGATTTAGCGACAAGCAGTTGTACTGTGCGTTGCAAGTCCGCTATAGTATTGGTGTGGGTAGCTGTAAGATCTTCAGTGGCAGAGATTCTAGATTCTGATTCAGTCAGCCTACCTCTGATTTTATCCAGGTCGTTTCTAATGAGATTACATTCTTCAGCGAGGCGGTCTATCCTCACCAGCATAGAGGTCTTACTTTGTTCAATGGCGGCCAGGATCACTGCAGTGCTGTCCTGGGAGGGTGGGGTAGACTGAGCCGCACTCGGAGAAGCCTCAGGCTCCATGGCGAGTTCCGCCAGCAGGTTCTGCAGCTTCCCTATAAGAGAGGGATCAGGTTGAGCAGCCGGTGCAGGGGTCGAGCGGCCCGGCGTGGACGAGCCCTTGGGCCGGTGCTTAGGGCCCATGAAGGAAGAATAGGCAGCAGACGTCCGCAGTCCTCCGTCTATCCGCGGACAGCGGCCTTTTTAGTAAGTAGGTCAGCTGGAAGTAATATGCAGGAAAGGCCCAGGGAGCCAAATGAAAGTGGAGCATGAGAAGGTTGCTGGTCTCCAGAGGTCTTCAGCCTGCCCACACAGCAGCCCACCCTGATGACTCAGTAGTATATACAGGGAAGGTGGAGGACCAGGAGGGCAATGGCTACCCTGTTCTTTAGTTGGCACCAGCCGAGGTGCTCCCAAGGTGTTGTGGTCTACAGGCTGCACTAGGCCGCGGCGGGGGGTAATTGCGGCCCCACTTAGTACCCAGTGCACACCCACAGATAGGCTGGAGGATGTGGGGAGTCTCCCCCTCTATTGGCAGTGTCCGCTCCCGTACCGGTGCTTCTCTGCCGGCCGGCTGCTCAGGAAAGTCCGGTGGGTAACAGGTCTGACTAGGCCGCACTAGGCCGCGGCCGCTCCGGGTGTTTTCGGCCCCACACACCACACTGGGAGGTAGGTCGGGGGATGGAGGGAGTCTCCCACACTGCAATGGCGATCTTTCCCCCAAAAACGAGGCCCGCCGCGGCGCTCCTCCGCCGGCCGGCCGCTTAGGAAAGTCCGGTGCTCGGCAGGCTCGACTAGGCCGCACTAGGCCGCGGCCGTTCCGGACGTTTTTCGCGGCCCTGCGGACCAACGGGCCACACCAGGCACACAGAGGGGGCAAGCTGGAAGGTGAGGAAAGCCCCTTACCTCGCTGGGTGAGTCCGGATGGTGACTTTTAAAGAACACAGGCCGGGAAGATGGCGGCCGCTTCAGGTGTGGGGGACCAGGCTTTTTCCTGCTGTTCACAGGCCGGACCTCCACAATAGCCACACAGCCACAAGGATGTTGTATCTGGGTCCTCTGGGATGTGTTTTCCCTATGTTTCTTTGTATAGGATGTAGGGATGGCCAAGGATTAAAGTAGGATACTCGGAGCTCCACTCTGGCACGTCTGCTTGCTCCTACATCCGGACACGCCCCCCTAGATACAAGTTTTTGAAGGGCCCTGGAGCCCTGGCTGCACTCAGTGTAGCCCAACAAGGTTCATACTGGACTCCATCCAATGACTGGAGAATCCTTCAGACCTACTGTATGTACAGTACACCCCAGAGAGTAATACTGGTACTTGTTTGCTGATAATGCTGTGAAAAAGGAGAAAGGCGCGCGCACACACACACACACACACACACACACACACACACACACACACATATTAGCTATGCCCACCCCTCCCCTCTGCTGTCCATTCAGAGAAGCCTTTGTATTTTCTGAATGTGTTCACACAATACAGGGCTTTTGTGAATGGACAGAGGAGGGGGCACAGGACCTGCATCGACTCTTCTGTTCAAGATGCAGAGCTCAGAAGGATCAGCGTCGCTCTCCCAGGACTACAGTGATGGCTGTCTTCTGGGAGTGCTATAAAGATGTTGGATATAAATATGAGAGCTAAGCCCAGGAGGTATTACGCACCTCGCTGGACTTAACTCGTAGTGTGCGCCTTAATTTTTATTTTATTTTTACAAAGTAGCTGGAAAAACAGACTAATGCGTAAAAGTGCTGTTTATAGGCAGCTATTGACAGAGATACACATAACCTTATCTATTCCCATCAATAGGGATTAGTAAATTGATTGACAATTCAGGTAACCCCCAGATTTTGATGCACATAGGGTCCTATTCATGCTAACTTGGCCAGTCTGCACAGAATTGTACAATTTCTGACTATTGGCTGCTCTAAATCTTGACACACTTACCAATCAGTTCACATGAATATTTGCTTTCAGATGTACAGAGAATCTTGCAGTTCAGGAGTCTCAGCAGTGGTGATTCAGGCAGTACAACTCTCTGCACAAAAGACAAGTCCTTTTGAACATATTGAGGAAAATCTAAAAAAATAATTAGCAATTCATCTGATTTGGGAGTCGATTTCTTCGTCCCTTATCCATCGAACAGCTTGACGCTAATTATAACGCTGTCTATTTTGCCTTTCATCCCCAAAGTCATTATTTTCAAAGCCATCTCTATAGAAACAGCGTGCCTAAATTCCAGCTGCCTTACAATGTTTATTTTGGGACATCCCTCCAAGCTGTCTATGGAAAGAGCTAGGCCTAAATATAGACACTTTTAGTTAAAAAGTATATTCAAAAAATAATTTCCCTGAAACATGATAAATAGAAAACCACCTCTCAGCTTTAAATGTTAAAGTGAATGAGTTTTTTTTTTTTTTTTTTCTTTCCTTTTTATGTACTGCATGGCTTTCCATAGACGGCTAGAATGTTGGGCAATTCCCCTGAAGTTGGAGCTGTGGAAGGCCTTGCAAGTCCTGGGCTGGGTGGAAAATGATTAGCCGGACAGTGAATGTATCCTAACCGATTCAGTTCTTGTTTTGTTTGGTAGTCAGGCAACTGTGCCTGTACTATGGCTGGCAGCGGGGAGTCTTCTATCCATGCTGTTGGCATGGATGGGAGAATTGTTTGATTTTCTGTCATAGAAAATAGAGCTGCGTATGGCTAGCCTAAGGTCTAGTGTATGACAAAGAACAATGCATTACCTAAGATATCATTTATTAATAGAATACACAAATGATTATTTTCACAAAGCAACTCAATCGCAAGGAAACCCGCCTCATTGCAGAACATGAACAGTAACAATAGGCAGACCTGGGTGACACTCCATAGCAGAAGTAAGGGCTAATGTGTTATGAGGGATATATCCTCTTCCTCAGAGTTCTGCAATGCTTTCCTAGCGATTTTACGAGCTTGTTATTCAGTTGGTTTGGTATTATAACTATTTCTGTATTCTTTTAATAAATATTAGGTGTCTTGGGTAATGCTGGTGTGCCCTTCTTGTTCGTTATTATTTAGTTGCAAGTATCCCCCAAATCTGAAGAAGTGCAGCAAAGCTTGGAGTCTACCTGGTTACCTGTGGAAGTATGAAACCAGCAATATAGACTACTATGTGACTGCTATGCATATTGGCCACTGGCCCTTTAGCACTGTGGTTTATTTATTACGGGTACTTATATAGCGCTGTCAATTTACGCAGCACTTCACATATATATATTTTATACATTCACATCCGTCTGTGCCCTCGATGAGCTTACAATCTAAGGTCCCTAACTCGCATTCATACATACACATACTAGGGCCAATTTAGACAGGAGCCAATTAACCTACCAGCATGTATTTTGGAGTGTGGGAGGAAACCGGAGTACCCGAAAGAAACCCACTCAAGGAGAACATGCAAACTTCAGGCAGGTAGTGTCGTGGTTGGGATTCGGACTGCCGGCCCTAATGCTGCTAGGTGAAAGTGCTAACCACTTAACCACTGTGCTGCCTCCTTATATGGTTAGTGTATGTAAAATGTAAACTGCCTGCTATTATCTTCAATAGCCATGGTACCTGCCGCTGCCTAAATAGTGGAGCTGCCAAACCATAATTGCATCTAATAGGATGCAGTCCCTCTGTTTGGCCGATAATAGTCCACCTGGCTCAGTCGATCTTTAAATGGAGATGTACATAGTTAAACTCCATTCAGGTCCCGCGTGGCACTGTGGTGCGGTGGCATCCGCAGTTAGTCCATTCTACATTGTGATATGATTGGCAATCACCACACCCCAAAAAAAAAAGAAAAAACATAAGCAGTACCCCCTCCCCCGCTCAGTCTGGGCATGCAAAAATTGAGGAGTACGATCGTTGAAATACTGTATAGAGGAATTCTTTCTCCAGTCCTAGCAACCCCTTCATGTCAACAGGCCTTTATTCCTTGCATTACCTCATAGCCAAGCAATTTCCAGAGCCAGAAAAAACATCAAAATGTGAGGAATGAGGAATAGCTTGGATCATGTCAAAAACGAGCTTGGAGGTGAGAGGCCCAGATATATGTTCATACATAGAGAGATCACCTGTATCCATCAATCCAGTTATTCAACTCCGGGGTGTGCCCCTCTTTTTATTATCTGGTAGAAACCAAAGGCTTGGTTCACTTGGCTGTAACCTTTGTTGCTATACCAACCTTTAGAGAAGTGAGTGACCGAGCTGAAAATAACAATCATTATGGAAAAGAACCTGAACCTAATGGCATTTATTTCCCTGTTAACATGAGTAAGAGGAGGGTATTGTTAATCACTTTATATACGATACGCGTGCTTGGGTTTTGCTGTGTTCTACTCTGAGGCTTATTTCATAGTTTGTAATAATCTCTCCGTCAGTCTTCAGTTTTGTGGGATCTCCGTGTGACAGTCCACAGACCGCATTTTATGGGATGATTCAAACATGGCTTGTGGCAGTAATGTTTAGGAAGGGTATGGAACCTGGGGAGTGTACCTATGATGCCAGTTAATCCCATTGAGCTCTCTAGAGACCTAGTGGGCTCATCAAGGAAACATCAATGAAGTAGGGTGCCCAGGGGGGAGAACCTCTGGGGGAATCTAGGATGGAAAAGGACCTGGGGGTCCTAGTAGATGATAGGCTCAGCAATGACATTCAATGCCAAGCTTCTGCTAACAAAGCAAACAGAATATTGGCATACATTAAAAAGGGGATCAACTCCAGGGATAAAACTATAATTCTCCCGCTCTACAAGACTCTGGTCCAGCCGCACCTAGAGTATGCTGTCCAGTTCTGGGCACCAGTCCTCAGGAAGGATGTACTGGAAATGGAGCGATTACAAAGAAGGGCAACAAAGCTAATAAAGGATCTGGGAGGATATTAGTTATGAAGAAAGGTTGCGAGCACTGAACTTATTCTCTCTGCAGAAGAGACGCTTGAGAGGGGGATATGATTTCAATATACAAATACCGTACTGGTGACCTCACAATAGGGATAAAACTTTTTCGCAGAAGGGAGTTTAACAAGACTTGTGGCCACTCATTAAAATTAGAAGAAAAGAGGTTTAACCTTAAACTACGTAGAGGGTTCTTTACTGTAAGAGCGGCAAGGATGTGGAATTCCTTTCCACAGGCAGTGGTCTCATTGAGGGGCATTGATCGTTTCAAGAAACCTATTAGATAAGCACCTGAACGGCCGCAACATACAGAGCTATACAATGTAATACTGACACATAATCGCATACATAGGTTGGACTTGTGTCTTTTTTCAACCTCACCTACTATGTAACTTGATGACCCAATGACATAAATATCCTCCCCCTTTTACCACACCAACCCCAACATCAAAGTACCAATTTAACATAGGGGGTGAAAGGTCCTATTAGTTCTTGTGCAGGGGTTAAAAGGACACCTTTCATGAGAAACGGGCAGATGGCCATTGCTGGGTTCTCATGCTGGCCTTCTGGCTTCACTGATGTGAAACAAATATGCAGATATGGTCCTCTGACTCTTTTGTGTCCCGTGAATTCTAGGTCTGTAACTGAAAAATGATTAAAGTGGTTGTAAACCCGTACGTCAGGGGTGTCCAACCTTTTGACCTTCCTGGGCCACATTGGAAGAAGAATTGTCTTGGGCCGCACATAAAATACACTAACAATGAAGCTGGGTACACATGATCCAAATATTGGCTGGTTCAGCTGGAACCGGACAACATTCAGTATGTGTGTACAGCCGTTTTTAGGACAGAAGTCAGTCTCCTAACCGGCTTCTGTCGAGCGGGCATGCTGGAAAACCAGCATCTGATCAACGCTGATCAGTTTGTTTTGGGGGTGGGGGGTTTTGTCACAGTAGCACAGTGGGTGGAGATTGCCGCACTAATATGGCTTAGGTTAGGGTGCAGGCTGAACAATCAAAAACTGAGTGGGTACCCAGCTTTAGGCCCATTTCACAAGGGCATCTCCACTAAGCAGAATCTGATCCCCGCTGAGCAGGCAGATGACTGGTCCATTTCGGCTTTGCTATACAGAGCGGACATGGACACAGTCCTGCTCTCCTCTATGGGGCAATCGGATGGAAATGGACCTCCTGTCCGTTTCCATCCGATCCACCGGACGGATAGAAAATTAAGACCACCATCAGTTTTTTTTTGATCGGATAGCGGCAGGTGGCAACAGACATGTGACCGCTGACACCTGCCGCTCTATAGAGGACAGTGCAAGGTCCGATCAGGTCCGCCTGAAAAACTGAGAGGTGGACCTGATCGGACAGCCCATGTGAAAGGGTCCTAATGATAGCCAATGAGCAGAAAAAGTGAGGGCGATCACTCAAGTTAACAATTGGATTTCAACTGTGTGCTGTGTGGGGAGGTAGAGGGGTGGTTGTGGGCGGGGCTTTGGAGAGACACAGCCCACCTCAGCACCCCCCCCTAGATTCCGCCATGCTGCATTTACTTGCCTGGAGCTAGCCCGGAGTCGCTGCATTCACTGCTGCTGGTGCTATTGCAAACCGGACAGCTCGAGCATCCCTCCAGGCATGCCTGTGTCCGGGTTGTTGCCAGTGCCTGCCTCCCCTATCGCAAACACAGAGTCCGTCCAAACATGAATATCCGTGCTGGGCGCGGAGGCTGCTATACTTGCACGGCATCCCTCCTAGATGTTGCTCCATGCTTGACACTCTTGGGCCATGGGTTGGAATAACATTAGAGTTGCCACCTCATCCCTTTAAACCCGAACACCTTTGAATTACACAGGTTCTGATTAATTAAATGCAGATGAGGCACCAAGTGAGGTTAATTACCACCTGAATCAGCCACAGAACCTGTGTAATTCATATGTGTTCGGGTTTATAGGGATGAGGTTGCAACCATAAAGAACATGCACTGCTGAGCAGCAAAAGAATTTGAAGTCACGTGTAGATTATACAATACACAAACAATCCATCATTTTTTCGCAGTCGAGGTGTTACCTAAACTGGGGCAGAAATGCAACACAGGTTCAGGTTGATTGTAATAGCAATAAGATTTTTAAATCGCTTACCACCTGTTGTTCACGGTAAGTGTTTGGCTCGCACATGACATGAGCACAGATGCAAGTTTAAACAGTTTTCGCTTTTCTTTTTCTTTTTTTGGTACATGGTTGTATGTAGAACTGGTTACCATGTAAATGACTAATTGCCTACTAAGTCCATTTTATATGCTCACTTATAGCCGGCATGTAGAAAATACTGTTGGCTACAAAGCTCACTTACATCCTTTTGTTTTCCAGGCACTAAAAGATGAACGCAGCGACATAGAAAGCAGTTCAGAAGAAGAGGATACGACAGTTAATAGCACTAAAGGAATACACAACACATCCAGCAATGGGGCAAACAGAGTCAACGGCCATGCAGCAAACAGCCAGTGGGCTGACAAATAAGTGTGTGAGATGTGCAGCGACTTGGTAATATGTCACCTTTTAAAAAAAAAAAAAAAGACTTCGTAAGACTTGGCCTAAGTCATTCCTCACGTAAACCTGTCCTGAACTGAGCCGCCCCTGGAGGGTGAAGCACGCCCTGCATCAGACAACAGTCGGATACAATCCTAGCCATCACTTGACAGTTTGCTATGCTGGATCAGGATTGCCATGCACTGGCTGCCCTATACTGTTTGACCTGATAGATCTGCACCTTTCATAAACTGTGTGCTGAATTCCCTCCACTCCATTCAATCACTTTTCAAAAGAGACTGCTGTTTGCACAGGCTATGGTGAGGATTGCGGTTCTTGGACCAATACAGACCTTTTGTTCGGCGATGGCTGAACATTAGGCCTTTTTGAAAGATGAGATTTGGCCCAGAGCTTTTATGCAGTTGTGCTAGGTACAACGGGTGGCGACCCCAACGCAAGCTGTGTGTGAAATCTCTAAAGTTTGCGCCTTAATGTCATATTTTATATTCTTGTTTACTTCAGTCTGTGAAGAAAAGGTAAATGAGAAAAATAAAAAAAAATAAAAAACTCCAAGACTGGACACAGTGCTGGGTTTTCTGTTTCTAAAAGCAGCCCAACATCCTATAGAAACCCACACCAGTGTCGTCATGCAGTGTGACACAGACCCTTTTTTCACTGGATCAGGCTTCAGGTTATATTATAATAATCATTCCTCTGATGAACAGTCCCTGGAACTCTGAGATGAGATACATTTTTCGAACACTTAGTTCAAAAAATGTAATATAGTGCACACTGCATGCCTTTTCCTTGTAGTCCACCAATGCATTCTGAGTCGGCAAATAGATGATTCCTCGGTAAGTATCAAGGTAATAAAGTCACCAACACCACAGACGAGTCTTGAGTAAACAAGAAGTTCTTTTGCATGAACAAAAACCAACAGCTCAGGGCAACATTGGGGTCCCTTTATCAAGGCATAGATGTATTTGTTGTGTCTATGGCTTGATAAAGGGACTCTGTACTGCTCTAAAATGTTGGTTTGTACGTGCAAGTAAACAACTCTGGCACTGGCAATTTCATTATTAAAATCTCATTATTTAAAGCTTAGATTGCTTATTTTATTAACTTTATCGTTGATAATGTGTCTTTACCTTGGCTGTGTAATTTCCTCCAGGCTTACTTCAAACTGCTTTTAAAAAAGTTTTAACCTTTTGAGGAAAGCACGGCTCCCCACTGTACTTCTGGCCTGGTGGAGACATGAGCACTGTAGGTCTAACAGATGCTGATGTGTCTTCACCTCCTCTCCTCTTAGCCATTCACCAATCATATGGCCGTAGAGCACTGGTATTCATCAGGCCTGCAGCACAACACTTGTTGGCAATTGGATAATGCAGACTGCTCATAGTTAGACCCCTTTCACATTTGAAGGTGCTTTTCAGACATTTTAGCGCTAAATATAGCACCTGAAAAGCACCTCTCAAGCCTCCCCAGTGTAAAAACCTGAGTGCTTCCACACTGGAGCTGTGCGCTTGCAAGACGGGAAAAAGAGTCCTGCAAGCGGCATCTTTGGGGCGGCTTGGGAGCGGGGAATACCCCACTCCCAAAATGCCCTGCCTATTGAAATGAATGGGCAGCACTGCCTGCAAAGTGCTTCGGCAGAGCCGCAACACGAGGCGCTTTTAACCCTTTGTTCGGTCGCTAGCGGGGGTTAAAAGCGCCCCACTAGCGGCCAAAAAGCACTGCTAAAAGTAGGTTAAATCATTGCTAAAACTAGCAGCGCTTTACTACTAACGTGGCCCAAGTGTGAAAGGGGTCTTGGGGTACAGAAAGTGACCCCCCAGTGGTTTTATTCCCATTATACTATAGAGAGCAGTGTTTTCTATTGTGAAGTGCTCTGAAATTTGCCAATTCAGGGTGCTTATATGAATTGAGATTTTGGGGGGAGATTCAGAGCACCCTAGATCAGCCATTCTCAACATGGGTGGTGTGCAATCTTAGGGTTCCTCTAGAGGTTGCTAGGGGTTCCTTGAGCTGTGGCTGACTGACCTCCCATCTGATGGTGCCTGCATTCTTCTGTTGGATTGGACTACACAGGCCAGTCTTTGCCCCTCCCACATGCTTTGGCCACCCATGACCCTGTCCACTGGTTCACCAGCTTTCCTTAGACCACGAACATTCCACAAGAGTTGTAGTTTTGGAGTTGCTCTGACCCTGTTGTCTAGCCCTTAACATTTTGGCTGTTAACAACTTCAATACCGGGCACTTTTACCCCCTTCCTGCCCAGGCTAATTTTGAGCGCTGTTGCCCTTTGACAAAAGTTATGCAATGCTGTACCCATATGACATCATGTGACATTTTTATCATTTTTTTTGAGACAGAGCTTTACTTTGGTGGTATTCAATCGCCGCTGGGTTTTTTATTTTTTGCTAAAAGAAAATTTTGTAAATAAGTAATTTTTTTTCTTCACTAATGTGCGCTCATGAGGCTGCACTGATGGACACAATTTATATGACAATTGCACGGTCATGCAACACTACCCATAAGGGTGCTGATGAGGGGGGACTAATATGCAGCACTGATGAACACTGATACACTTAGGGGCACAGATAGGCAGGCACTGATGGCATTGTTGGGGCTGCACTGATGATCAGTGCCCTGATTATCTGTACAGGTGTCGTCCCCCCCCCCCCCCCCCCCCGTGAGGAAATGCCACTTATCTGCTCTCCTCATCTCGCACGCGGTCAGTGTGAATGGAGGAAAGCCGATAACCTGCATTTCACAACTGATCACATGGGTAAAGAGCCGCGTCGTCTGATTTTTACAGAGATCGGTTATGCTCCATGTCCCAGGGACACGGCACGCTGCTGATCGTCACACGCTGAGTGGGACGACGTTGTAGGACATCGTCCCAGAACAACAGAACCACCCTGCTGTGGTCATTTCCCTATACGATGGGTGGGAGGTGTTCTCTGGACACAGTGATTACTGATCTTTATGGTAGATGTGTGTTGGCTGTTTTGCAAATTAACAACTCCTCTTTTACATTTGTTGCTTTATATATCCCACCTCCCTTTATTGTGATATTTTGGGAAAATGCTATATCCCAGGTGCTCCTGGTAGCAGCAGGCCCTTTAATTTTAGACAGGGATCTTAATATGGTGCTTTCACCCAGGGCCAATCTTAGGGTCACAGACGCCTGGGTGCTGAAATATTTCTGGTGCCCCCCCACATGGGTGTGGTCCACTTACTAACTCCTCCCCTTTACAAATGTTTCTATGGCAACAACTTCACCTCTCCATCTATAAGCCCCACCACATTTTGTAATCTGAATGCTTTGACAATAGCTTTGCCCAGCCCTAGAAGGCTTCACTTGCCTTGAGGCTGGGTTCACACTTATACGAATTTTGATGAGGGTTTCCCTGCATCCAATTCGCATAGCAAGAGATTGTGACCGGCTCTCTATGAAGCCGGTTCACATCTCCACAGCAGGTCCGGTGCGAATTGCACAGGAGTCCTGTGCGTGTTTTGGTCCCTTTCATGTCCGAATTCAGCACAAAATTTGGGCTGAAATCAGACTTAAAACGGTGAATGGAGACGCACCGGACTCCTGCTGTGAGACGCTGCGTGTTCTAGTGTGAACCCAGCCTAAATAATGGGTACTGGGGCTGGCTGCTGGGGCCTGGCTGGCCATCTTTGCTGCTGGCACTTTGGAAGGGGAAAGGGCAAACAAAGCGGATCCTTCTGCGGACTGTTTGCCCTAAAGTAAATGGCCGTGCAGGCGGGTCATATCGTGAATGTCATGTGACGTTAAGACGATGCGCGCCTCCGTGCACTGTCTGGGACCTCCTCCCCCTCCCCCTCCCAGCTCCACTACTACCTCCCAGATAGAATTGAAGTGCCGCTGCGCTAAGCCCAGGGAGGCAGCACGCAGCTGAATGCAAGCGAGTGCCACTAGACAGGGGAGTACCTAGAGCATTTGGCACCCGGGTCGGATCCTATATTTTGCACCCCCCAACTTTAACCACTTAAGGACCAGGCCTATTTTTGATAACTGTTGTTTACAAGGTAATATATATATATATATATATATATATATATATATATAATTTATTTTTTTTGCTAGAAAATTACTTTGAAAAAATATATATTATATATTTGGGGGTTCTGACACCCTAGAGAATAAAATGGCGGTCGTTACAATACTTTGTCACACCGTATTAGCTCAGTGGTCTTACAAACGCACTTTTTAAAATAAATAAGAATACAGTAAGGTTAGCCCAATTTTTTTTCTATAATGTGAAAGATGATACGCCGAGTAAATTGACACCCAACATGTCATGCTTCAAAATTGCACCCGCTCGTGGAATGGTGACAAACTTTGTCACTCAAAAATCTTCATAGGCGACGTTAAAAATATATATATTTTTTTTTTTTTTTTACAGGTTACCAGTTTTGAGTTAGAGGAGGTCGTGCTAGAATTATTGCTGTTGCTCCAACGATTACGGTGATACCTCACATGTGTAGTTTGAAGACCGTTTTCATATGTGGGCATGACTTGCGTATGCGCTCGCTTCTGCGCACAAACTCGGAGGGACGGGGCGCTTTAAACATTTTTTTTCTTATTTGCGGTATTTTACTTTTTATTTTGCCACTGTTCTTTTAAAAATAAATTGTAGATGACGTTTATTCCTATTGCATCCCTTGAAGTGAGATCTGGGGTCAAAAAACCTCAGATCTCACATTTACACTTTTAAAAGCAAAAAAAATAATCTAAAATTGTCCCTTTAAGGCCTTTGGGCGGAAATGGCGTTTGACGTTGCTGCCATTATCCAGTGGCACAGAATCGGATGGGGGCCATCATTTGCTCACTCAACTTAGTGCCAAGCAGGGGAAAGGATCAAATCGTCTACGGTAAGCGGGGAAGACTACTATCCCGCTGCTGATAAAAGTGATCTTGTGGCGAATCTGCCACGGAGACCACTTTTACCTCAAAGCAGACCGCCCGCCATTGAAGAAAATATTGGTGTTATGGTAGCTATCTGCTGCCATACCAACTGTATTTAACATCAAAGGACCGACGTATATAGACGTTGGGTGGTCTGGAAGTGGTTACAATGTAAAAACATACACACAATTTTGTAATGTTTTCAAGAATATTTATTGCACAAATTTCACAGCCCCCGTCTCTCTAATCACCGTGCTCCCTTTTAAAAAAAATAAGCACAATTAATGCCACACACACAGAATAACCCTGGGGTGTGAACGAGTTCTCCTTTTGCAATTTACTCCAAGTTATCTGCAACAGTTCTTCCTTCAGACAATTGTGTAATAAAGGATGACGAAAACACTGACATCATAATGAGTCACTGTGGTGTTCGTTGAGAACTGTACTGTCAGAACAAGGAAGAGGAAACAGGATAGGACTTTGTGTAAAAATTTTCTGACTAAACTTGAGGGATCTTGACACCGTAATTAAAATTGCATTTGTCATTGCTAAATGTTCCGGCTGTCATAAATATTTACACCCGACAATGTAAGACAATATCCCTTAAAACAGACTTCCACACACTTTTTTTAACCACTTAAGCTCTGGAAGATTTACCACAGGATCCATGCCTTCTGTACTGACAGAACAGTGATCTTTCTTGTTCATAGACTGGCATTCTATCAATGTAACAAACGATTTAGTGGGTGCTGGTGGATATTGGAATCAGCACGATACCCAGAAGTGCAGGATCCCATTCTCTCTCTCTATCTATATATATTGTGTGTGTGTGTGTGTACACACACACACACACACACACACTCTCTCTCAAAAGTGAGTACACCCCTCACGTTTTTGTAAATTATTTTATTATGCCTTTTCATGTGACAACACTGAAGAAATGACACTTTGCTACAATGTAAAGTAGTGAGTGTACAGCTTGTATAACAGTGTAAATTTCCTGTCCCCTCAAAATAACTCAACACACAGCCATTAATGTCTAAACCCCTGGCAACAAAAGTGAGTACACCCCTAAGTGAAAATGTCCAAATTGGGCCCAATTAGCCATTTCCCCTCCCCCGATGTTATGTGGCTTGTTAGTGTTACAAGGTCTCAGGTGTTTTAAATTGGGTGTTATCACTCTCACCCCCTCATATGGGTCACTGGAAGTTCAACGTGGCACCTAATGGCAAAGAACTCTCTGAGGATATAAAAAAAATTTTTTTTGCTCTACATAAAGGTAGCCTAGGCCAGTGATGGCGAACCTTGGCACCCCTGTTGTTTTGGAACTACATTTCCCATAATGCTCATGCACTCTGCAGTGCAGTTGAGCATCATGAGAAATGTAGTTCCAAAACATCTGGAGTGCCAAGGTTCGCCATCTCTGGCCTAGGCTGTAAGAAGATTGCTAAGACCCTGAAACTGAGCTGCAGCACAGTGGCCAAGACCTTACAGTGGTTTAACAGAACAGGTTCCACTCAGAACAGGCCTCGCCATGGTCAACCAAAGAAGTTGAGTGCACGTGCTCAGCGTCATATGCAGAGGTTGGTTGTCTTTGGGAAATAGACATATGGGTGCTACCAGCATTGCTGCAGAGGTTGAAGGGGTAGGGGGGTCAGTCTGTCAGTGCTCAGACCATAAACCACACGCTGCATCAAATTGGTCTGCTTGGCTGTCGTCCCAGAAGGAAGCCTCTTCTAAAGATGATGCACAAGAAAGCCTGCAAACAGTTTTGCTGAAGACAAGCAGACTAAGGACATGGATTACTGGAACCATGTCCTGTGGTCTGATGAGACCAAGATAAACCTATTTGGTTCAGATGGTGTCAATCGTGTGTGGTGGCAACCAGGTGAAGAGTACAAAGACAAGTGTGTCTTGCCTACAGTCAAGCATGGTGGTGGGAGTGTCATGGTCTAGGGCTGCATGAGTGCTGCCAGCACTGGGGAGCTACAGTTCATTGAGGGAACCATAAATGCCAACATGTACTGTCACATATTGAAGCCGAGCATGATTCCCCCCCCCCCCCCTTCGGAGACTGGGCAGCAGGGCAGTATTCCAACATAGCTAGGGATGCACCGAATGGGTTTTTTGGTGCCGGAACCAATACCGAAAAAAAAATTCCTTGATCCCTATATCGAAACAGAACGTATTTAAAAAAAAATATTTTCATACAGGAGATGGTCAGAGACTGGGGACATGGTGCAGGAGATGGTCAGAGACTGGGGACATGGTACAGGAGATGGTGAGAGACTGCGGACATGGTACAGGAGATGGCCAGAGACTGCAGAGATGGTACAGGAGATGGTCAGAGACTGGGGACATGGTACGGGAGATGGTCAGAGACTGGGGACATGGTACGGGAGATGGTCAGAGACTGGGGAGATGGTCAGAGACTGGGAACATGGTACTGGAGATGGTCAGAGACTGGGGACATGGTACGGGAGATGGTCAGAGACTGTGGACATGGTACAGGAGATGGTCAGAGACTGGGGACATGGTACAGGAGATGGTCAGAGACTGGGGACATGGTACAGGAGATGGTCAGAGACTGGGGACATGGTACAGGAGATGGTCAGAGACTGGGGAGATGGTACAGGAGATGGTCAGAGAGTCAGAGACTAGGGACATGGTACAGGAGATGGTCAGAGACTGTGGACATGGTACAGGAGATGGTCAGAGACTGTGGACATGGTACAGGAGATGGTCAGAGACTGGGGACATGGTACAGGAGATGGTCAGAGACTGGGGACATGGTACAGGAGATGGTCAGAGACTGGGGACATGGTACAGGAGATGGTCAGAGAGTCAGAGACTGGGGACATGGTACAGGAGATGGTCAGAGACTGGGGACATGGTACAGGAGATGGTCAGAGACTGGGGACATGGTACAGGAGATGGTCAGAGACTGGGGACATGGTACAGGAGATGGTCAGAGACTGTGGACATGGTACAGGAGATGGTCAGAGACTGGGGACATGGTACAGGAGATGGTCAGAGATTGCGAACAAGGTACAGGAGATGGTCAGAGATTGCGAACAAGGTACAGGAGATGGCCAGAGACTGCGGACATGGTACAGGAGATGGCCAGAGACTGCGGACATGGTACAGGAGATGGTCAGAGACTGCGGACATGGTACAGGAGATGGTCAGAGACTGCGGACATGGTACAGGAGATGGTCAGAGACTGGGGACATGGTACAGGAGATGGTCAGAGAGTCAGAGACTAGGGACATGGTACAGGAGATGGTCAGAGACTGGGGACATGGTACAGGAGATGGTCAGAGACCAGGGACATGGTACAGGAGATGGTCAGAGAGTCAGAGACTGTGGACATGGTACAGGAGATGGTCAGAGACTGGGGACATGGTACAGGAGATGGTCAAAGATTGCGGACATGGTACAGGAGATGGCCAGAGACTGCGGACATGGTACAGGAGATGGTCAGAGACTGGGGACATGGTATGGGAGATGGTCAGAGACTGGGGACATGGTACGGGAGATGGTCAGAGACTGGGGACATGGTACGGGAGATGGTCAGAGACTGGGGACATGGTACAGGAGATGGTCAGAGACTGGGGACATGGTACAGGAGATGGTCAGAGACTGGGGACATGGTACAGGAGATGGTCAGAGACTGGGGACATGGTACAGGAGATGGTCAGAGAGTCAGAGACTGGGGACATGGTACAGAAGATGGTCAGAGACTGGGGACATGGTACAGGAGATGGTCAGAGACTGCGGACATGGTACAGGAGATGGTCAGAGACTGGGGACATGGTACAGGAGATGGTCAGAGACTGTGGACATGGTACAGGAGATGGTCAGAGACTGGGGACATGGTACAGGAGATGGTCAAAGATTGCGGACATGGTACAGGAGATGGCCAGAGACTGGGGACATGGTACAGGAGATGGTCAGAGACTGAGGAAATGGTACAGGAGATAGTCAGAGACTGGGGACATGGTACAGGAGAGGATCAGAGACTAGGGACATGGTACAGGAGATGGTCAGAGACTGAGGACATGGTACAGGAGCTGGTCAGAGACTGGGGACATGGTACAGGAGATGGTCAGAGACTGCGGACATGGTACAGGAGATGGTCAGAGACTGCGAACATGGTACAGGAGATGGTCAGAGACTGGGGACATGGTACAGGAGATGGTCAGAGACTGCGAACATGGTACAGGAGATGGTCAGAGACTGTGGACATGGTACAGGAGATGGTCAGAGACTGTGGACATGGTACAGGAGATGGTCAGAGATTGGGGACATGGTACAGGAGATGGTCAGAGACTGCGGACATGGCACAGTAGATAGACAGAGACTGCGAAAAAAGGTACAGGAGATGGTCAGAGACTGCGGAAAAAGGTACAGGAGATGGTCAGAGACTGCGGACATGGTACGGGAGATGGTCAGAGACTGCGGAGATGGTCAGAGACTGCGGACATTGTACGGGAGATGGTCAGAGACAGGGGACATGGTACGGGAGATGGTCAGAGACTGCGGACATGGTACGGGAGATGGTCAGAGACTGGGGACATGGTACAGGAGATGGTCAGAGAGTCAGAGACTGGGGACATGGTACAGGAGATGGTCAGAGACTGGGGACATGGTACAGGAGATGGTCAGAGTCAGAGACTGGGGACATGGTACAGGAGATGGTCAGAGACTGGGGACATGGTACAGGAGATGGTCAGAGTCAGAGACTGGGGACATGGTACAGGAGATGGTCAAAGATTGCGGACATGGTACAGGAGATGGCCAGAGACTGCGGACATGGTACAGGAGATGGCCAGAGACTGCGGACATGGTACAGGAGATGGTCAGAGACTGCGGACATGGTACAGGAGATGGTCAGAGACTGCGGACATGGTACAGGAGATGGTCAGAGACTGGGGACATGGTACAGGAGATGGTCAGAGACTGGGGACATGGTACAGGAGATGGTCAGAGACTGGGGACATGGTACAGGAGATGGTCAGAGAGTCAGAGACTGGGGACATGGTACAGAAGATGGTCAGAGACTGGGGACATGGTACAGGAGATGGTCAGAGACTGGGACATGGTACAGGAGATGGTCAGAGACTGGGGACATGGTACAGGAGATGGTCAGAGACTGGGGACATGGTACAGGAGATGGTCAGAGACTGGGGACATGGTACAGGAGATGGTCAGAGTCAGAGACTGGGGACATGGTACAGGAGATGGTCAGAGATTGCGGACATGGTACAGGAGATGGCCAGAGACTGCGGACATGGTACAGGAGATGGTCAGAGACTGCGGACATGGTACAGGAGATGGTCAGAGACTGCGGACATGGTACAGGAGATGGTCAGAGACTGGGGACATGGTACAGGAGATGGTCAGAGACTGGGGACATGGTACAGGAGATGGTCAGAGACTGGGGACATGGTACAGGAGATGGTCAGAGACTGGGGACATGGTACAGGAGATGGTCAGAGACTGGGGACATGGTACAGGAGATGGTCAGAGAGTCAGAGACTGGGGACATGGTACAGGAGATGGTCAGAGACTGGGGACATGGTACAGGAGATGGTCAGAGAGTCAGAGACTGTGGACATGGTACAGGAGATGGTCAGAGACTGGGACATGGTACAGGAGATGGTCAGAGATTGCGAACAAGGTACAGGAGATGGCCAGAGACTGCGGACATGGTACAGGAGATGGTCAGAGACTGGGACATGGTACAGGAGATGGTCAGAGACTGCAGACATGGTACAGGAGATGGCCAGAGACTGCGGACATGGTACAGGAGATGGTCAGAGACTGGGGACATGGTACAGGAGATGGTCAGAGACTGCGGACATGGTACAGGAGATGGTCTGAGACTGCGGACATGGTACAGGAGATGGTCAGAGACTGCTGACATGGTACAGGAGATGGTCAGAGACTGTGGACATGGAACAGGAGATGGTCAGAGAGTCAGAGACTGGGGACATGGTACAGGAGATGGTCAGAGACCAGGGACATGGTACAGGAGATGGTCAGAGACTGTGGACATGGTACAGGAGATGGTCAGAGACTGGGGACATGGTACAGGAGATGGTCAAAGATTGCGGACATGGTACAGGAGATGGTCAAAGATTGCGGACATGGTACAGGAGATGGCCAGAGACTGGGGACATGGTACAGGAGATGGTCAGAGACTGAGGAAATGGTACAGGAGATAGTCAGAGACTGGGGACATGGTACAGGAGAGGATCAGAGACTAGGGACATGGTACAGGAGATGGTCAGAGACTGAGGACATGGTACAGGAGATGGTCAGAGACTGCGGACATGGTACAGGAGATGGTCAGAGACTGCGGACATGGTACAGGAGATGGTCAGAGACTGCGAACATGGTACAGGAGATGGTCAGAGACTGGGGACATGGTACAGGAGATGGTCAGAGACTGCGAACATGGTACAGGAGATGGTCAGAGACTGTGGACATGGTACAGGAGATGGTCAGAGACTGTGGACATGGTACAGGAGATGGTCAGAGATTGGGGACATGGTACAGGAGATGGTCAGAGACTGCGGACATGGCACAGTAGATAGACAGAGACTGCGAAAAAAGGTACAGGAGATGGTCAGAGACTGCGGAAAAAGGTACAGGAGATGGTCAGAGACTGCGGACATGGTACGGGAGATGGTCAGAGACTGCGGAGATGGTCAGAGACTGCGGACATTGTACGGGAGATGGTCAGAGACTGGGGACATGGTACGGGAGATGGTCAGAGACTGCGGACATGGTACGGGAGATGGTCAGAGACTGGGGACATGGTACAGGAGATGGTCAGAGACTGGGGACATGGTACAGGAGATGGTCAGAGACTGGGGACATGGTACAGGAGATGGTCAGATTGCGGACATGGTACAGGAGATGGTCAGAGACTGCGGACATGGTACAGGAGATGGTCAGAGACTGGGGACATGGTACAGGAGATGGTCAGAGACTGGGGACATGGTACAGGAGATGGTCAGAGACTGCGGACATGGTACAGGAGATGGTCAGAGACTGGGGACATGGTACAGGAGATGGTCAGAGACTGGGGACATGGTACAGGAGATGGTCAGAGACTGGGGACATGGTACAGGAGATGGTCAGAGACTGGGGACATGGTACAGGAGATGGTCAGAGACTGGGGACATGGTACAGGAGATGGTCAGAGAGTCAAAGACTGTGGACATGGTACAGGAGATGGTCAGAGACTGCGGACATGGTACGGGAGATGGTCAGAGACTGCGGACATGGTACGGGAGATGGTCAGAGACTGCGGACATGGTACGGGAGATGGTCAGAGACTGCGGACATGGTACGGGAGATGGTCAGAGACTGCGGACATAGTACGGGAGATGGTCAGAGACTGCGGACATGGTACGGGAGATGGTCAGAGACTGCGGACATGGTACGGGAGATGGTCAGAGACTGCGGACATGGTACGGGAGATGGTCAGAGACTGCGGACATGGTACGGGACATGGTCAGAGACTGGGGACATGGTACGGGAGATGGTCAGAGACTGGGGACATGGTACAAGAGATGGTCAGAGACTGCGGACATGGTACAGGAGATGGTTAGAGACTGCGGACATGGTACAGGAGATGGTCAGAGATTGGGGACATGGTACAGAAGATGGTCAGAGACTGGGGACATAGTATAGGAGATGGTCAGAGAGTCAGAGACTGGGGACATGGTACAGGAGATGGTCAGAGACTGGGGACATAGTACAGGAGATGGTCAGACTGCGGACATGGTACAGGAGATGGTCAGAGATTGGGGACATGGTACAGGAGATGGTCAGAGACTGCGGACATGATACGAGATCAATGCAGCCTCACCAGTGCCTATCAGATGCAGCCAGCCAGTGTCCCCAGTATTGCAGCCGCCTGAGTCCCCAGCCTGTGTCCCCAGTATTGCAGTCCCCAATATTGCAGCTACCTGTGTCCCCATTGCAGCAGCCTGTGAAGGGAAGAGAGAGGAGAGCCGCCGCCACCTGGTTCATTACAGCGCCGGGAATATCACAGCTTTCATTTCAATAGCTGTGTTCCCCACTGTGCGCCGTCACATACAGCCCCTCCCCCTTGTCTGGGGAACTTTGATAGACAGATCACCCGTCCAATCCTGGGACGGGTAATCTGTCTATCAAAGTTCCCCGGACAAGGGGGAGGGGCTGTGTATGTGAGGGCGCGCAGCGGGGAACACACAGCTATTGAAATGAAAGCTGTGATGTTCCGCTGTAATCAACCAGGCGGCTCTCCTCTCTTCTACGCTCTAGGAAGCACCCGTGATAGGCGGCACCAAGGGTGGGGGCAGAGCCCTGCCCTATTTTCAGCTCCATTATCGGCCGGTTTTCTCTTTCAGCAAATTGCCGAAAAGTCAATTTTTGGCCGATATGTTTCGGCGGCCGAAATTTCGGTGCATCCCTAAATATAACGGCCTCAAACACACCTCCAAGACAACCACTGACTTGCTAAAGAAGCTGAGGGTAAATGATGGACTGGCCAAGCATGTCTCCAGACCTAAATACTATTAAGCATCTGTGGGGCATCCTCAAATGTAAGGTGGAGGAGCGCAAGGTCTCTAACATCCACCAGCTCTGTGATGTTGTCATGGAGGAGTGGAAGAGGACTCCAGTGGCAACCTGTGAAGCTCTGGGCAACTCCATGACCAGGAGGGTTAAGGCAGTGCTGGAAAATAATGGTGGCCACACAAAATATTCACACTTTCAGCCCAATTTGGACATTTTCACTTGGGGGTGTGCTCACTTTTGTTGCCAGCGGTTTAGACATTAATGGTTGTGTGTTGAGTTATTTTGAGGGGACAGCAAATTTACCCTATTATACAAGCTGTACACTCACTACATTGAAGCAAAGTGTCATTTCTTCAGTGTTGTCACATGAAAAGATAGAACAAAATATTTACAAAAATGTGAGGGGTGTACTGACTTTTGTGAGATACTGTATATATACATGAGATCCTATACAGTGCGGCCGCCCCGTAGCAGTAAATGTGCTAGGGGGCGGTTGGTAACTGGTTAAGTCCTCCCCCCACATTGGTGATCACATTTCCATTATTCATCAGAAGTTTGTTTTTTTCATCCAAAGCTAACTTATTTGTCCATCAGAACAATACTCTTCCGCTGTACCTTGCCACAGCAAGGTATGCCATATACAGCTGCCCATTGGCTCCTGGGACATGAGTATCATCAATCCCAGGAGTCAATGGGCAGCCTCCGCGTCTAGCATCACTGTATTTCCAAAGCCGGGCTTTGTATGCAATGTGAAAATCAGGAGGTGGATGCTGGGAGGCCAGCAGTACCTTATCCCGGAAGGAGCAACGAGTGGACTTTAGAGGGGATTGCACTTGCTAAGGACAGCCCAGTGAAGAACAATCTAATAAGAGAAGCTAAATTTAGTAGAAACACTGGAATGTATTAGATGCGATGAGACCATCACATGGTTATTTTTTAATAAAAAAAAAAAAAAGGGCTAGTACTCCACTATAAGAATATTGGTTCGATTAATATTTCCGCCGCCGCACATTGCACCGATTTGATGAACATGCTTCATCAAAAGGCAGTGGTGGCACCAGCCTTACTGACACAAAGGTAACTGAATACAGCTAGCAGGAGGAACTGATTTCATATATACAATATATATATATATATATATATATATATATATATATATATATATATATATATATATATATAAACATCAGCTTCAAGCATGAATGCTTTGCAATAGCTGACAGCCCAAGGAGCAAGCTCTGACGACCACTTGTTTTTAACACAAACATAAACACACTTCATTCTTTAGATCTTGTTGGATTGTGCAATTTACATTGGTTAAAATGCAATTTAAAGCGGGAGTCCCGTGAAATTATTTTTTTTAAAAGTCAGCAGCTACAAATACTGCAGCTGCTGACTTTTAAAATAAGGACACTTACCTGTCCAGGGAGCCCACGATGTCGGCACCCGAAGCCGAACCGTCCCTCAGGTGCTGCCGCCCTCATCTTCGGTAAGGGAATCAAGCAGTGAAGCCTTGCAGCTTCACAGCCTGGTTCCCTACTGCGCATTTCGCAATCCGCTGCGCAATCCAAATGATCCCTGCTGTCTCTGGGATCCGTGCGTTTCCCAGCAGACAGCAGGAGGGGGGACGGGAAGCTCGGAAGTGGGTGAAAATACCTGTATTATACAGGTATCTGCACCCCCCTACCCCCTGAAAGGTGCCAAATCTGACACCAGGGGGGGGGGGTCCAAAAAGCAGCGGTTCCATTTTTGTGTGAACCCCTGCTTTAAAAAAACAGCTTATCGTTTACAGCAAGGACGTCTTGTGCTTATGACAGAGGCTGTGTACTGAGTGGCAGATCAAATACAGTTCCACAGAAAAGGAACTAGCTGAGATTTTAGCTTGACTCAGTTAGTATTGTTGTGTTCCTGATCTGCACCTTTCCCTTGTGACAGGTACTCTATGGAAAGATCTGGCATCTATGCAACCCTCAAATCCCTCATCTACCCTAAAAGAATTTATAACAAAAAGATTGTGTTTTTGAATGCTTTTGATTTTTTTTTTTTTTTTAAATGGCGGGTAAACCAAAAGTGATATCAGGTCGTCGCTTTTGTGGTTCCCATAGTGGAGAACCATTGGGACAGGAGAGCCTTGAGCGGGCTGCGAAAGTGGGGGGGGGGGGGGGGCGGCGTAGAAATTACCTACTAAAATTTATTTTAAAAGAGAGCTGACCACCGTTCCTAAAAAGCGGTACCAGGGTGATGCCTGCAGCTGCGAGCATAATCCCAGTATAACTGCTTGAAGTCCAGTGACATACAGGTACATCGCTGGTCGGCAAGTGGTTTAAGTTTTCTCTAATCAAAACCTTTTTTTTTTAGTTTTAAATGAAGTGGAAGAGGGCCAGCCCTTCTGTCAAGTTTTTTGACCGATTTGTACTGAAAATTATCACTGAGAAAAAAGGTAAGGGGGAAATCCACAATGTTGGAGTTGTCCCCTTCCCTCTTCTGCTGACTTCTACTGGGGGACTCCTGTCTCAGGCTGTGTTCACGTATATACGAACTGGATGTGGGTTTCCCCGCATCCAATTTGCATGACATGCAAGTGTGAGCCGATTCACACAGGTCCAGGACGGCCGCGGTCTGGATTGCAGAAGGGTCCTGTGCGCCTTTGGGTCCCTTTTAGGTGCGAGTTCAGGCAAAAATTCAGACCTGAATCACACCTGAATCTGTGTACAGAAACACACTGGACCCCATGCTGTGACCTGCGGCTGCACATATGTGAACCCGGCCTAAGAGAGAAATTCCACTCACTTGGGGAGATTTCCCCTAACTTAGTTTTATTTCAGGGGCAGGAAATAAAAGGGAAATTTCTCCAATGATACACAGACATAAAAAAAAAACAAGTAGTTTATGTGTCTAACATACTGCACAAGAGCTGTACCAATCTGTTTGACGTACAGCTTCTCTCCCGCAGCCCGCTGTTCCTCTACTTAAGTTGGCCATACAGTGGAAATGTCACCTGGTTCCTGATAAACGGACAGAAATACGCCCAGTGGGTGGCCTTGTCAGCCCCCCCTCCCGCCTGACATTCTTTGACTGTAAGATCGTAGAAGCCAGGTGGAAAATTTATTTGTACAAATAAAAAAAGTTTACATGGAAACAGCTCAGCAATATAATCTTTGATGAAACCGAGCTTCATGATCCATGGTGGGAATCCAGAGGTAAGATGGGTGGGTGCAAGGTGATTTCATAGGAGGACGACAGTTCATTGTGCACTTTATTTATTCTTCTGTCTGGTTCTCTGCTGCGATCCGCAGCTGTTCCCTGCGGTGGAAATACCGATACACCCGGAGACTGCACAGATATCCTCCATACAGCGTCAGCAGCATCATAGTGCCAGAAAAGGTCTTGTATCCGAGATCTGCAAGACGCTTACTGGAAACCATCTTTAACCTGAATGATTAAAAAAAAAAAAAAAAAAATCAGTAATGACCAAATATGCAACACTATTCAAATCTTTTACCACTTACCGACCGTCTGATTGGCTGCATTGGAAGCCGGAGGAGAGATATGGAGTCTAATAGACCCCAGATCTCTACATCAAGGAGGACCTGTCATGGCCTGTGCTGTCACAAAGGATGTTGCTCATCCCTTGTGATAGCAATAAAGGGAATACATAAAATAAAAAAGTGTAAAAAATTGTTTTGGATAAAAGTACAAGTTAAAAAAAAAAATAATGATTGAAAGCGTCCCATGCTTATGCGCAAATGCATATGGAAGTCCCACATGCATATGTGAATGGTGATCGCACCACACATGTGAGGTATCGTTGCGAACATCAGAGCGAGAGCAATAATTCTAGTGCCAGACCCCCTCTTTAACTCTAAACTGGTAACCTGCAATAATTTTTAAAGAATCGCCTATGGAGATTTTTAAGTACCGTATATTGGCGCCATTCTACAGTGATCAGTGCTATAAAATAGCATTGATTACTGTGTAAATTACACTGGCAGTGAAGGGGTTAACCACTAGGGGGCGATGAAGGGGTTAAGTGTGTCCTAGGGAGTGATTCTAACTATGGGGTGGAGGGGCTACACCTCACATGACAGCGATCACTGCTCTCGATGCAGTGATGTCTGTCCTGTCACTAGGCAGAAAAATACCAGTTACACTTACCGGTAACGGATTTTCTAGGAAATCTTCCAGGACGGCACACCTGAGAGGATGACTGGTCACACCTGGCAGGAAACACAATTAACAAAGTTTAAAAAGCCCCACCCCTCCCTCTGACCCTCAGTTATGACAAAGTAAACACCCACACCAGTGTCAGAGGGTACATTCTGTGAAGAATAAAACATCACCAACATTTAAGGGTAGGGAAGTAGGCCTGCCGTCCTGGAAGATTTCCTAGAAAATCCGTTACCGGTAAGTGTAACTGGTATTTTTCTCTAGTCATCTTCCAGGACGGCACACCTGAGACGATGAGCAAGAAGTTGAGGCCTACCTTAGGGTGGGATCACCGCCTGTAGGACCTTCCTGCCAAAAGCCAAGTCCTGAGGGGACAACAGCTCCACTCTGTAATGCCTCAGGAAGGTATTATGGCTCGTCCATGTTGCTGCCTTGCAGATCTGATCTATGGAAGCACCTGCCCTTTCTGCCCAGGAGGTCGCCAGAGATCTGGTTGAATGAGCCTTAAGGTGGGATGGAACCGGTTTATCCGAGTGTTTATAGGCTAATGCTATTGCCTGCTTAATCCACCTGGCTATCGTAGGTTTTGAGGCCTGAAGACCCTTTCTTTGGCCCCCAAAAGTAACTAGAAGATGATTTGATCTCCTAAACTCCCTTGCCCTTTCTAGATAGACTAAAAGACAGCGTCTAACATCTAAAAGGTGCAATCTTTCTTCCTTCTCATTCTTCGGATTCTGGCAGAATGATGGAAGAATAATCTCTTGTGACCTGTGGAACCCAGAGGTCACTTTTGGTAAATAAAGAGGATCCTGTCTAAGGATTACCCTGTCCTCTAGGATCAACAAAAAAGGCTCTTTTATTGTCAGGGCCTGTAGGTCGCCTACTCTTCTAGCTGTGGTAATGGCTAGAAGAAAGGCCATCTTAAGGGAAAGAAATTTAAATGAAATTTGATCCAACGGCTCAAATGGCCCTTTCGTTAGGGCGTCCAGAACCAGGGACAAATCCCACGGCGGGAAGCTAACTGTCCTTACCGGGGTTAACCTTTCCCTGGCTAGCAAAAATCTCTTAACCAGAGGGTCTTGAGCTAACCTTGTGTCAAAGAACACTGACAGGGCTGCTACCTGGACCCTAAGGGTACTGACCGCTAACCCTTGGTCTACCCCTTCCTGGAGAAAATCCAGAACGGTTGGAATCGTCTGGATAGTTCTCTGATTTGCTTGAGCCCATCTAGAGAAGATCTTCCAGACCTTTGCATAAATCTGTCTGGTAACCTTCTTCCTACTAAGGAGAAGAGTGTCAATTACCTTCTCCGAGCATCCCCTGTTCCTGAGGATCTCCCTCTCAAGAGCCAGGCCGTCAGGGACAGAAACCCCGGGTTGGGATGAAGCACTGGGCCCTGGCAGAGAAGATCCCGCCTGACCGGGAGATGCAGCGGAGGCACGACTGACCACCTCCACATGGTGGGGAACCAGACCCGCTTCGGCCACCAGGGTGCAATCAGGATAAGGTCTCCATCCGACTGTGACAGCTTTTGAAGCACTCGTGGGATGAGTACCAGGGGAGGAAAGGCATATGCCAGGCTGAAGTCCCAATTCTGAGCGAGAGCGTCTACCCCTGAGGATCTCTGTTCTCTCGTGAGAGAGAAGAATCTCCGCACCTTTGCGTTCTTTTGACAAGCGAATAAATCTATCTCTGGTACTCCGAAATGACGTCTTACCAGAGCAAAAACTTCTTCGTTCAACTCCCATTCTCCCTGAAGAATGGGCTGTCTGCTGAGGAAGTCTGCTTGTATATTGAGGGATCCCTTTATGTGGACCGCAGAGATTGAGAGAATGTTTTTCTCTGCCTCCCCCAGGAAATCTTGGGTCAGTGCCCTTAGACTGACTGACCTTGTTCCCCCTTGACGGTTCAAATAGGATACCGCTACCCGGTTGTCCGAGAAAATTTGGACTTCCCTTCCTTGGATCAAGTCCCGGAAGACACTTAATGCCTTCCCAACTGCCAGAAGCTCCCTGAAGTTTGAGGAAGCTCTGCTCTGACTCTGATCCCAGGGACCCTGGGCGTAGCGGTCTCCTAAATGAGCCCCCCAACCCCAGGCACTTGCGTCTGTTGTAATGCCTATTGGGTCTAGCTGTGTCCACGTCCGACCTCCCGATAGGTTGACGGGATCGAGCCACCAAACTAGGGAGCTTCTTACCTCCTCTAACAGAGGAACTTTCTCCTCCCGCCCCAAGAGGAGAGAAGGAAGCCCTGGAGGACTCGGGAGTGGAGCTGAGCCCAGGGAACTGCCGGGATGCAAGAGGCCATCAGGCCCAACACCCTCATGATGTTTCTCAAAGATACCTCCGGGGCTTCGAGACACACTGTCACTGCGCCCCGAATTTTTTTCGACCTTTTCGGGAGGAAGAAACACTTTCTGGGCTACTGAGTCCAACTGATACCCCAAGTATACCTTTGACTGTGAGGGATCCAGGGAGGATTTCTCCTGACTCACCATCCAACCTAGGGAATCCTGGGTCGACAAGACCAGCTCTCGATCTCTCAGGAGCTGGTCTCTGGATGGACTGTAGATCAACAGATCGTCGAGGTATGGTATCAGAGCTACCCCCTGAAGGTGTAGAAAAGATACCACCTCTGCCAGGACCTTGGTAAAGATCCTTGGACTGGCCGCAAGGCCGAAGGGGAGTGCCCTGAACTGCCAATGCTGCACCCCCTGTTCTGTCCGTACTGCGAAACGCAAGTACTTCTGATGATCCGGGGCAATGGGTACATGCAGGTAAGCATCTTTGAGATCTAACGTGATCATGAAAACTCCCTTCTGGAGGTGTTTTCTGACCGTGTAGATGCTCTCCATTCTAAAATCGCTTGTACAACAGGTAGTGGTTCAGTTTCCGTAGATTGATAATCAACCGAAACTTGCCCGATGGCTTCGGGACCACAAAAATGTGGGAATAAAAACCGAAAGCCCTCTGAGTCACTGGGACCGGGATAATCACTTCCTGTTCTGCGAGCATGCGAACGCTGTCTAGCAAGCCCTTTGCCTTCAGAGAATCTTTGGGAAGGTAAGTAACCAAAAAATTTTGAGGTGGGAGTGACCGAAAATTCCAGCTTGTAACCTAGTTTTATTAGGTCTAAAATATAAGGGCTCTCTGAGATCTTCTCCCACTGGGGAAGGAAACATGAGAGCCTTGCGCCCACTTTTATGGCGTCATTTAGAATCTTTGCTGGACAGTCCGGACCCGTAAAAAAGGATTCCACCTTTTTCTTTGCCCTTTCCGATCCCCCATTTCTTCCTTTGTCCCCCTTTGCCCTTGAACTGGCCTTTTGCAGGGGGGCCACGAAAAAATTTCCTCCCTTTTTCCTTCTTGGGTTTGGAGGGAAATTTCTTACCTTTTTCTGTGGATCGGGAAAGGACCTGTTCCAGACCCGAACCAAAGAGTAGGGAGCCCTCAAAGGGAATACCACAGAGTCGGGACTTAGAAGTGAAGTCTCCGTCCCAAGTCTTAACCCAAAGGGCCCTCCTGGCTGAGTTCAGTAATGCCGCTGACTTAGCAGTCGTCCTTACTGTCTCTACTGCCGCGTCCGCCAAAAAGGCGATAGCTCTCCCTACCACTTCCAGGGATTCTACTACCTCCCTGGATTCCTTCTTACGTGTGAGATGGTCCATCAGCTTGTTGAGCCATGCGTCTGCGTTCCTGGCTACACAAGCTGAAGCCAATGCAGGGCTCATGGCCGATGCATTCGCTTCCCAAGCTCTACGCAACAGGATCTCAGATTTTTTATCCATCTGATCCTGAATGTTACCTGCGTCCTCAAAAGATAAGTCCGACCGTTTAGAAACCTGCGCCAAGGACGCATCTAAACGTGGGACTTTGAAAAATTTTTCTTCCTCCTCCTCCTTAAAAGGACATCTCCGTTTCCAAGTTTTAAGTCTGAGGAGTTTACGCTCAGGTTCCTTCCATTCCCTCAAGATAATATCTTTCAGGGACTGGTGAACTGGGAAGGATCTGGCCTGTGGCTTACCCAAACCTCTATAGACCTTATCCTGAGCTGACACTTGGGCGGAAGGTAACTGAATGTCCTCTGACGCATATACTGCCCTGAGGAGACCCTCCATATCCTCTGCTGAAAAGAGGTGTCCCCCAGATCTGGTCTCTACATGGCTATCCTGATCTGAGTCCTCCCCCTCCTGGGAACTTAGGTCAGAGCTGCAAACCTCCTCCTCTGAATAGTATGGGGCAGGTTCCTGAGACCCTCCTGTAAAGGTAGATCTATCTTCCTGTGAGGGAGAGCTTTCCCTTACTGATCTGGCATCCCCCTGACGCTGATCAAGTGTGGCTTTAAAAGACTGAAGGGTAGCTAGCATCTCAACCTGAAGTGCCCTGCATTCCTTCGCAACCTCTGCTGTCTCTTTGCCTGCCAATTTGTAAATACATTTGTAACAAAAAGGCTTGCTGTGGTCCTGTGGGAGTTTAGTGCTACAAGACCCACAGCGTTTAGTTTTGGATGTGGCTTTCCCAGACCTACTGGCTCTCTCCTGAGCAGGGCATTCGGTCTCTGTAAGAAAGGGACACCCCATTAGCCAACATCACATACACAAACAGTGTGGGGGACAGGGACAATAGGGCCACCCCAAATGTCTGCCCCCCCCTCGCTCCAGCCGAGTCACTCACCCCCTGTGGCGACCTCTGATGCCGTGAGCTCTGGTCCGCCTTCCATCCTCTGCCTCTACACCGGTAGATGGATCGTCTGTGAAGGCTGTGGACCTTAGGCCCCCTCTTTCCAAACAGCCGCCTCGTGCTCTGACCGCCGCGCTCGCCGCCATTTTGTTGAAGCCCCGGCGCGCCGGATATGGCGTCACACCGGCGCCCGGCGGCTTCCGGACATGCGCACTAGCGGCTACAGACGCCGCTCTTGCACCGCGGTCTATCCCTAAGGATGGCACGGCTCCCTAAGGGGAAGAAAACGTTCGGCCATTGGAGCCCAGCTTCCGGCCGACGTGGGGTGTATCAGCGCCCCCCCCAACCGTCCACCACTGTCAGGTATGAGGGGAAAGGAAAAGAGGGAAGGTTAGGTGGCCCCTGGGGTTATGGACAACTCACCTGTCCTAGTGCCCCAGCCTCTCCCATTCAGTTTCTTTTTAGGGAGAGCAGAGGGAAAACCCCTTAATCTAAAGGCATTTAGAAAATGCTTGAACAGAGAACCCCACAGGCACCACTGACTGCTCTGGGTTTGTTCATTAAGGGGGCGACCATGGTCCCAGACCTGAGGTCTTAGAAAAAAATAACAAACGGTTTCGCAGCCATCAGCGTGTGGGAAACACAATCAATAACTGAGGGTCAGAGGGAGGGGTGGGGCTTTTTAAACTTTGTTAATTGTGTTTCCTGCCAGGTGTGACCAGTCATCCTCTCAGGTGTGCCGTCCTGGAAGATGACTAGAGAAAGGGGACATGCTTTGTTTACAAAAGCACCTCTCCATTCTACCTCTCCGTGATACGATGGCAGGAACCTGGCGGACATTGAGTCCATGGGACCCGCGGTTATGGCCACGGAGACCATGGCGGGCACACACCTGCATCACCGCTTCTTAAAGGGGACGTACCTGTACGCCCTTTTGCCCACCAGCGCCATGCCAACGTAAATCGGCGTGCGCTGATCGGCAAGCGGTTAAACGACAAAATTATTATTTTTTTTTTTTTATTGCATTTTAGTGTAAATATGAGATCTGAGGTCTTTTTGACCCCATATCTCATATTTAACAGGTCCTGTCATGCTTTTTTTTCTATTACAAGGGATGTTTACATTCCTTGTAATAGGAATAAAAGTGACCCAAATATTTTTTTTTTTTTTTTTAAAGAACACTCTAAATAAAAAAAAGAAAAAGGTAAAAATAAGAAAGAAAAAAATTAACGTTGCCCTGTCCCGCCGAGCTCGCGTGCAGAAGCTCTGTTCCACTCTGATGGGCACAACAAAATGTGCCCATCAGCATGCCGTTTAACAAAAATGTACCCATTAGAGTGCCCCTTAACATAAAATAGGGGGCACTCTAAAGGGGGACACCGGCTATAAGGGGGCACCTCATGTAAGGGGGCACACTGATGGGAGACACCAGATATAAGGGGTACTCTAACAGTGGCAACTGATTTATGGGGGTAGTCTGATAGGGGCACCCAATGTAATGAATTACTCGGGTAGGGGCCCCTGATGTAAGGGGGAATACTATTGGGGACATTTACAGAGTATTACTAGAGTGTGGGGAGGAAACAGTAAGAAAAGCGCCAGGGAGCACGGCTTGCGCCAAAAAAAGGAATGAAGATGCGTAGAATCTTTCATGGCACAGACTTGTGATTCGGACCAGGGCCGGAAAAATTTTCTAGTGACCGGACCTCCTTGAATTTTAATTCACTACCCCTGCCCTAGAGAGTAAAATGGAGATTGTTGCAATACTTTGTCTCACCATATTTGCACAGCCGTCTTACAAACTAAATTACCCCAATTTTTTTCTACAATGTGAAATATAATGTTATGCCGAGTAAATGGATACCCAACATGTCACGATTCAAAATTGTGACCGCTCGTGGAACGGCGACAAACTTTCGTACTTAACCACTTGCCGACCGCCGCATGTACATATACGTCGGCAGAATGTCACGGCTGGGCAAATGGGCGTACAGGTACGTCCCTTTGAATTTTTAGCTTTGTAGTTACGTGCGCGCGACCCTGCCGGGAGCTCCGCGAGTAGGATCGATACCCGCGATCGTCTCACGGAGCTGAAGAACGGGGAAACAAGCATCTCTCCGTTCTGCCTAGTGACAGTGCCACCGATTATAGCTCACTGTGATCGGGAGCCATGATCAGTGAAGTGTCATTCGTAGCCATGTCCCCTAACAGTTAGAATCACTCCCTAGGACACACTTAACCCCTCCCTAGCCCCCTAGTGGTTAACCCCTTCACTGCCATTATAGTAATCAGTGCAATTTAATAGCACTGATCGCTTTAAAAATGACAATGGTCCCAAAAATGTTCAACGTGTCCACCATAATGTCGCAGTCACGATATAAATCGCAGATCGCGGCCATTACTAGTTAAAAAAAATTATTAATAAAAATGCCATAAAACGAACCCCTATTTTGTAGAAGCTATAACTTTTGCGCAAACCAATCAATAAAAGCTTATTGCGATTTTTTTTTACCAAAAATATGTAGAATACGTATCAGCCTAAACTGAGGAAAAAAAATGTTTTATATATTTTTGGGGGATATTTATTATAGCAAAATGTAAAAAATGTGTTTTTTTTTTTTCCAAAATTGTCGCTCTATTTTTGTTTATAGCGCAAAAAATTAAAACCGCAGAGGTGATCAAATACCACCAAAAGTAAGCTCTATTTGTGGGGAAAAAAGGACGCCAATTTTGTTTGGAAGCCACGTCGCACGACCGCGCAATTGTCAGTTAAATCAACGCAGTGCCAAATCGCAAAAAGTGGTCTGGTCAGCCAAATGGGCCGGGGCTTAAGTGGTTAAAAATCTCCATAGGCAACGTTTAAAAAAAAAAATTATACAGGTTACCAGTTTAGAGTTACAGAGAAGAACTTGTGCTAGAATTATTGCTCTCGCTCCAACGCACGAGGCAATACCTCACTTGTGTGGTTTCAACACTTTTTACATATATGTGGGTTTGACTTGCATATCCGTTCGCTTCTGTGGCGAACTCGGAGGAACGCTTAACATTTTTATTATTTTTTTTCTTATTTATTTTTACACTGTCCTTTAACCACTTGCCGACCAGCCACCGCAGTAACGAAACGATGTTATGTTACGTTGCTTCGCCCTGTGGCCACTAGGGGCGTGCCCCCGGAGCCGATGCGAGTGCCCGGCCGTCGTGATCACCGCCGGGCTCCCGCGATCGCTGGTGACACACGGAGAACCGGGATCTATGTGTGTAAGCACACCGTTTCCGGTTCTCTGACTGGAGAAGAGACAGATTGTGTTCATACAGGAGTATGAACAGCGATCTGTCATCTCCCCTACACAGTCCCCTCCCCCCTTCAGTTAGAACACAGATCGGTAACACAGTTAACCCCTTGATCACTCCCTAGTGTTAACCCCTTCCCTGCCAGTGTCATTTACACAGTAATCAGTGCATTTTTATAGCACTGATCGCTGTATAAATGACAATGGTCCCAAAATAGTGTCAAAAGTGTCCGATGTGTCCGCCATAATGGCGCAGTCATGATAAAAATTGCAAATCACTGCTATTACTAGTAAAAAAAAAAAAAAATTATAATAAAAATGCTATAAATCTATCCCCTATTTTGTAGACGCTATAAAACTTTCAATAACCAATCAATATAAGCTTATTGCGATTTTTTACCAAAAATATAATATTGGGGGATATTTATTATAACAAAAAGTAAATAATAATGCGTTTTTTCCAAAATTGACGCTTTTTTTGTTCATAGCGCAAAAAATAAAAACCGCAGAGGTGATCAAATACCACCAAAAGAAAGCTCTATTTGTGGGGAAAAAAGGACGTCAATTTTGTTTGGGTGAAACGTCGCACGACCGCGCAATTGTCAGTTAAAGCGACGAAGTGCCAAATCGCAAAAAAGTGCTCTGGTCAGGAAGGGGGTAAATTCTTCCGGGGCTGAAGCGGTTAAAAAACAAAAAAAATTAAAAAAACACACCCCCCATTCTCCCACAGACGCCCCCATATTTCCTTCTCCCACAAGCTGCCCCCATCCCATTCATCTTTCTCACACAGACAGACCCCCCTCACCCTACCTTTGACTTTCACTCCTTCTCGGCTGTCACTTCCTACAGGAAACACGTGACTAGTCCCATCCATCACCCCCGGGAAAGACTCGATGGTGTGGGGCGGGGCAGCGCGGGTCATGTGATATGCCCTCTCTGAACGTCTGAGGGATTTGGCTGCAGCGTGGAGCTCCCATGATAACAGGAAGCCTGTGGCCTCCACTCCACTTCTTTTTTTTTTTTCCTACTGAACTTTATTGTGAATCTCTGCAGCTAGAGCTCCACTGTCACAGGAAACATGTGTCATTCACAACTTCACTTTTTTTTATATTTAAATGAACTTTAATGTAACAAACAATAAATAGACAATACTACAGGAAGTGGAGGTCACATGACTTCTGTGTAGAGTGGAGCTCCAGTACAGTCTGCAGCAGATACTGAGCCATTCTGTTTGATTTGCAGAAATACAAGCTATTTTTGGGACGTTTTGTACTTTCTGTTAAAGTTTTGTCCTTGAGTTAACTTTGTAAACTGGGTTTGTTTGTAAAAGCAATTGTTTAACATTTACCAATTTACATTTTTGGTGATGATGGAAGTTCATGTTTATGTTGGAAGAAGAATGCAATCCATGTCTCTAATCACAATCTCATTGTCCTTTTTTGCCCCACCTTCATGCCAACTAACAGGGCCCAAGATTGAGACACACATGGATCTCCAGGCAAAAAATGTTTTAAGGTTCAATGGTATATCGGCATTAAACCTCCGTCTTCTTGAAAATCATATGTTCTGTGCAAATATCCACTTAGCGACCGCCCAACCGCATTGTACTGCAGATAGGTGGCCGCTGTAGGCAAAGCGATGTGCTGGCACGTCGCTTCCTACTCCCAGGTTTAGGGCGCGCGCATGTTCAGCCCCACACGGCTGCCGGTGCAATTCTACACAGTGAGTCTGTCAGCAATTCCCAGCCAATGATTCACACCCAGGACCAGCTGATCGGCTGTGTCCAATCACAGCCCAGAGCTCTGTGTTGAAATTCAATTGATGAAATTCAATTGATGGGATCGGTGCTATAACTAAGCAATCAATATACACTTATTAGGATTTTTTTTGTATCAAAAACATGTAGCAGAATACACTTAGGGCAATATTTATGAATCAAGTTTTTGAGAGGGTGCAGTGCATGATGGGATTAGCATGGCAAAGGGTGCAGTGGATGATGGGGTCGGCACTGGAGAGGGTGCCGCGGATGATGGGATCAGCACTGGAGAGGGTGCCGCGGATGATGGGATCGGCACTGGAGAGGGTGCAGTGGATGATGGGATCGGCACTGGAGAGGGTGCAGTGGATGATGGAGAGGGTGCAGTGGATGATGGGATTGGCACTGGAGAGGGTGCAGTGGATGATGGGATCGGCACAGGAGAGGGTACAGCGGATGATGGGATCGGCACTGGAGAGGGTGCAGGGGATGATGGGATCGGCACTGGCACAGGAGAGGGTACAGCGGATGATGGGATCGGCACTGGAGAGGGTGCAGCGGATGATGGGATCGGCACTGGCACAGGAGAGGGTACAGCGGATGATGGGATCGGCACTGGAGAGGGTGCAGCGGATGATGGGATTGGCACTGGAGAGGGTGCAGCGGATGATGGGATCGGCACTGGAGAGAGTGCAGGGGATGATGGGATCGGCACTGGAGAGGGTGCAACGGAGGATGGGATTGGCACTGGAGAGGGTGCAGCGGATGATGGGATTTTTTTTGTATCAAAAACATGTAGCAGAATACACTTAGGGCAATATTTATGAATCAAGTTTTTGAGAGGGTGCAGTGCATGATGGGATTAGCATGGCAAAGGGTGCAGTGGATGATGGGGTCGGCACGGGAGAGGGTGCAGTGTAGGATGGGATCGGCACTGGAGAGGGTGCCGCGGATGATGGGATCGGCACTGGAGAGGGTGCCGCGGATGATGGGATCGGCACTGGAGAGGGTGCAGTGGATGATGGGATCGGCACTGGAGAGGGTGCAGTGGATGATGGAGAGGGTGCAGTGGATGATGGGATTGGCACTGGAGAGGGTGCAGTGGATGATGGGATCGGCACAGGAGAGGGTACAGCGGATGATGGGATCGGCACTGGAGAGGGTGAGGGGATGATGGGATCGGCACTGGCACAGGAGAGGGTACAGCGGATGATGGGATCGGCGCTGGAGAGGGTGCAGCGGATGATGGGATCGGCACTGCAGAGGGTGCAGCGGATGATGGGATCGGCACTGGAGAGAGTGCAGGGGATGATGGGATCGGCACTGGAGAGGGTGCAACGGAGGATGGGATTGGCACTGGAGAGGGTGCAGCGGATGATGGGAGGGAGAGGGTGCAGGGAGTGGTGATTTCGGCACTGGAGAGTGTGCAGTGGATGTTAAGATCAGCGCGGGAGAGGGTGCAGTGGATGTTTGGATCGGCACTGGAGAGGGTGCAGCAGATGATTTGGAGGAAGAGGGTGCAGGGAGTGGTGATTTCGGCACTGGAGAGGGTGCAGCGGATGATGGGATCGGCACTGGAGAGGGTGCAGCGGATGATGGGATCGGCACTGGAGAGGGTGCAGCGGATGATGGAGAGGGTGCCGCGAATGATGGGATCAGCACAGGAGAGGGTGCAGTGGAGGATGGGATCGGCACGGGAGAGGGTGCAGTGGAGGATGGGATCGGCACGGGAGAGGGTGCAGTGGATGATGGGATCGGCACTGGAGAGTGCAGGGGATGATGGGATCGGCACTGGAGAGGGTGCAGTGGATGATGGGATCGGCACAGGAGAGGGTACAGCGGATGATGGGAATCGGCACTGGAGAGGGTGCAGGGGATGATGGGATCGGCACTGGCACAGGAGAGGGTACAGCGGATGATGGGATCGGCACTGGAGAGGGTGCAGCGGATGATGGGATCGGCACTGGAGAGGGTGCAGCGGATGATGGGATCGGCACTGGAGAGGGTGCAGCAGATGATGGGATCGGCACTGGAGAGAGTGCAGGGGATGATGGGATCGGCACTGGAGAGGGTGCAACGGAGGATGGGATTGGCACTGGAGAGGGTGCAGCGGATGATGGGAGGGAGAGGGTGCAGGGAGTGGTGATTTCGGCACTGGAGAGTGTGCAGTGGATGTTGAGATCAGCGCGGGAGAGGGTGCAGTGGATGTTTGGATCGGCACTGGAGAGGGTGCAGCGGATGATGGGAGGGAGAGGGTGCAGGGAGTGGTGATTTCGGCACTGGAGAGTGTGCAGTGGATGTTAAGATCAGCGCGGGAGAGGGTGCAGTGGATGTTTGGATCGGCACTGGAGAGGGTGCAGCAGATGATTTGGAGGAAGAGGGTGCAGGGAGTGGCGATTTCGGCACTGGAGAGGGTGCAGCGGATGATGGGATCGGCACTGGAGAGGGTGCAGCGGATGATGGGATCGGCACTGGAGAGGGTGCAGCGGATGATGGAGAGGGTGCCGCGAATGATGGGATCAGCACAGGAGAGGGTGCAGTGGAGGATGGGATCGGCACGGGAGAGGGTGCAGTGGAGGATGGGATCGGCACGGGAGAGGGTGCAGTGGATGATGGGATCGGCACTGGAGAGTGCAGGGGATGATGGGATCGGCACTGGAGAGGGTGCAGTGGATGATGGGATCGGCACAGGAGAGGGTACAGCGGATGATGGGAATCGGCACTGGAGAGGGTGCAGGGGATGATGGGTTCGGCACTGGCACAGGAGAGGGTACAGCGGATGATGGGATCGGCACTGGAGAGGGTGCAGCGGATGATGGGATCGGCACTGGAGAGGGTGCAGCGGATGATGGGATCGGCACTGGAGAGAGTGCAGGGGATGATGGGATCGGCACTGGAGAGGGTGCAACGGAGGATGGGATTGGCACTGGAGAGGGTGCAGCGGATGATGGGAGGGAGAGGGTGCAGGGAGTGGTGATTTCGGCACTGGAGAGTGTGCAGTGGATGTTGAGATCAGCGCGGGAGAGGGTGCAGTGGATGTTTGGATCGGCACTGGAGAGGGTGCAGCAGATGATGGGAGGAAGAGGGTGCAGGGAGTGGCGATTTCGGCACTGGAGAGGGTGCAGCGGATGATGGGATCGGCACTGGAGAGGGTGCAGCGGATGATGGGATCGGCACTGGAGAGGGTGCAGCGGATGATGGAGAGGGTGCCGCGAATGATGGGATCAGCACAGGAGAGGGTGCAGTGGAGGATGGGATCGGCACGGGAGAGGGTGCAGTGGAGGATGGGATCGGCACGGGAGAGGGTGCAGTGGATGATGGGATCGGCACGGGAAAGGGTGCAGCGGGTGATGATGGGATTTGGCACTGGAGAGGGTGCAATGGATGATGGGAGGGCGAGGGTGCAGGGAGTGGCAATTTTGGCACTGGAGAGGGTGCAGCGGATGATGGGAGGGAGAGGGTGCAGGGAGTGGCGATTTTAGCACTGGAGAGAGTGCAGTGGATGATGGGATCAGCACGGGAGAGGGTGCAGTGGATGATGGAGAAGGTGCAGCAGATGATGGGATCGGAATAGGAGAGGGTGCAGTGGATGATGGGATCAGCACTGGAGAGGGTGCAGCAGATGATGGGATCAGCACTGGAGAGGGTGCAGCAGATGATGGGATCGGCACTGGAGAGGGTGCAGCAGATGATGGGAGGGAGAGGGTGCAGTGGATGATGGGATCGGCACTGAAGAGGGTGCAGTGGATGATGGGATCAGCACAGGAGAGGGTGCAGTGGATGATGGTGAGGGTGCAGTGGATGATGGGATCGGCACAGGAGAGGGTACAGCGGATGGGATTGGCACTGGAGAGGGTGCAGTGGATGATGGGATCGGCACAGGAGAGGGTACAGCGGATGATGGGATTGGCACTGGAGAGGGTACAGCGGATGATGGGATTGGCACTGGAGAGGGTTCAGGGGATGATGGGATCGGCACTGGCACAGGAGAGGGTACAGCGGATGATGGGATCGGCACTGGAGAGGGTGCAGGGGATCGGCACTGGAGAGGGTGCGGCGGATGATGGGATCGGCACTGGAGAGGGTGCAGGGGATTATGGGATCGGCACTGGAGAGGGTGCAACGGATGATGGGATTGGCACTGGAGAGGGTGCAGCGGATGATGGGAGGGAGAGGGTGCAGGGAGTGGTGATTTCGGCACTGGAGAGTGTGCAGTGGATGATGAGATCAGCGCGGGAGAGGGTGCAGTGGATGATTGGATCGGCACTGGAGAGGGTGCAGCAGATGATGGGAGGAAGAGGGTGCAGGGAGTGGCGATTTCGGCACTGGAGAGGGTGCAGCGGATGATGGGATCGGCACTGGAGAGGGTGCAGCGGATGATGGGATCGGCACTGGAGAGGGTGCAGGGAGCGGTGATTTCGGCACTGGAGAGGGTGCAGCAGACGATGGGATCGGCACTGGAGAGGGTGCAGCGGATGAGGGGATCAGCGATTTTGGCACTGTAGAGGGTGCAGGGAGTAGTGATTTTGGCACTGGAAGGGTGCAGCGGATGATGGGATGGACACTGGAGAGGCTGCAGTGGATGATGGGATCGGCACTGGAGAGGGTGCAGGGAGCGGTGATTTCGGCACTGGAGAGGGTGCAGCAGACGATGGGATCGGCTCTAGAGAGGGTGCAGGGAGTGTCAATTTCGCCACTGCAGAAACTTCACACAACAATAAATGCCTTTCCATATCCACCCTGTGTATAGTTGTTCTTTTACAAAGGTGGCAGTGATAATGTCCCACTGGCCGGCACGCAAGCCTGCACCGGCATAAGATTTTGACTATAATAGAAATAAGATATTAATAAACTGCAAATAACATATAAGCAATTCATACAACTTTCTCAGTGTGCACATTTGTAGACTTAAACTTTAAAAATCTACCTAACTATCCCCTGTAAAAAAATGTAATAAAAAACTTTCTGCTAAAAAACATAACCGAAAAAAAAGTGATTCATAAATATTGTCCTAAGTCATAGCAGTGCGCAGCCTATTGCATTAGGGTGTGCACCTCAAACACACATATATATATATATATATATATACACACACACACACACACACACACACACACACATATATATAGCCACCGAAAATAGCCGAATATGTGAGTCGGCTGTACACGGCGCTTACTGCTCACGTGACCTGCCTGCTGCTATCCAGGCTGAGGCTCCGCCCTTCAAGCAAGGTAGAGAGAGAAGGCCGGAGGGGGGGGGGGGGCGAAGTGCACATGTATATCACTCCGGCGCCGCCCACGGACGGAACTGTAGAAGTCGCAGCGGCAGCAAACAAATGCTTTTGCTTGCCCGCCGGACCAATTAGAGCCAGGGATTAGGGTGTGCCTGTGCACACCCGTAACACAATGTGCGCATGCCTATGTCCTAAGTGTATCCTGCTACATGTTTTTGATACAAAAAAAATCCCAAGTGTATATTGATTGGTTTGCTTGAAAGTTATAGCGCCTACAAACTATGGGATATGTACTGGAATATTTATTTTTTTATTTGTTTTATACTACAAATGGTGGAGATAAACGACTTATAGTGGGACTGTGATAGTGCGATCTGACACTAACTGCCGCTGGGGGGAACTGACTAATTGCCACTGACATCACCAGTGACACTAATACAGTGATCAGTGCTAAAAATATGACACTGGCTGGGAAGGGGTTAACATCTAGGGCGATCAAGGGGTTATATATGTTCCTTAACTAGGTGTAATGTGTGCACAGTGTGCTGCTTTAGCCTAGGTTTCCACTATTGCGACCTGAAAGTCACGTGATTTTGTCGCGATTTTGATGTGACTAAAAACAATGCCTGAGTAGTCTTGAGGTCTATGGATCAAAGTGGGACCAAAGTAGTGCAGGGACTACTTTGAAGTCGTTGTGACTTGAAGTCGCACAGATATGAACGGTACTCATTTAAAATCATGCGGTACAACTTGTCATGCGACTTAGCAGTCCCAAGTCACAGGACAAAGTTGCAAGAGAGGAATTTGAGCCTTATACTAAAACTCTCAATTTCTCATCACTGACAGATCACACCCTCTGTACAGCCCCGTGTTGAATTTCAACACAGAGCTCTGAGCTGTGATTGGACACAGCCGATCAGCTGGTCCCGGGTGTGAATCATTGGCCGGGAATTGCTGACAGGCTCCCACTGTGTATAAATCGCAGCAGAGGCCGGGTGGGGCTGAACATGCACGTGCCCTAAACCTGGGAGTAGGCAGCGACGTACCAGCACATCGCTTTGCCTACAGCGGCCACCCATCTGCAGTACAATGCGGCTGGGCGGTCGCTAAGTGGATATTTGCACCAAAACATATATGATTTTCAAGACAACGGAGGTTTAATGCCGACATACCATTGAACCTTAAAACATTTTTTGCCTCAATCTTGGCCCTGTTAGTTGGTATGAAGGTGGGGCAAAAAAGGACAATGAAGTTGTGCTTAGAGACATGGATTGCATTCTTCTTCCAACATAAACATGAACTTCCATCATCACCAAAAATGTGAATTGTTAAACAATTGCTTTTACAAACACAGTTTACAAAGTTAACTAAAAGCGGAGTTCCACCCATGTTTTTTTTCAGTTTATTAAAAGTCAGCAGCTACAAAAAAAAGTGTATCCACGAACGCTGTGTTAGCCGCAGCTGGAGCCTCGATAAGCCTCATGGAGACCTTGGCTGTGTGTCTCTGGGTGGGAGTGGTCTAGGGCTGTCAAACTGGGGGGCCGCCCACACGCTGTCTGGCCAATCGAGGCTCCAGCTGCGGCTAACACACGGCGCTCGAGGATTTCTCAATAGAGACTTCCCGGCGGTCCTCCTGTGCTCCTGTGACACTGCACGTGGAAGCTCCCACCCGCTCAAGCACTCTGCAAGTGCTCCAAAATTTTTCACACGTTTTTAGTGTTATTTTATACTTATATACTGAATAAATTCCTAAGCTGTTTAAGGTATTGGCTTGGCTCTTCTCTCTCCTCCTTTTGCTTTCCTTTTGTTCACAGTGATCGGGTTCCCCAGCCCGCATCTGAAGCAACCTCGCTCCCTTTACAGCCTCCATTTAGAGACTTTTTTTAGAGACTTATTTTTAGGGGTTCATCCCCCAGAACTTTCAATGCACTCACCATTCACATGCTTCAGGCACATTACACTGACACCCATTGAGGAGTTTACGGAAAGCACTGACCTCCGTCCATGCCGGTGTTTGGTCAGATTAGGTAACCCGTCAGATTTTGTAACGTAAGTGATGTTTCCACTTACGTTACACACTTATTTTTACCACTAAACTGAGCTAATATTGTCAAATACAGTATTTAGAAGTCCGTGACACTTTTTTGATGTTGAATTTTAAAAGCAGTGGCAAGCCTGCTGATGTCACAAGCATGGGCGTCCGCAGAACTTTTTTCAGGGGGGGGGGCATCATTTTAAGGTCACCCATGCTCTGACCATTTCAACAATGTCATTATCACATTATCACGGTCAGAGACTGCAGACGTACTACAGGTGATGGTCAGAGACTGCAGACATGGCACAAGAGACTGTCAGAGGTTGCGGACATGGTCCAAGAGACTGCGGACATGGTCCAAGAGACTGTCAGAGACTGCGGACATTGTCCAAGAGACTGTCAGGGACTGCATACATGGCCCAAGAGACTGTGGACATGGCACAAGAGATGACCAAAGACTGCATACATGGCCCAAGAGACTGTCAGAAACTGCATACATGGCTCAACAGACTGCAGACATGGCACAAGAGACTGTCAGAAACTGCATACATGTGGTGGGTGACAGACAGAGACAGGCGGGTGACAGAAAGAGACAGAGGGGTGACTGAGAGAAAGGGGGAGAGAGAGAGAGGGGGTGACAGAAAGAGACAGAAGGGGTGACAGAGAGAGAGGAGTGTGACAGAGACAGAGGGGGGGGAGGAAGAGAGGGGTGAGAGAGAGGGGTGATGGGGGTCATCACTCCTGATCCAATCCCTGATTCCAGGGGGGGGCACTTGCCCCCCCTTGCTCCTATCTGCGGACGCCCATGGTCACAAGTTTGCTTAACCCCTTAAGCCCCGGACCAATTTGCAGCCAAAGGACCAGGCCCTTTTTGTGATTCGGCACTGCGTCGCTTTAACTGACAATTGCGCGGTCGTGCGACGTGGCTTCCAAACAAATTTTTTTCCCACAAATAGAGCTTTCTTTTGGTGGTGTTTGATCACCTTTCCGGTTTTTATTTTTTGCGCTATAAACAAAAATAGAGAGACAATTTTGAAAAAAAAATTCAATATTTTTAACTTTTTGCTATAATAAATATCCCCAAAAAATATATAAAACATTTTTTTTCCTCAGTTTAGGCTGATACGTATTCTTCTACATATTTTTGGTAAAAAAAATAAAAATATATCACAATTAGCAATTGATTGGTTTGCGCAAAAGTTATAGCAATTACAAAATAGGGGATAGTTTTATAGCATTTTTATTAATATATATTTTTTTTTTTACTAGTAATGGCGGCGATCAGCGATTTTTATTGTGACTGCGACATTATGGCGGACACATCAGACATTTTTGACACATTTTTGGGACCATTGTCACTTATACAGCAATCAGTGCTATTTAAATGCAGTGATTCCTGTGTAAATGACACTGGCAGTGAAGGAGTTAACCACTAGGGGGCGGGGAGGGGTTAAGTGTATGTGTGTTTTTTTAACTGTAGGGATGCGTGGCTTGGTGTCTGACGTCACTGATCGTCTTTCCCTATGACAGGGAACAGACGATCAGTGACAGGCTCAGTAGGAAGCACGGGAGAAGTTTGTTTACACAGACCTCTCCTCGTTCTTCAGCTCTGTGACCCGATCGCGGGACACCAGCGGCGATCGGGTCCGCTGGTCCCGCGGCCACGAAGCTCAGGACCGGGTGGCGAGCGCGCCGCCAGTGGCGCGCGCACGACCCACAGCTGGGCTCTTAAAGAGACACATACAGGTCAGTGCTTGTGCCCAGCCGTGCCATTCTGCCGATGTATATCGGCGTGAGGCGGTCCTTAAGTGGTTAAAGTGACAGAACACGACGGCTTTTATGTCAAGAAAGCAAAAAAATAGGCACAGGTCTGTAGCATCACCATTCCTCCAGGGGGTAGATTGCAGTCAGAGGAATGGCGGAAAATACTGAAGGAAAAACGGGGGATGTCATCTGATAATGGTCTACTAAAAACTGCAGAGGCTCAGTGATACGGGCTCAAGATCTACCAGAGTGTTCGTGGCTCAAGCACTTCTGGATAAAACTGCAGACATCGTCCTGGCTCACCACCTGATTCTACTAGCCCCCCATCACATAGCTGCTATACTGAACCAAGTACAACCAAAACACCTCTCATCTGCAAGACACCTTCGCTTATAGTGCTCCCTCCTCTTGCCAGATAACATCATTCTGATGCGCTGTACAATTCTCAATCCCTCCACACTTCTCCCACTTCCATAGGGGATAACAGTGGACCCCAACCCTAATGACATGAAAATGGAAACTTCTCACCTCCCCACGGTCTCCGAGACACCATTGCCCAGTCCGGATATGATCATCTTTGTGGAAAGCTCACGGTATGCTGATGATGGCGGAAGATACCACACCGGGTATGCAGTAATGACAACGGACACGGTTTTGCAAGCTGAAGAACTACCCTCCTCTATGTCGGCCCAATAAGCAGAACTTCAAGCCCTAACCACTGCATGTAAGCTAGCCAAAGGAAAGACAACCAACATCCACACAGATTCAAGGTATGCATTTGGGGTGGCCCATGATTTCGGAGTTATCTGGAAGGCTAGAGGCTTCCTCACTGCAGCTGGTACACTGGTGAAACACAGCACTGCAATCAAAGATCTCATGGATGCCCTCCTCCTACCCACCCAAGTGGCCGTTCTAAAGGTTAGGGCACATGGTAAACTAACAACCAATGAGGCTAAAGGGAATCACCTGGCAAACTTGGCAGCCAAACAAGCAGCCTGCAGCAAACGACAGGAAGTGGTAGAAGTCGTGGAGAATCCCATACTCGCAGTGCAAACTAGAAGTCAAAGCCTCTCCGTAGATAAAACCCACCTGAAGGAGCAGCAGGACGCTGCCAGTCAAGAAGAACAGGAAACCTGGATAAAGAAAGGAGCAGCACAGAAAGATGGACTATTCGAAATTAATTTAAAAAAAAAACTTTTCTACCCCTGACTCTATATCCAGAAGTAGTTCAGTGGGCCCATGGAGAAGCACATCTGTCTAAAAATCTCATGAACTCACTTATCAGTAAATATTACATGGCACCAGGCATAACCGCCCTCACCAATTATTTTTGCAAGTCTTGTACCATCTGCGCCAAATGAAACCCCGGACGGATGGAGAAGGTCCCATGGAAACATCTAGCAAAACCTTTGTATCCATTCCAGAGGATCCAGATTGACCACATTCAAATGCCAAAGAGCGGAAGAGCTAACGCAGGTGGGCGCACGCGGGGGCGCGCTAACGCAGGTGGTCGCAAGCGGGGGCGCGCTAACGCAGGTGGTCGCACGCGGGTGCACACTAACACTAAGGGGCGCACGCGGGTGCGCGTTGACGCAGTTGGACGCACGCGGGTGCGTGAGGGCACCAATGGGCGCGAAAATGTGCATGTGCGCACACGAATGCGCACGAATATGCACGCGGGTGCGCACGGACGCAAAGCATGACGGACCTTGGCGCCAATAGGTCTATTTAAGGGAGCCTGACACCAGGCCTCCCTGCTGTCTGGTCTACAGCGTTTGAGAGACCCCCTGTTGTACCCAATCTGCTACCCAATACCTGTTACCCAGCCTACCTCTGACTATCCGCTGCTTGCTGCCTGCCACCGACCTCGGCCTGTCTTAACTACCCTTCTGCCTGCTGCCTTGTTACCATTCCTGCCCGTCTGTGTCCGACCCGGCTCGAACTTGACTATCCTTTGCCTGCTGCCTGGGTGCCGTTCCTACCTACCAGCACCCTACCTCGGCCTGCATGAAGACCTGCCTGTGTCCTTATCTGCAAGACACCTTCCTCCCTGTTCTGGTGGTCCTCCTACCCTACGCTGATCCTGGTTCCAGCCTGCTTCTGCTTCCCATCTGCTACCTGGAGTTCGGACCAGCCCTGGCATTGTGTCCTCCCAGGCACTTGTGCCCCTTCTGTGCTCCTGAACATCTGTCTGCTCTACCAGGGGTTCTTGAGCCAGAGGAACACGAGAGGCCGCTCACTGCATCCGTGGGCTCAACCACCAGGTACGTGACACCCGATCACCAACATGACAGCCAAGACAACAGCCAAGAAATTGCTGACTGAAATAGTATGCAGGTATGGGGTCCCAGAGGTCATAGAGAGCGAAATTAAATCTAGATTGCTAAAAATGTCAGAGGAAACAGACATGAGCTGGCCAGAGAGTTTACCTATTGCCCTGTTTAGTGTCAGATACACCCCAAGGGGGGAACACACTCTATCGCCATACAAGATTTTGTTCGGGTCAGCCCCCAGGCTTGGGTGTTATTTCCCACAACAGTTACAACTACAGTCTGATGTATTGACTAATTATGTGACCGCATTGTCTCGTGAAATAACCCATATCCATGCACAAGTGTTTTCTTCCATTCCAGACCCAGGAACCCACAAGCTGCTGCCCGGAGACTGGGTACTAATAAAAAGGTTTATAAGAAAACACTCACTGGAACTAAGATTCGACGGACCATTTCAGGTTCTGATAACGGAGGTGGCAGTAATTAAGGTCGCAGGAAAGAACTCCTGGATCCACGCTTCTCAGTACAAGAAGGTTCCAACCCCTGAAGACAAGTCCCAGCCTACACTTCGATGACAATGCTACATATCCTTTTTTTGGTGGGGTTAGTGGGAGCTCAACAAGTGGCCATCAGAAAAAAAAAAAAGAGGGTATCACACAATAGGAGAAGCTGCGCTAGCTTAGCGCAGCTTCTCCTATGTATGGAGGAGAGCGGGAAGAGGACAGCAAGCAGGAGGGCAGAAAGAAGAAGAGGAAATGCAGCAGAAAGAAAATAAAGAAGGAGATCAGAAAGAAAAAAAGAGGGATGGGGGATAAAGATGAAGATAGAGGAAAGAATGAAAAAGCTGGACCAGTTTTTAGAGAGCAGGGAAGAGGACAGAAAGAAGAAGGAGGTGCAGAGCAGAAAGGAGAGGGAGGAGAAAAAAACTGAAAGAAGATGGTGGAACAGTGAAGAAAGGAGAGGGAGGAGAAAAACAGAAAGAAGAGGGGAGGAGCAGTGCAGAAAGAAGTGGGAGGAGGAGGAGGAGAGAAAGAAGAGGGAGGAGGAGAGAAAGAGGAGGGAGGGCAGTAAGAAGAGGGAGGAGTGGAGAAAGAAGAGGGAGGCGTCCAGAAAGAGCAGGGAGGAGCACAGAAGGGAGATAGAGGATTACACAAAGAGGATGGAGGAGTATAGACAGAATAAGGAGGATCTCAGAAAGGAGATGGAGGAGTACTCAAGTAGTATAGAGGAGTGCAGAAAGAATAAAGAGGAGGTCACAGAAAGTGGACGGAGGCCTACACAAACAAGTGGGAGGCGTACAGGACAGAGAGGGAGGAGGAGCACAGAAAGAACATGGAGGAGTGCTCCAAGATGATTGAGGAGGGCCGACAAAAAAGGGAGGAGGATCACAGAGAGGAGATGGAGGAGTACACAAAGAGGATAGAGGAGTGCAGGAAGAAGGGGGAGGAAGGTCACATAAAGTGGATGGAGAAGCACACAAAGTGGGTGGAGGAGTACAGAAAGGAAAGGATGGGGGAGTACGTAAAGAAGATGGAGGAATACAGAAAGAAGGAGGAGACACACAGAAAGAAGATGAAAGAGTACACAAACAGGACAGCAGAAAGCATAAAGAAGAGGGAGGAAGGGTACAGAAAAGAGATCGAGGAGTGCATAAAGAGGATGGAGAAGTGCAGAAAGGAGATAGAGAAGTACACAAAGAGGACAGTAGAGAGTATAAAGAAGGGGGAGGAGGAACACAGAAAGAGGATGGAGGAGTACATAAAGGGGATGGAGGAGTAAAAAAAAAAAAAAAAAAAAAAAAAGAAGAAGAGGGAGGAGAAGATGGAGGAAGGGGACTTAAGTAGAACCAAGATTGGCTGTGAGAGCAGGGAGAACCAGTTCTGCATATAAAAAATATGTGGTAAAAACCATGCTGTCTTATACAAATAGCGATAGCTGCCAGCACATCAGATAATCTGTAGATAAGTGAACGAATAAAGTAATATAGTGCAGCGCTGATGAAATAAACAATAAGATTTCCAATAAAAATTCATACAGTATATAAATGTGCAGGTAAATACACAACAAATTAAGATTTCCCAACAATAATGAAAAATTTCAGCAAACCAACAGTGTTAGTGCATATAAAGTGCATAAAGTCCATATAATATGGCAAAGAATAATGTGACTGTGAAACTGGTTGTCTGTAGATAATCCACCACCGTACGGAAAGAGGCTTACCAGACAGGTTGAACCCAGCTAGGCGTATGCCTAATGGGTCAACCAAGCTTTTGGTGTAACACACCCAAGGAAAGGTACAGCAACCACGACTTCCAACATAGACCAATCTGGTAGGGATCCGTTAAAGTAGTGACATCAATAGGTATCCACCATAGGTATAATGACTGAAATTCATAAGTGGTTCCTCTCAATATGACATATGGCAAAAGGAGAAAAATGGGGCCACATAGTGTGATTTCGTTTTAAATGTAAAACATTTATTGAAAAAATTATAAAATGGTCACTCACATTTGAGAAGACATTAAAAGCATATGGATAAAACCAAGTAACGCAGTGGCATCAGCAGAGCCTGTCCCGACGTTTCATCCTAATAAGGCATCCTCCCAGAGGACCATTTTATAATTTTTTCATTAAATGTTTTAAATTTAAAACAGAAGCACACTATGTGGCCCCATTTTTCTCCTTTTACCATATGTCATATTGAGAGGAACCCCTTATGAATTTCGGTCATTATACCTATGGTGGATACCTATTGATGTCACTACTTTAACGGATCCCTACCAGATTGGTCTATGTTGGAAGTCGTGGTTGCTGTACCTTTCCTTGGGTGTGTTACACCAAAAGCTTGGTTGACCCATCAGGCATACGCCAAGCTGGGTTCAACCTGTCTAGTAAGCCTCTTTCCTTACGGTGGTGGATTATCTGCAGACAACTAAAACCGGTTCTGCAGCCTGTGAGTGTACATCAGACGGTCACAGGGCATGTACACTCAGACTGCAGTGTCCCTGATCACTGACCCATTGTAGCACCAATAAACAATGCAGCCAGCCCCTGTCACCTGTCCCAGTGTCACGAGTTCTCACAGTTACACCATCATGAACTATACCAGTGATGGCGAACCTTGGCACCCCAGATGTTTTGGAACTACATTTCCCATGATGCTCATGCACTCTGCAGTGTAGTAGAGCATCATGGGAAATGTAGTTCCAAAACATCTGGGGCGCCAAGGTTCGTCATTACTGAACTATACCAACATTTTGATTACCGCCATACCTGTGTCCTGATCACCACCATACTAGCGCCATGATCACCGCCATTCGCCATACCAAAAAGGGAAAGGGGGCAGAGATAAGAGAAAGAAGAAAGTATGAAGGGGGAAAAGAGGAGGGAAAAACGGGCCGCCAAGAAGCTTAAGGATGGGGCAGGAGTAGGGGAAGGAAAAAAAAGGGGGGGTGGTAAGAGAAAGAAGAAAGGATGAAAGGGGGAAAAAAAAGGAGGAAAAAGGGCCACCTGGAAGCTTAAGGAAGGGGCAGGAATAGGGGAAGGAAAGAAGGCAGAGAAAAGGAGGGGGGAGAACCAACAAAGTAATCACCAAATTTCTTAGGACACCTTCGATTGAGATAGATAAGCTTATACAAGGGCAGAACTCTATTCACTGCAGAACAGCCAGGAAGTAACAATGGGGGCTGAGCAGATTTTCAACATAAAAGAATCTCCCTGAGTGCATAAAAGGAAGTGTAACAAAACGTTTTACATATCTACTCATATGAGAATCATCAAAAACATTCAGAAGTAGAACCTTGGGATCCAATCTGAGAGTCAAGCCGCACACCGAGTTGACATCAGTCAACATCTGACCATCAGTCCAAAACAACTGTATGAAGGGACAGGACCATACCATATGAAAAAATTAGGCTGTATAAGCCATGGAGAGGCGCAAGAGAGAAGAGGGGCTTATTTAACACATGGGAGGTCAACAGTCTGACAACGTGTCTGACTCCAAGATAATCCGAGAGGGGAATTGTTGGCCAAAAGCATGCCTAAGCTCAAGTACCTGATAAACATGCAGTTAGGCAGGTGAAAAGCGGCCTTGAGATCAGGGAACATCCTCAAGTGACCCTCCGCCACTATATGCTTCAGACCCACTATTCCCCTAGTGGCCCACACACTAGGATCTGGAATATTGAGGGTGAGAAGGGTTACCTCACAAAAGGGACATGAGGGGAGAAGTATTCCAGAGTGTGATACTTAGCCTGAACTCTATGCCACACCAACACAATGGTACGCAATAAAGTTGTAATTTCTGGGTGTGCCCTAGGGCCCCTGAAGACCAGGTTGCTAAGCGCTGAGTATAATCCCACAATGGCTGCCTCCAAAGTCACGGCAGGATTGTCTCGTGGTTGTGAAAACCACCAAAACACAATCCCCCCATACCAAGGGGCAGCTGCAACATAGACAGGGCCAACCGTGGAGTTCCACCTGACCAAATAATAACCAGTGAGCACACCATTCACCTTTGTAATAAAATATAATAGCAGTTACAAAAGAAATACAAGAATTTTGGCAAGTACACCATCTCAATTAAATTAACCCTACCCACAGGGGAGAGAATCCCATAGTGATCAGTGCAGCAGGTGGGGGAAATAGCTGGAGTCAATCTTTTGTGGTTCACCCTACATGAGCTAAAGGCTGGCAGGAGGGGGAACAGCACCTGTAGAGGGGGTTAGGAATGGGGGAAGGGGGGAAGCGGAGGATACATTGTTGCTGCCCCCACCCCCAATTGCTTACACCCCCATCAGAAGCTTCTGCCCACAGATACATTGTTACTGCTCCCAACCACTCGTTACTCTTACAAAATTGATACGTGAACTGTAATCAACTTTTTAGGCACCAGAATACACAAAAATTTAAAAAATTGTTTTTATTACAGTTTGATTAAAATACAGAGTGCAAAATAAAAATCTTGCGATATATTAATATTCCAAATATCCTCAAACATCACCCTGACCACCAGTACAGCCATACTATAGCCATATAGGTGCTCAGGTGAATTGCAGCCGTCAAAGTCAGGGTGGACCTGATGTAGGTAGATGTGTGGAAGCTCTACATGTTTCACGCTGATGCCCTTATTCAGGAGCTTGTGGTAGGTATTTTGAGTGAGATAAGAATATGCAATAAGTACAAACATCAGATAATAATGACTTTCAACAAACAGTAATTATAGATATTATGGATCCTCACTAGTATGGCTAGCACATAACCCAAGGACAATGGAAAGTGGGGGCACAGACAAACACCTGCCACCAGGGCAAGGGGAGCCTTGCTCAAAAGAAAAAAATAGTAAAGGATATAACGTGAGGTCAGAGGGCATTAAGTTTACCTCGTATCAACTATGTGTTCACTAACTTCACCCATGGCACCCCACGAGAATAGATATAACAGGGAATGTATATATATGCTTACGCAGGAGGTATCACATTAGAAAACTCTCGTGGTGGCTACAGAAAAGTAAAGCCGTGTACACACGATCAGACTTTCCGACAACAAAACCGTGGAATTTTGTTCGAAGGGTTTTGGCTCCAACTTGTCTTGCATACACACGTTCACACAAATGTTGGCCAACAATTACGAACGTAGTGACGTACAAGACGTACAGGGAGCCAATGTGATATCTCCATTCAGAACTATAGGTTTACAAGACTGACCACTTCCGGCTCGTCCTTGATTCCGAGAATGCGTGTTTGTACTTTAGACTTTTGTCCGACGGACTTGTGTACACACGATCGGAAAGTCCAACAACACACATTTGTTGGCGGAAAATTTGAGAACATGCTAGCCAACATTTGTTGGTGGAAAGTCCGACAATTGTCCAATGGAGCATACACATGGTCTGATTTTCCGCCAACAGCCTGACATCCAACATTTCCCGTTGGAAAATCCGAGAGTGTGTATGCGGCATAAGAATGTAGGGAGTAGCAAATTGTCATCCCAGTTATTCAGTGTCTTTATATTGGATCAAACCGGGAGGATATAATTACACAGGCCAGGTAACAATGTCCCCAGGCAAGGTTAATAAATGGGGGGGGGTTTGCCTAATGTTTAAGACTCACCCAGGACGTCCAATACAGAGTTAGTGTCCTTGGACAACTTCACAGACGTAGGGTAATTTAAGGGTTAATGCATATGTCATAGGGTATCAAATGCACAAAATATTATAGTATAAACCCTGGTAAAGAGATGCAAGACATGCAGGCTCCTTACAAGGACCCTTAGACACCAAACCGATCCCTAGATAATAGATATTGCAGTGTCCCAAGTAGTAGGCAACCTAAGTGGTATAACAGTGTAAGGCCCCTTTCACACATGCGACCTGAAAGTCGTGTGACTTTCCCACGATTTTTACATGACTTTGATGGGACTTGAAGCAATGGCCTTTCTAATCTTGAGGTCTACGGACTTCAAGTCGCATCAAAGTCGGACCAAAATAGTGCAGGGACTACTTTGAATTCACTGTGACTTGAAGCTGCAGATATGAACGGTACACACTTGCAAAAACGCCTGTTTACCGCCTAGCGCTATTGCCGCGTTTTTTTACGCGTTTTTGCCGCGTTAGCGCTAAAATTAGCGCTAACGCCCAACCCTAACCCTAATCCCCCTTTTCCTAGTCCCAAACGCTGAACCCTAACCCTAATCCCCCTTTTCCTAGTCCCAAACGCTGAACCCTAACCCTAATCCCACTTTGAATAGTCCCAAAAAACGCTGAACCCTAACCCTAATCCCACTTTGAATAGTCCCAAACGCTGAACCCTAACCCTAATCCCCCTTTGAATAGTCCCAAACGCTGAACCCTAACCCTAATCCCACTTTGAATAGTCCCAAACGCTGAACCCTAACCCTGAACCCTAACCCTAATCCCCCTTTGAATAGTCCCAAACGCTGAACCCTAACCCTAATCCCACTTTGAATAGTCCCAAACGCTGAACCCTAACCCTAATCCCCCTTTTCCTAGTCCCAAACGCTGAACCCTAACCCTAATCCCCCTTTTCCTAGTCCCAAACGCTGAACCCTAACCCTAATCCCACTTTGAATAGTCCCAAACGCTGAACCCTAACCCTAATCCCACTTTGAATAGTCCCAAACGCTGAACCCTAACCCTAATCCCCCTTTGAATAGTCCCAAACGCTGAACCCTAACCCTAATCCCCCTTTTCCTAGTCCCAAACGCTGAACCCTAACCCTAATCCCACTTTGAATAGTCCCAAACGCTGAACCCTAACCCTAATCCCCCTTTTCCTAGTCCCAAACGCTGAACCCTAACCCTAATCCCACTTTGAATAGTCCCAAACGCTGAACCCTAACCCTAATCCCCCTTTTCTAGTCCCAAACGCTGAACCCTAACCCTAATCCCCCTTTGAATAGTCCCAAACGCTGAACCCTAACCCTAATCCCCCTTTTCCTAGTCCCAAACGCTGAACCCTAACCCTAACCCTAATCCCTAACCCTAATCCCACTTTGAATAGTCCCAAACGCTGATCCCTAACCCTAACCCTAATCCCTAACCCTAATCCCCCTTTGCCTAGTCCCAAACGCTGAACCCTAACCCTAATCCCCCTTTCACTAGTCCCAAACGCTGAACCCTAACCCTAATCCCACTTTGAATAGTCCCAAACGCTGAACCCTAACCCTAATCCACTTTGAATAGTCCCAAACGCTGAACCCTAACCCTAATCCCCCTTTTCCTAGTCCCAAACGCTGAACCCTAACCCTAATCCCCCTTTGAATAGTCCCAAACGCTGAACCCTAACCCTAATCCCCCTTTTCCTAGTCCCAAACGCTGAACCCTAACCCTAATCCCACTTTGAATAGTCCCAAACGCTGAACCCTAACCCTAATCCCCCTTTGAATAGTCCCAAACGCTGAACCCTAACCCTAATCCCACTTTGAATAGTCCAAAACGCTGAACCCTAACCCTAATCCCCCTTTGAATAGTCCCAAACAGTGCTGCAGATGTGCAGAAATGTTGGAATTAGTGGCCCCGTATCTGGCACTATAACATATACAGTACTGCCAAAATGACATTTTTTTGGGAAAAATTGAAAAAAACGTTAAAAATTGCAATCCTCAAAAATCAAAAACGATGTTACACAATTCTAAATACAAAATAAAAGCATTGACATAATAAATGTTGGTATACTTACGGTCTCATCTCCATGACGGGCTTCAGGAACATCAGCTCCTCATAATGGCAATAAACTCGCCCTCTTTTTTTGCCCGAAGATCCACTCCTTACACTATTTTGTAGAAGAAGCTCTCTTCGATAATTATCGCGCATTGTTTTCCACCTTTTTTTAAGGACATTTACTGAAATAAATTAAAATACATTTTTTTTATTACAGATATCTTGGCACTGGAAATACCTATACATCATTGCACTATGAATTCAGAACAGGAATCTCAACAATTGGAGAAATAGTCAAGCTAACATGTGATGCTATTTGGAAATTGAAAACTACTTTCATGCCAATTCCCAATCAAGAAAAATGGAAGAATGTTGCCAAGCAGTTCTGGATCAAAACAAACTTTCCAAACTGCCTGGGAGCAATTGATGGGAAACACATTCGCCTAATAAAACCCTGTCACAGTGGTAGCCGATATTTTAATTATAAAAAATATTTTTCTGTAGTGCTAATGGCTGTGGTTGATGCAGATTATAAATTCCTATATATTGATGTAGGAGCATTTGGCAGTTCAGCAGACTCTTTTGTTTTCATGAATTCAACATTTGGGAAACGTCTACAATCTAATCGACTCGATTTACCCGAAAACAAACCATTACCCGGTACCCAAAGTCCAGATATGCCATTTGTTTTTGTGGCTGATGAGGCTTTTGCTATCAACGAACACTTAATGAAGCCGTACTCACGGAGGAATCTAGACACTCAGAAGAGAATCTTCAATTATCGTCTCTGTCGGGCACGTAGGCTGGTTGAATGTTCCTTTGGGATTCTTGCTAACAAATGGCAAATATTCCTAAAGCCTATCAATCTTAAGGTTGAAAATGCCTGTAAATTAATCAAGGCAGCGTGTGTTTTGCACAATGTAGTAAGGGATAGGGATGGTGTTAATTTTGAGGACACATTGTCTCATAATTTACAACCTGCTGATTTTCCTCATGTCCGTGGTCCAACAGCAGGTTTCAGAATTCGGGAGGAATTTGCAGATTATTTTATGAGCCCTGCAGGAGCAGTCAATTGGCAACAAAATATGATTTAATAATTACAGGGATCACATTATAATTATCATTAAGATGTTGAATCTAATTTTGGGTTTGTGTTTACAACTATATACTTAGAAACCAAACAGCATATTGTTATCTAGTTTATCTTGAAAATTCTTATTGTATTGATTAAAGACAATAAAAATATGTTTCATTCAACCTTGTTTATACTTACTTTAGGAGTTCACTAATAACAATAATATTCAGTATCTCACAAAAGTGAGTACACACCTAAGTAAAAATTTTAAAATTGTGCACAGTGTGACAATATTTTGTGTGGCCACCATGAATTCCTAGACATGTGCACTGGCCAAAAATTTAACTTTGACGTTTCTCTAAAAAAATTATTTTGTCTTTTTGTGTGAAATTGTTCATTAACGAATTGTTCATAATTAGTTGAACAAACAATTCTGAACGTAACAAATTCCACATGTGTATGAATTCCCAGCAACGACCTGGGACTACCATCACCTTACAAGTAAGGGCTGTGGTGGAGGGGGGGGCTGTGTGTGTATGTACATGCATGTCCTATATACACATGTGAGGGGGGCTCAGAGAGTACAGGTGTGAGGGGGCTGAGGCACTGAAGGACTTGGTGGGACGGCAAGTAGACATGAACCTGGGTAATTTTGGTGATCAGACTTGGGGGGGCAGGCTTAAAGCTGTATAAGGGGCCCCGCAATTTATGAAGGCTGCCATGCTCACACCACCATATTTGAATTCACTTCTGAAGTCATTGTCGGTCAAAATTATAATAATTAGTTAATTACTATTGTCTAAAAACTTGACTATTCACAATTTTCATTGCTGAATAATTTTCTAAAAAATTGAAAATGAAAAAGTAAAGAATTTATAAATTAGAAAATTAGCCAAAAATACATACATTCTAAGTTACCAAATGTTTAGGGTTAGGGTGTTAATGTTATAGGGTTATGAGTTAGTGGTAATATTCTGCGTTTGTGACTATGAAAAGTGGGATTAGGGTTAGGGTTCAGCGTTTGGGACTAGGAAAAGTGGGATTAGGGTTAGGGTTCAGCGTTTGGGACTATTCAAAGTGGGATTAGGGTTAGGGTTCAGCGTTTGGGACTAGGAAAAGTGGGATTAGGGTTAGGGTTCAGCGTTTGGGACTAGGAAAAGTGGGATTAGGGTTAGGGTTCAGCGTTTGGGACTATTCAAAGTGGGATTAGGGTTAGGGTTCAGGGTTTGGGACTATTCAAAGTGGGATTAGGGTTAGGGTTCAGCGTTTGGGACTAGGAAAAGTGGGATTAGGGTTAGGGTTCAGCGTTTGGGACTATTCAAAGTGGGATTAGGGTTAGGGTTCAGCGTTTGGGACTAGGAAAAGTGGGATTAGGGTTAGGGTTCAGCGTTTGGGACTATTCAAAGTGGGATTAGGGTTAGGGTTCAGCGTTTGGGACTAGGAAAAGTGGGATTAGGGTTAGGGTTCAGCGTTTGGGACTAGGAAAAGTGGGATTAGGGTTAGGGTTCAGCGTTTGGGACTATTCAAAGTGGGATTAGGGTTAGGGTTCAGCGTTTGGGACTAGGAAAAGTGGGATTAGGGTTAGGGTTCAGCGTTTGGGACTATTCAAAGTGGGATTAGGGTTAGGGTTCAGCGTTTGGGACTATTCAAAGTGGGATTAGGGTTAGGGTTCAGCGTTTGGGACTATTCAAAGTGGGATTAGGGTTAGGGTTCAGCGTTTGGGACTAGGAAAAGTGGGATTAGGGTTAGGGTTCAGCGTTTGGGACTAGGAAAAGTGGGATTAGGGTTAGGGTTCAGCGTTTGGGACTATTCAAAGTGGGATTAGGGTTAGGGTTCAGCGTTTGGGACTATTCAAAGTGGGATTAGGGTTAGGGTTCAGCGTTTGGGACTATTCAAAGTGGGATTAGGGTTAGGGTTCAGCGTTTGGGACTAGGAAAAGTGGGATTAGGGTTAGGGTTCAGCGTTTGGGACTATTCAAAGTGGGATTAGGGTTAGGGTTCAGCGTTTGGGACTATTCAAAGTGGGATTAGGGTTAGGGTTCAGCGTTTGGGACTATTCAAAGTGGGATTAGGGTTAGGGTTCAGCGTTTGGGACTAGGAAAAGTGGGATTAGGGTTAGGGTTCAGCGTTTGGGACTAGGAAAAGTGGGATTAGGGTTAGGGTTCAGCGTTTGGGACTAGGAAAAGTGGGATTAGGGTTAGGGTTCAGCGTTTGGGACTATTCAAAGTGGGATTAGGGTTAGGGTTCAGCGTTTGGGACTAGGAAAAGTGGGATTAGGGTTAGGGTTCAGCGTTTGGGACTAGGAAAAGTGGGATTAGGGTTAGGGTTCAGCGTTTGGGACTAGGAAAAGTGGGATTAGGGTTAGGGTTCAGCGTTTGGGACTATTCAAAGTGGGATTAGGGTTAGGGTTCAGCGTTTGGGACTAGGAAAAGTGGGATTAGGGTTAGGGTTCAGCGTTTGGGACTAGGAAAAGTGGGATTAGGGTTAGGGTTCAGCGTTTGGGACTATTCAAAGTGGGATTAGGGTTAGGGTTCAGCGTTTGGGACTAGGAAAAGTGGGATTAGGGTTAGGGTTCAGCGTTTGGGACTAGGAAAAGTGGGATTAGGGTTAGGGTTCAGCGTTTGGGACTATTCAAAGTGGGATTAGGGTTAGGGTTCAGCGTTTGGGACTAGGAAAAGTGGGATTAGGACTGTTTTGGGGTGCATTTTGGGGACTTGGGACTACTCTAAATGGGATTAGGACTGTTTTGGGGTGCATTTTTGGGACTTGGGACTACTCTAAATGGGATTAGGAATGGTTTTGCGGTTGAACTTTTTGGACTTGGGACTACTCTAAATGGGATTAGGACTGTTTGGGGTGCATTTTTGGGGACTTGGGACTACTCTAAATGGGATTAGGAATGGTTTTGCGGTTGAACTTTTTGGACTTGGGACTACTCTAAATGGGATTAGGACTGTTTTGGGGTGCATTTTTGGGGACTTGGGACTACTCTAAATGGGATTAGGAATGGTTTTGCGGTTGAACTTTTTGGACTTGGGACTACTCTGGGATTAGGACTGTTTTGGGGTGCATTTTTGGGGACTTGGGACTACTCTAAATGGGATTAGGAATGGTTTTGCGGTTGAACTTTTTGGACTTGGGACTACTCTAAATGGGATTAGGACTGTTTTGGGGTGCATTTTTGGGGACTTGGGACTACTCTAAATGGGATTAGGAATGGTTTTGCGGTTGAACTTTTTGGACTTGGGACTACTCTAAATGGGATTAGGACTGTTTTGGGGTGCATTTTGGGGACTTGGGACTACTCTAAATGGGATTAGGACTGTTTTGGGGTGCATTTTTGGGGACTTGGGACTACTCTAAATGGGATTAGGAATGGTTTTTTTTTGTTTTTTTTGCGGTTGAACTTTTTGGACTTGGGACTACTCTAAATGGGATTAGGACTGTTTTGGGGTGCATTTTTGGGGACTTGGGACTACTCTAAATGGGATTAGGAATGGTTTTGCGGTTGAACTTTTGGGGTTTACAATCACACTCCTGCATATCTGACAAGGATTATGGCATTTGTACTCACTTTTTGCAGATTGTTGTTTTCTTGGAAGGTCATGCCAGTCAAGAATATGCTGTTCAGCAATGCTCTCCCATGCTGCTATTTTTTTGCTGCGGTTAGCATAGAGGGAATTTTTGGTATCCCAAAGCTCTGGGTGTTCCCGCACTGAATCTATAAACTCTTCAGGTTCAATTGTTGATCCTCTGGACCTGGATGATCTGGCCACATTTTCAGCCCTGCTGGCTTGCATCCTCCTGTCAGCAGCGTCCATACTTCCTGGTCTTCCCCCTCAACCCCTCACAACAGCACTTCCTTATATCCCAGCATGCTGCACTTCACTGCGGTCATGTGACCTTTTCTCTGCTTCAGTGTACTGTCTTGGACGTTTTTCAGGCGCTTTTCAGGCGCTTTTAAAGCGCTTTACATTATGTTCAATGGACTTGGGCGTTTTTGAAGCCCTTTTTTTAGCGCTAGAAACAAGCTCCAAAAAAGCTGCTTGCAGGACTTTTCTCAACGCCCCTCCAGCGCAACGCCTCAGTGTGAAAGCACACATTGAGATGCATGGGAGGCAGTTTTGATGCGTTTTTCAAGCGCTATTTTTAGCGCTAAAACGCCTGAAAAAGGCCTCAGTGTGAAAGGGGCCTAAGAGTCCATAATAAAGAAGTGCCCTCCATGATAGTAAGGAAATGCCTCATTAATCCCCCATCAACAATCCTCATACCGTCTCCTTTTTTTTTTTTTTGTAATTCCTTTATTTATTTTCAAAATGGTACAGCATAACAATCACAGAATAACGATGACATTGCTTATAGTAAAAAAACAAAACAAAACAGTAACATGTAGCAAATAGGGTTAGATGTTGTACCAGCTTCGTCGTGTGACGCTTCCCCCGGTTTGGCACCTTGTGGTCTACAAGTGTGGTTGCGGGTGAAAATTAAACTGCACGTGTGCCACCCCGGGAAGGAGCTTCCACACTGTTTCCTTAATAACCCATATGTCGGTGCGGCTGCCACGGCCACACTGAGAGAAACTACTCCGACTGTCTGGGAGATTTGTCCACCAGACAGCCGGGCCCAGCCATGTGGCACAAGAGACGAGTAATGTATATAAGATATGCATATTATCTGGCTAAACCGGCCCATGGCTGGGGGGAACTTAAAAAAGGGGAAAAAATATATGTAGGATGGGGAGGGGTGAAAAGGGGTGGAGAGAGAGAGGAAAAGGGGAAGTGAAAAGGGGTAAAGATGGAGATGGTGGTGCCTCCCTGACCATGCGGGAGATTCAGCTGCGTGGATTAATCAGGACATGCAACCTCACGGAGGTATGCTTCAGTGTATATGTATTGAATCCAAGGTCGCCATGTCTCCGAAAAGGCCTCCTCTCTGCCATGCAGGGTGGCAGTGAGGTCTTCCATGTTCCTCAGTTCATTAACCTTGGCATACCACATAGATTTTGATGGTGGAATCTCTGATCTCCAGCGCAGGGGATGCATGCCTTGGCAGCATTTAAGAGCTGAATGGTAAGGGATGCTTTGTACTTCTTAATGGGTCGCTTAGAGAGATGCAGCAGGCAGGCCCCGGGATCCCCCTCTAGGATAGCACCAGTCAGGTGCTCGATCGTGCTTGTCACCTCTCGCCAGTAGGGTTTGATTTTGGGGCAATCCCAGAAAATGTGGAGCATCGTTCCCTCCTCCAGACCGCAGCGCCAGCAAAGGCTGGAAACCTGCGGGAAGAAGCGATGCAGAGTGGTAGGCACTCTGTACCATCGAGTCATAATTTTATAACAGGTCTCTTGGACTCTCGTGGCTATGGATGACTTCTGGGCAAAGCGCAAGATCTTGTCCTTTTGTGAGTCATTGAGTTGGATTCCTAGATCGGCCTCCCATTTAGAGAGGAAGGGGGGTGAAAACCCTTCTGCTGGTGAGATCAGGGAGGAATAGATAAGAGACAGACAATGACGAATCGGTTCTCTGCGGTGGCAAATTTGCTCCAGTTCTGTGAGAGGGCGCGATATGCCCGGTGTCCGTGCACACCGGCGCAGGAAATTACGCAGTTGGAGACCACTCCAGAAGTCCAGTGGGGGGTCAGTAGCATATATCCCTGCCTCTGCTACGAGTCGGCCGTCCGTGCCCAAGAAGTCATGGAGGTGGAGCCGCTCCTTTGCAGTCAGACGTCCCAAAATAGGGTTCATACAGCCAGGAGGGAAATCGGGGTTACCCAAGATTGGTACCATGGGGGAGGGCATTGGGGATACTGAGGAGTGCCGAAAGGCATCCCTGGCCACCTGTATGGTGCTGCCAAGTGTGGGGTGGTTGGTGAGGTCCCTTGGGATAGGGGTGGTGATCCACGGCCAACTCTTGGCCATGCCGCCAGAGTCCTCCAGCTCCATCGCCACCCACTGTTTAGCTTCTGCGTGGCAGTGCCAGTCGACCACTCTGGTAAGATGGGTCGCCCAGTAGTAGGCTTTTATATCTGGGAGGCCCACCCCTCCCCTCCGCTTTGCCATGTGTAGGAGTTGCAGTCTAATACGCGGCTTTCGGTGTGACCAGACGAAGGCTCGAAACATCGCGTCGATTCGTTTAAAGAATAGCAGTGGGATACGGATAGGGAGTGCTTGTAGTAGGTATAATACCCTGGGTAGGGCCGTCATCTTAATGGCATTGCATCGTCCAAACCACGTTAAAGTAAGGGAATGCCAGTGAAGGAGATCTGTGTTGAGTCGGAGAAGAAGAGGGGCGAAGTTTGCCTGATACAGGTCCGAGGGGTCTGGACTAATTTCAACGCCTAGATAGGGGATAGTGTGGGTCGCCCAGCGTAGCTGGTACTCTGAGCGCAGGCGGCGGATCGTGCCTTTGTCCACAGAAATATTAAGGAGGGAGGACTTAGACAGGTTGATTTGGAAGGACGAGAGGGCCCCGTACTCCTGTAAGGAGTGGAGTAGGTTAGGGAGTGAATTGAGCGGGTCTGTTAGAAAGAAAATTAGGTCATCCGCAAATGCGGCCACCTTGTGCGGCCCGGAGGGTTTGTGGTAACCAGTAATGTTTGTGTTCGCCCTTATTCTGCATAAGAGGGGCTCCAGGGATAGTATAAAGATCAGCGGGGATAGGGGGCAGCCCTGTCGCGTACCGTTGCGGATGTTAAAGTAGCTGGACCTAGTCTCGTTGACTTTGACTGCAGCTGTAGGATGGGAGTAGAGGGAAAGGATCCAACTGAGCATCGAGGAGCGTAGCCCAATATGTTCTAAGGTGGCCTGGATGAAGGACCAGTCTACGCGGTCAAACGCCTTCTCCGCGTCGGTTGACAGCAGGAGAAGGGGCCGACCTGATGACCTGGCCGCGTGAATTAGGTTTATCACCCTGATGGTGTTGTCCCGTGGTTCCCGTTGTGGAACGAAGCCCGCCTGGTCCCTGTGAATCAAGCTTGGTATGTGTGAGAGTATCCTATTGGCCAGTACCTTGGCGAACAATTTAAGGTCGGTATTTAAGAGAGCTATTGGCCGGTAGCTTCCGCATCTCAGTGGATCCTTCCCCTCCTTTGGTATGGAGGGAAATGTAGGCCCTCAAGGTATCTATCGGGAAGGAGTTACCCTCTGTAATTGAATTGAGGGCCGATACCAAGGGCCGGGAGAGGGTCTCAAAGAAAGCTTTGTAATATGATGGAGTGAAGCCGTCAGGGCCGGGGGCCTTCTTCAGTTTCGAGGTGGCCAGCGCCACCCCCAACTCCGCCGTTGTAATGGGTTGCTCCAACTCCTCCTGGACCGCGGCCGAAAGAGACGGCATGCCGGATGTGGCCACATATGATTGTGGGGTGAAACCTCCAGAAGAGTTGTGGTCATCCGACTGTGGCCTGTCTAAGTTATAAAGGCCTTCATAGAATGACCGGAACTCTGCTGCCATATCTGACGATGTGGACACTTTCTGGCCCGAGGATGTCAGTATGTGGGGGATATAGGTTTTGGAGCGAGGGCCTCGTAGTGCCCTGGCCAACAACGTGCCGGGTTTATTTGAAAATTCGTACATCGTACGATGTGCCCAGGCCAGTTTTTGTTTCGTTTTGTTATACAGTATCGAGCGGAGTTCTTCACGTGCTTTGAGAAGTTCCTGGTAAGTAGCCCGTGCTAGACTGGCTTTATGGGCACTCTCTAGGGAACGGATCTGGGCAAGGAGTTTGTCTGCACGTCGTGTTCTGTCCCATTTAATGCGAGCCCCTATTTTAATTAGGGTGCCCCTTACAACCGTCTTATGGGCCTCCCAAACTGTCAGGGGGTTAGCAACTGAGGCTGTATTAATAGAGAAATACTCCTGCAGTGTGGCCAGTACCTCTAACTGGGTCTCTTCCGACTGCAGCAGAGTCTCATTCAGTCTCCATGAGGGAGGGGTCTGAGCCACAGGCCCCATCTGAAGAGTAAGGTGTATCGGCGCATGATCCGAGAACGATCTGACATCGATGGCGGTAGAGACCACCCTGGATAAGTCCTTGTGCGACAGTAACAGATAGTCCAATCTCGAGTAGGAGTGATGGACTTGAGAGAAAAATGAATAATCTCGTGCCTGGGGATGCAATAGTCGCCAGGGGTCAATCAGGCGCAAGGCCTGGAGGTCTGTTTTCATCCGCTTGAGGCGTGCGTATGAAAGATGGGAGGCACCGCGTGAGGCATCTAGCAGAGGATCCATAGTAAAATTGAGGTCTCCCCCAAAGATTAGCATTCCCTCTGCGAATTCCAGCAACTGAGGTAGCAGCTTCCGCAAGAATTGCGGGTGATCTGCGTTAGGGAAGTAAACGTTGGCGAAGGTGACCTGCTCGTTGAGCACCTTCCCTTTTAGAAGGAGGAAGCGTCCCTGCGGATCTACCCACAGCGCCCCAAACGTCCACGGAACCGATTTTGCCAGGAGGATGCTGACCCCCTTGGACTTGGAGATGGGTGAAGTGCTGTGGTATGCCGTTGGGAAGGCCCCATTTGTCAATTTAGGGATGCGTTCACCATGGAAATGCGTTTCCTGTAAGAAGGCAATTTGTGTCCTGCCTTTGCGCAGGCCAGCTAGAAGCTGCGAGCGCTTTTCTGGCACATTAAGGCCACGAACATTTAGAGAGGTGACCTTCAGAAGACCCATGGCGCCTTTTGGCTTGGTGGCGACCACTGTTTGCGAGGTGGAGGGAGCAACTGCCCCCTGCCTGGGGTCTCAACGGAGGGCACCACCACCTCGAGAGGGAGGGGAGGGTAGAGGGTGGACCAGGAGGGAGAGGAAAAAGGGTGGGGAGGGAAAGGGAAAACTAGTCTTTAAACGCAATTACTCTATGGACCCCCGGTTGGCACTGTCAGTGTCCAAGCGGGGGGCCGCCCTAATTGGGGGTGGCTAGAGCGGCTAGGATTGCTTGGAGTCAAGCAATAGTACAACAGGAAATACTAAAACAAAGAAACATCAGGTTAGGAGATGCACAGGAAGAGAGCAATGAGAACCATGGAGAAAGTAACATAGCATTAGAGCCAACATTAGATCTTAATTGGTTACAATATGTGAGCTGGTCTTGTGCAAAACTGGTGCTTGTGTAGTGGAAACGGATATCTGAGGCTGCCCACTGTCGATTCACTGGAGAAAGCTCCACTCACAAAGTGAACATCCGCCAGTGGAGCGTGCCTATCATCCCCACCCCCCCCGCCCTCCGGGTGCCCGGGTTGGGGTGCGGCCCTCACATGTATGCAGACCCTAGCTGTGTTCATGAGATGCATATGGTTAAGGGTGCACACATCAGATTAAACCATTCCAGTATTTACATTAAGCAACCCGAGAGAGGCCTTTCTAACGGACAGACCCCACTATTCCCCCGACTCAAGAAGGCTAATACCCAATGTCTGCCCCGCGGAGGGGGGGGGGGGGGAAGAGCCCAGCGGATCTCCCGACGGGCCCCGCTAACCGGTCCAGAATGCAAAGTCTGGTCCGGGGAGTGTGGTCCGCCCGTCACATCTCGGATTGCGTAGCCAGCCCCCCCGCCCCACACCTCAGTGGGGGGGGGGGGGTCTGCTTAAAGTGCGACCCAGTACTGTAACCTGCAAAACAACAAACAGTGCATAGAAAAAACACCCGTAAGATGGGAATAGACCACCCCCCCCAGCAAGGGACCATACTGGATAACGGGTTCTGTTACTATTAAAGGCATGTGGGGATAGTCAACTCAGCGGGGGGGTGGAGAGAAAAAAAAAAGAGTCAGCGGGAGCCTTGTCCATCATTGGCCAGGGTCTTGATAGGAGACAAGTCTGTCCCGAGAGGGGCCCCACTAGGGGTAAGTGCAAAAGGTCTTACCAGTCCGTCGAGTAGGCAGTGCGGTCAAGCCTCGGGAGATGCTGGGTGCAGCCTGGGCGCCACACGATCCGGAGCCCGTGAGCGCGAGCGCCGGACCCGTTGCTGGCTGGGCTGAGGTGGACCCGGCGTTTCTTGCGTGAGCAGGTAGTCGAACCAGTCAGGAACACTGACTGCTGGCTTGGCGATGAAGCTGAATAGGTCAGGGAGTTGGTCAGGCGAGCGGAGATGGAATTCTGATCCGTGTTTTCGAACGATCAGGTGGAAAGGATGGCCCCAGCGGTATGTGGCTTCAGCTTCCCTCACCACCTCCAGCAGTGGACGTAACAAACCTCGCATAACACGGGTTTGCCTGGAAACATCCGGGAAAATCCGTATATGGGCCCCGTCAAAGTCAATTGGGCCCTTCTCCCAGGCCAGGCGTAGGATTTCTTCCTTGATGGTAAAGAAGTGCACCCTGCAAAGGACATCGCGCGGGGGGTCCGTGGCAGCAGAGGACCGTGACGTTGAAGGCGGGGCCCTTGGGCCTGGTATGCGGTGGACCCTGTCCAGTTCCAGTTCTGCTGTAGGTGATTTACCCAGGACTTGGTTCAGGATAGCTACAACAGTAGCACAGAGATCTGGACCCATGGTGGCCTCTGGGATGCCTCGGAGGCGCAAATTGTTCCGCCTGCTCCTATTCTCGCCGTCGTCCAATCGCAGGTGCACATCAACAAGATGGCGGCGAAAAGACCTGTGTTCTGTCTCCAGGGCGGTTATACGGGCGTCAGTGGTGTCGGTAGTGGATTCCAGCACGGTCACCCTCTCCTCCACTGTGTCCACTTGTTGCTTCAGGTCATGCAGCTCCCTGGTGAGGGCATTCACTATTGAGGCTGCCATGGCATTGAGGTCCTGCTTGGTGGGAAGACCTGAGACCATGTCTCTGAGGGATCCCTCTGTAAGGCCACTCATGCCCCCAGCACTGGCAGTGTGCAGCTGTGTGTCTGTGTCAGGTAGGGCAGGGGACTGTATCGGAGAGTGCATAGGGGGGAGGGAATCATCCTCCACTATTGCTGTCCCAGCCTGTGTGCCCCTCTTACATGCAGCTGTGTATGCGAGGGGGGGAAAGTCCTCCTCTGGTGCTGTGGCCCCCACCTGCGCTCCCCGCTTACTTGCATTTGTGGGCATGAGTGTGTGGAAGTCCTCCTCCATCGCAGCCTGTGCTCTCTTCCTGCTTGTGTTAGCGGCGCTCGCCAGTGGAACTCGTGGCGGCGCCATCTTGGATCGGGTGGCCGGCGAGGAGACCGGGTGCTGCCGCAGGAAGTAGTGGGTAATTTCGTGCCCCCTCCGTTCCTCAGTGGTCGGCGGGTGTTTACCGGCTCCGGGCATGTGAGGCTGGCTCTGTGGTGTGCTCTACGGGCGGCTCTCAGCCCGTTCCTGTGCAGAGCTCCTGGCGGTGCGTCCTCACGCTATCATAGCTAAGCCACCATACCGTCTCCTTTTAGTGTGAAAGAACACCGGCCTCCCCGCCATCCATCCACCCGAGTGGGGTGCGCTGTAAGGTGCGAGAGGCACCTTTTATCTGTCCATGTCCAGATCGGGACACCAAATCGCCAGCCGCCAATTTTTTTTATTGAAAATGTGTAGTTTATTTGCATAAAAGTATACAAAAAACAAATACTTCAACAGGGTACATTCCACTCTGTACTGCGACGCAGCGCATAAATACACTACATAGCAATACACTTCAAAGCATACAAATAAATTACATTCATCCTGCGGTATGATGCCCAACGTGTTGCGCAGAGTAATAATACCCTGAAACATCACATCATGCATGACGCCACATTACCCTGTAAGCATTAACTAAAAACATGTAACTGGCACATCATATAACTTTTTAAACGCATTGCATTTCAACAGGCAATGGGTGTGATGGGGGGGGGGGGGGGGGAGAGGGAAGAGTTCAGAGGCCCGAAGCTTTATTGAACTGCCAAAGGATACACGGGGGGGGGGGGAATCTTCAGACCTCCCTTTCCTCCTTAAAGTCCATCAAGTTATAGTCTCTGAGCAGACTGTGAACCAGTCTGCGACAGTCCTCGATGGACATCCTCTCCTGATGGTGGATGAGGCGCTTTCTGGTGCACCATACAGCGTCCTTAAAGCAACACAGCACCCGCCAGGCACTGTCAATGTCCTCCTTTGAATGAGTTTCACAAAAGAGTTCGTTCAACACACCGAAGTGTGCGATTGCAGTCTGTGGTACAGTCTTTACGTTCTGGTTCCAAGGCCCTCAACAGGCCCTGTGCAAAGGGGCACTCCCAGAAAACGTGTGTAGCGCTGGAATTTTTGCCATGTAAATGCTATATAATAATGTAATGCTATTAGATTAGTATTCGGCTCCCTCTAGAGGCCAGAACATTTATGCTTATGACTTAAAGTTTTATTTGTGAAAAGCCTCACCTACCCACAGTGCTCACTTACCTACCCATGAGGCTAAGTAACAGAACTGCATGCTGGGTAGGAAATAAAAGTCCCAGCGCAGCCATCTTTTCTCTCTTCTACCCAGGATGTGAGACCTGCCTGCAGGGACCTGTGGGTGTGCGTCTGGAAAAGCCGAGGCCTGCTTGGCGCGGAACGGAATCCGAGCCACTGGAGAGTGTTTTACCACAGTGTGCTGGAGCAGCAGCGTGACCAGTTTGGAGGATCCAGAACACTTGACGGAGCCAGCCGAGGGTCCCGGTCATTTTGCGGAGCGGTAAAGCGTGACGGTACTGGCTGACAGGGAGCACCGGAGCGGAGTCATCAAATTATCTAGGCCTGGAGTGGTGAGAGGACTGTTGCCCAAGATTCATATAACACTTAAACCACACCAGAGTGTTGCTGAGATCTGCAATTCCACAAAGAGGTATCACGTAGATACACTATGCTTAACTAGGCCCAAAAGCCTGCCTTTCTTTAACTACTGAGTGACGCTCCAGATAACCTGCCGTAGGAGAGTTACAAGTGTGTTACATTACCAAGTTTGCAGTTACTCATCATTCTTATTCTACTTTGCCCTCTGCTTACGCATCGGATTACAAATACTGCAGTTAACTGAGCTAGCTGAAGAAAGAAGACAAGAGACTTATCCAGACTTATCCAGTATAAGACCTTTTATCCTGCAGTGTACCATAACATACTGATATTCAGTGCGGTATAGCAGACTACAAGTTGTGGGAGTTTGCGTGGCTGTACAGAAAGTGGGAAGGTGCCCAGTGTTACAATTTTGCCACCCTGAGCACCAGTCCCACTTGGAGACACGCCTGCATGTAATATTCAGTGTATCATTGGGTTTGAATATTTGAATGCTTTTCTTTTGTTGCATGTTCTGACCTTGCATGTTACCATCACTATTGTACTATCTTGTATACTACCACCTGTTACTGTGTTTGTGATTTTGAACCAGTTTCCAGTAGGGGTGCAACAGATCCAAAAAAACTCACGGATCGGATCGTTCCTCGGAATGTCACAGAATAATTGAATTTGCAAAAACTTGTGAAAATTCCACCACCATATAGTCCCCACTGTAATATCCACGTCCTCTCCCCCACTGTAATATTGTGGGAGTATTGGCAGGATAATGCAGAGTATTGATTGGCAGGGTAATGCAGAGTCTGCTCACATTGTAAACGGCCGCCGGGTGTACCAAGATGTCCGCCGCTCCGGAGCTAGGCCGAAGCCTTTCCTAAGGCCGAGGCGCGCTCTGCGGATCGTGGGATGTGCTGATCTGAACAGGGTGACCCGTTCGGATCACGGATCGGAGACGATCCGTTACACCCCTAGTTTCCAGTAAAGTTACCGGTTGGTTAAAGCATGATTGGTGTGAGATTGTTTCCAATCTTGACAGCAGGTGGATGCTCAGGTAACGTTAAAAAAAATACAGTATTTGATGTTATTGCTGGGTTGTTGTTGCCATTGGGTTTAACATCAATACCACTATACAGCTGTGTGAAGGGGGTTGGGAAATGTCTCAAGGGGAGCATTAGCAGAGCACAAGTCCAAATAATTACCAGCAGCTCCTTCGGGAGTGAGTGCTACACGTGCAAAGCAGTTTCCTCCTGGATGATACAAAAAGGGCAGTGCCTGTATCTGCACTAAGGATGAGCTCTGGCGTGTTCGCAGAGCCCGCCAGGAAGTCGGCACTGCGCTGCGCTAATCACAGGCAGTGAGACATTGTCCTGATGAACAGAACGAACCATTTTCATTTAAGGTGTACCATTTTCATACAAGAAAAATCCTAAAGAAAATCTGCGCATGATCAGAAACAAAAAAAAAAAAAAAAAAAGGTTTTGTTGGATGAGAATTTTCATTCATCGTTTCCGATTTGCTGTGAAACAATGAGATAAAATCAGACAATCGTATGCTCAATTTTCTTCTAGTGTGTACCCCACTTTAGATGGTTACATTGCATATTGAGCAAAAAACTAAAATCATACAAAATTCCAAGGAAGGCATCACATAAAAGCAATGAGTCAAACGTCATAATTCGGAGTGACTTGGAACTCAGAAATGCTGCTAAAAAAAATGCAGAAAATGTCCAAACAGCTGAATGCAAAACTCAAACTTTCATGCAGTAGGAAAATACAATACAAAAAATGCAATGTTGAGACCATAACCATCCCAATGCCTGGTGGCCAGATTAATTTTCCATGCTTACCTTCTAAATGCAACTAAAGAGGGGGGGGGGGGGGGAGAAGAGGGAGAATCTACTCTACAGGGCATGTGTCAGGAATAAATTAAATCGAGAGGAGCGCAGTATCGAATCTGGAAAATTGAATGTATGCAACCCAGTTGCCAGACCCAAAGGAAATTATCATGTGCCTAAAAGGATAGTGGTCAACTTTTAAATTTACCATATCATTCATGCCGTTTTTAACCGCCTCAAAACCAAGTACAATTTTCCAAGCCCTTGCTATAGTTAACTTTGTTGCAGTAAAAAGATAGTCAATTGACACCCTGGACGAAGCAATTCCACAATCAGTTTGCAAAAGCTTCGTAGGGGTCCCTTTTAAGATATGAATAAAAGTTTAGGAGAAGAGTGGAGACTGACCCAAACCCTGCATACCTTCAGACAAGACCACCAAAATGTGTGTCATAGTGCCCTCCTGGGAACATCATCCATGAGATGTTTCTACAACTTTATTGGAGTCCACCTGTGGTAAATTCAGTCGACTGGACATGATTTGGAAAGGCACACGTGTGTGTGTGTGTATTAATATATTTCTAGTTAACAGCGTATGTCAGAGCACAAACCAAACCCTTAAGTGCAAGGAATTGTCTGAAGACTTATGAGGCAGGATTGTATTGGAGGAACAGATCTGGGGGAAGTGTACAGAAAAATTTCTGCAGCATTGTTAGGTTCCATTGAGCACATTGGCCGCCATCATCCGTAAATGGAAGTTTGGAACCACTGGGACTCATCTTGGAGCGGGCCGCCCAGCCAACCTGAGTGATTGGGGGGAGAAGGGCCTTTGCCAGTGACCATCGGGTTCTTGGTCAACTCCCTGACTGAGCTGCATCGTTTCTGTAGAGAGGAGAACCTTCCAGAAGAACCACTATCTCTGCAGCACTCCAATCAGGCCTGTATGGTAGTGGCCAGACAGAAGCCACTTCTCAGTAAAAGGCACATGACAGCCCACCTGGAGTTAGCCAAAAGGCACCTGAAGGACTGACCATGAAAAAAACGAAAATTCTCTTGTCTGATAAAACAAAGATTGAACTATTCAGCCTGAATGGCAAGCATGTCTGGAGGAAACCAGGCACCGATTATCACCTGCCCAATGCCATCCCTACAGTGAACCATGGAGGTGGCAGCATCATGCTGTGGGATGTTTTTCAGCAGCAAGGACTCACGATCGAGGGAAAGATGAATGCAGGAATGTACAGGAGACATCCTAGATGAAAATCTGCTCCAGGGCGCTCTGGACCACAGACTGGGGCAAAGGTCCATCTTCCAACAGGACAACGACCCTAGGCACACAGCCAAGATAACAAATGAGTGGCTACGGGACAACTCTGAATGTCCTTGAGTGGCCCAGCCAGAGCCCAAACTTGAACCTGATTGAACATCTCTGGAGAGGTCTGAAAGTGGCTGTGCACCGACGCTCCTCATCCAACCTGATGGAACTTGAGAGGTCCTGCAAAGAATGGGAGAAACTGCCAAAAAATAGGTGTGCCAAACTGTAGCATCATACTCAAAAAAAGACGAGGCTGTAATTGGTGCCAAAAGGTGCTTCAACAAAGTATTGAGCAAAGGCTGTGAATACTTATGTACATGTGATATTCTATTAATAATATTGTAAAGATTGCAAACAAACTTATGTTGTCATTGTGGGGTATGGTTTGTAGAATTTTGAGGAAAATTTATTTGATCCATTTTGGATCAACGCTGTAACAAAATATGGAAAAAGTGAAGCGCTGTGAATATTTTCTGGATACTCTGTAGGCTTTCAAGAAATGTGGGTAGGTTGAGGTTTTAACTCAACATAATACATAATGGTAAAGCTGTGGGTTTGAAAAGCTGCAGCCCAAATCCTCAGCTGTTATCAGGTTTTCTAGAGGTTGAATTTCACCTAGGCACAGGAGACTGGCGTTTTTAACCACTTCAATACAGGGCATTTTCACCCCCTTCCTGCCCGGGCCAAATTTTCAGCTTTCAGCGTTGTAACATTTTGAATGACAATTGCGCAGTCATGCAACACTGCAACCAAATGGCATTTTTATCCCAACAAATAGAGCTTTCTTTTGGTGGTATTTGATCACCTCTGCGGTTTTTATTTTTTGCACAAAAAAAAAAAAAAACACATACAAACACACACACACATTATATATATATATATATATATATATATATATATATATATATACATATATACATACATATATACATACATACACATATATATATATATATATATATATATATATATATATATATACATACATACATACATATACACATATATATATATATACATACACACACATATACACACATGTATTCTACTTTTAACCAAAAATATTGCAATAAGCATATATTGATTTGTTTGCGCAAAAGTTAAAGCGTCTACAAAATGGGGGATAGATTTATGGCATTTATTATTATTTTTTACTAGTAATGGCGGCAATCTGCAATTTTTATTGTGACTGACATTGCGGCAGACATATCTGACGCTTTCGACACTATTTTGGGACCATTGACATTTATACAGCCATCAGTGCTATAAATATGCACCAATTACTGTATAAATGTCACTGGCAGGGAAGGAATTAACACTAAGGGGCAATCAAGGGGTTAAATGTTTTACCTAGGGAGTGATTCTAAATGGGGGAGAGGGGACTGACTAGGGGTGGAGACCGATCGGTGTTCCTATATACTAGGAACACACAATCTGTCTCCTCTCCCCTGACAGGACGTGGATCTGTGTGATCCACGTTCCTGCTTTGTCACAGACGATCGCCAGAAGACATTACAGCCACCAGGCATGTGCATCAGCTCCTCACTGGCACGGCGGGCATGCGCACCTCCTATACCGCCGAGGAAGTCATATGATGTCATATCACATTCCTTCAGAGCTCTGTGCCCTGAATATGAGTCCCACGTGCATGCACAGGAGTGACATTGCGGAAGCTCAGCCATTAAAGTGGGCGCAGACTCAGAAAGACCAGGTGAAGATGGAAGCCTCTGCAACGGTGACAGCATGCCGCTGGAGGTCTTCGTTTCAAGGCAAGTCTTTCACTTATTATTTTAAATACCACTAACTTTTGAGATGAATCGTAATCTAAAAAATGTGTCAATATTTTCTTTGTACTTTATTATATTATATTTTTTGTTAAAAAGGTGAACCTATCTTTTAAATACAGCAGTAGAAATGTACAAATTAAAACAGACACCACACATATAATAAAACTTTAATTTATTTTTTGCTAAACATTAGGATTCCTCAAAAGACAGGATGAACAAATTCTTGCCCATGCAATAAAATGTACTCACTCGATGTTTTCTCAAAGCCAAGATACCAGTCTGAGGTCTGAGCAAAATATTCATAAGGCAGCCCATTCACTCTTTGGGAACCAGCAACATCACAGCTGAGGCACCCAGTGCATAGCAGAACATTAGCCCAGTCTTCAAAACTACCATCCTGGTCAGTTAATGGGGGGAAGCCATACATTTTATTCTAAGAAATGGTTTACTTTTGGTAAAGGTTACTTCCCTTCAGTGAAGTTTCCCAGCAATGTCCACTTTAGTGTGTCAGCCTGACTGGAATGGGTCACTTAAAGTACTTTTACTGTGCTTGGAGGTAGGTTTTACACAGAATTGCAAAGGCAAGGTACCCCAAGCATTCTTCACCCAAAACCTTACATTTTCAGTTCAAAGTGCACTTTGTATTTTCTTGAAAGTCAGCCATAGAACTTGAAAATGGATGCTTGGGTCAAAAATGGGTAATAGCCAACACCCAATGTGTCAACTTAACCTTCACCCATTCACATTAACAAGGTAGTTCAATGATTTTCCAGGATCCTTGAAGAGACTGCATTTGCAGTTTGGCTCTGAATGTTTGCAAACATTTAAAAGGACAAGACAATTACCTTCACGTTTAGGACTAACTACCAGCTAGACAAAGTGAAGGCCCTTTACAATATACTTTACATGTACATCTAGTAGCAGAATGAAGCCCAGAAATAAGTGCCTCATGTTTCAGTTATGACCTTATGGCCCGTGCACACGATCCGAATATCGTACGAAAACGGTCATCTGAGGAAGGATCGTACGATTTTCAGATCGTGTGTACACTACGTCCGACAGCCGATCACGACCGTTCATCCAAACTTATTCGATCGGGCATGCACGATATTTTTCCTCGTACGATTCCCGATTGTACAATTTTCGGTTAGTCAGTATAGTTGTCGTCCGAAAATACAATACAAATACATTACAACTCCTGACATCATTTCCGATTATTTTTTATATCGTACGAGAATTTGTGACTTTATTTAGCTATTCAATTTCTACTTGCGATTATTAACCGAAAACGGTCGTACAATATTCGGATCGTGTGTACGGGACATTAGACACAAAGAAATTTGGGCTGCCATTACCAATTTTATAAATTGCTAGCTGCCATACTTACTGAACAGATTCAACACCCGATCCTCACACCTTAAGTCTGAAGATCAGGCACTCAGATCAGTACTTTAAGACACTGACTAGGCACAAGTATGTAGCAAATGAAGATTGGACTAGAAACCTAGACTAGCAATAGCAGCCACCATATCACTTAGACAAGTTCTCTAAAGCCAGCCATATAGTGTTCAAATCTTGGCCGGTTCAGCAGGAACCGCAGAAATATGAACCATGTATGGGCAGGCTGAATGTAACCAAGTTGATCGATTGGTTGGGTTGGGTACAACCAGCCTGACAGTTTTTACATGCGATTATTGGTAGCGACTAATAGCCACTAGCAATAATGACTGTTCTCCCAGCAGGGATAGCTTCCCCTAACCCCCTGTCGGGAGAACACAATGACTCCATGGGAGGGATTCTCCTGTCTACACTGTCTGATGGGGGAATCTAGTGAATTTGCAGGATTGATTCGCTCAGTCTATGACCGGCCTTAAAGGGATGTTTACTACCACACTTTAGTCCACAAAATAACTGCCATCACTAGTAACGATAGCAGCTATTCTGTAAGCTAAGACCATTAGTGTACATGTTCGGTAAATGCAAGTTCAGATATGTTTAGAATATAAAACACTTAAATCAAAAAGACAAACTACCATTTAGAAATGCCACAAAAGGTTTTGAAAATGCCCACATTTTCAGTATGTGGGTCTACCTGAAAGTGCAAGAGTCTCAGATTCCTGCTAACATGCACAAAACCACATCAGTGGCTAGTGTGCACATTCAACAGGCAATACTGACGTTTAAAAAAAACTTAGAAAATATCTTTTTAATATACAGTGACAGTTTGAACGCCTTCACTGAAAGTTTTCCTAGTGCATTTTCTTAAGTGAGTTAGCAATTCTAGGGAGGTCCCAGTTGGGTACAATTAATGCCCAATACTTGATATATCCAGTACAGAAGCTGAAAGGTTAGTTTTTAAACCCTCCATTTTTACCAGCCTTTATAACAAAGTCTTTGAGCAATGCGCCATCCATTTGCCAAAATGCTGCCGTTTGTGTCACTCCTGTCAAGTGGCTCACACAAAATTTAAAGCAGAAGTCTTCCAAATCCTGTAAAAAAAATAAAAAGAAAGAAAAAAGTTGTTAACTGGGAGAAGAGGGGGGCAGCTTAAAAAGCATTTTTTTTTTTTTTTTAAGGGTAACAGACAGATCCTGTTCCCTTAAAGCACTTAATGTGGAGTGAAACACCATATGTGTGTGTGTGTGTTTTGAAAATCTGATCACTGCCTCTAGACTAGCAAAGGACTTAGGATCTAGGATGGAAAAGGACCTGGGGGTCCTAGTAGATGATAGGCTCAGCAATGGCATGCAATGCCAGGCTGCTGCTAACAAAGCAAACAGAATATTGGCATGCATTAAAAAGGGGATCAACTCCAGAGATAAAACAATTCTCCCGCTCTACAAGACTCTGGCCTGGCCGCACCTAGAGTATGCTGACCAGTTCTGGGCACCAGTCCTCAGGAAGGATGTACTGGAAATGGAGTACAAAGGGCAACAAAGCTAATAATGGGTCTGGAGGATATTAGTTATGAGGAAAGGTTGCGAGCACTGAACTTATTCTCTCTGGAGAAGAGACGCTGGCAAGGGGATATGATTTCAATTTACAGATACCGTACTGGCGACCCCGTAATAGGTATAAAATGTTTTCACAGAAGGGAGTTTAACAAGACACGTGGCCACTCATTTATATAAGAAAAGAGGTTTAACCTTAAACTATGTAGAGGGTTCTTTACTGCAAGAGCGGCAAGGATGTGGAGATCCCTTCCACAGGCGGTGGTCTCAGCAGAGGGGGGATCGGTAGTTTCAAGAAACTATTAGTTAAGCACCTCAACGACCACAACATACAGGGATTTACAATGTAATATGGACATAATCACACATAGGTTTGACTTGGTGGACTTTTGTCTTTTCGACCTCACCTACTATGCAACATGTACATATAAATATACAAGGACATTGACTGCATTGCTATGTAGATCAGAAAGGACACTGGTGGCATCTGAAATAATTACCTGGGCCTCATAGCGGACTGCTGCAGAAAGCAGGAGAAAAGCATTTTCTATAGAGATCCCTCGTTTAATAATATGCTGACACAGCTTCTTTAGTCTATTTTCACAGTAAGATGTAGCAAGATCTAAGAGACCTGAAAAGACAATACACAATTTATACAAAAAGCATGCCTCATATGAACACAGTCACAACATTAGAGTGATTCCAACTTAGGCATTTTTCCCCCTTTAAATCATATTAGCCTTACCTGTTCTGTGCTATGGTTTTGCACAGAGTAGCCCCGACCCTCCAATTTCTAGGTGCCCCGCTGGTGCTCTTTCCTCCCGAGTGCCCCCCCCATAGTAAGCAGCTTGCTGTGATCAGATTCCAGCTATCGTTTTTCTATTACAAGATTAAAGTGGTCCTAAAGGCTGAACATTTACCTTCATGCATGAAGAAAAAAAAAAAAGAAATGCAGCTCCCCTTTTACCTACCTAAACGCAATCCAGTGATGTGCACAAGAGCAGCTGCTCTCCTGCGTCTCTGCCTCAATGGCTGACAGCAGTGGGAGCCATTGGCTCCTGCTGCTGTCAATCACAGCTAGTGGAGAGAGCAGGGTTCGGGAGCATGCATTAGTTCCCCCATCGCAAGCTGCTTGCTATGGGGCACTCTGAGAAGAAGAGTAACCAGGAGCACTGGCAGGGGACCCGAGAAGGAGAATCAGGGCTGCTCTGTACAAAACCATTGCAAAGAGCAATTCTAACATGGTCGTAATTTTTTTTTTTTTTTTTTTTTTTTTTTTATTTACCTTCAATACCACTTTAGGTCAAGCTCCTTATTTCCATGGACAGACTGCTTCCTTCCTGTATCTTTAGTCTATTCCATAGTATATTAAATGCATCTTCTGACCAGTCCTGATCCCTTCTGCCAATGTGTATCTTTTTATTCTTAACCCTGGCTTTCCATCAATACTACTCTATACTTTCCTGATTTCAATGTGAACCTGTGCTTTTGACCAAGTAGGGAAGGACAACAGGTAAATTTTAGAGACCCCGGTCAAACATTTCAAGCTGCTCGCATAAATGGTTAACACATACTGATGCTACCCTGCCTTGCTATAGCAACTTGTTTTGCCTTTTGATAGTAATAGCCCTATAGTTTTCTTCAACCTGACACTCACAGCCCACATTGCTGCTGCCTGTGAAGCCTCCAAGCAAGGAAACCGGGTACGATTTCCCTGCCTGTGCCAACCATTGGATTGGACCTTACTGCTGTCACTGATGATGTACAGGCCACTCTTGAGCTTCAGGTGTTGGAAACTCCAGACAGCTTCATCTTGGCAAGGTCAGGGCCAGTGCAGGGGCTTTCTAGAGAAAGCCTTAGATGCTCCTAAAGTATTAGTGGGTGAAGAAAACTACAAGACTAATTACGGACAAAAGGAATAATAAATAGTTATAGCAAAGGCACCATAATTAAACAGTTTATGGATAAGAGCAGCCTGAAAAGTATTACCCAATGGCAGCATCTTTAATCCTCTTCTCCAAGATGCTTCTGGGGGTGTTTAATACCCATTGTGCATGCTATGGATACCGCAGAGAGCTACTGTGTCCTATAGTGATGTAGCGGGCCAGCGGGTTAAACCATAGTATACAGCAGGGGACCAGGCACCCTACACACCCAGAAGTCAGTCAGATAAAAATTATATTAAATTAAATTTAAATTTTAAATTTAAATTATATTATTATAAGATATTCATCCTCTGCAGCTGGGCTAGATCGAGGATAACACTCAAGGGACATACAAGTAGTGTTGATACTTTACAGAAGATCATTTTTAAAAACATTTTGGTTGGCAGCAGACACTTTAAAATACACATTTTAAAAATCTACCACCATTTACATTTTACAAGTCTAATTTCAAAGTAACGCTAAAAATTACATTGCATCTCTTATATCCAACAGTCAAACATTTAAAAGGAAAAAAAAAGTGTGGGGGCACATCAGTGGCTAATGGTGGGGAAAAGCACACCATATCTGTACAACATTTCTAAATGAATACCTATGGCATCCTCTGGCGGCAGGTCTACAGCATCTGTATAGAGGTATTGTAGGAATGCATAGTACACTGGATAGGAAAACTGGTCAATTTCTATAACCTCCATTGAGCTTTCACTCCAGTGAGACTGGAACATGGTGCGGAAGTGCTCACATCTAAGAGGAGAAATAGTGTTAGAAACTTCAATCGCATCGAGTATCTGTGGAAACACACAGCTTAAAGTGTTGTAACAAAAAATGGATCCTGTTCCCTTAAAGCATGTATAACAGCACAGTGCTTGTGCTGAGTAATTTGGCTGTCTGCTGGTGCCAGTGCCGCTCTTCTCCCCACCCGCAGATATAAAAAAAAGCTAGGTTATGATCATAAAACCAGCATTTCTTTTTATAAAACACATACAGTGGGGCACATGTTATCTAACAGACTATTTTATGATCAGAACAGAGTGGCTTAACCACTTTTTTTTTTTTTTTTTAAATTGTTTTTTATTGAATTTTCAGGTAAATACAGAACAAAACAGCCTATTGGGCATACCCAGGCACAAGCACTACTATAACTAAACTAACATGAAAAAGAAAAAGAAAAAAATCAAATTATACAATCTAACAGAACCACTGTACGCTCAACCACCTATGTAGTATGTGTAGAAAACAAAACAATTTAATTCCACCTATACCCTGCAGGCGTTCAGTAGTCAATCACAGGTGGCTTAACCACTTTAAAGGATCTGCTACTGAGGGATCTGAGCCAGATACCACAGCATACCTCGGGAGATCTATACAAAGAAACTTTGTAAAACAATTTAAAGCGGTTCTACACCCATTTCATTTAGTAAATCTCTTTGCCTTCCAAATCAGGCAAAGAGTACTAAATGAAATGTTTTTTTTTTTTTTTTTTTTTTACTTACCTTGTAATTGAAGACTTCCGGTCTTCTCCCTCTGCGGCGGCGGGCGGGGTCTTGCGTCGATCGTCGTCACGCCGCACTGTCTCCTGGGATCTGGTGTCATTGATCCCAGGAGTCAGTGCGGGCATCTTCCGAAATCTCGCGAGATTTCGGCCACATCTTCCGAAATCTCCCGAGATTTCGGCCGCATCTGCCGAAATCTCGTGAGATCTCGGCAGATGAGCCGTTACTGCGCACGCGCGAGTAACGGCAGTGCATGGTGGGCCATCTAAAGTCCCTGTGGGTGTTTCACATGCCCACAGGCAAGATGGCCCCCAGCACTAAAGAAGAAGACGAGGAACTTCATCGGACGAAAACCGGCGGCGATCGAGATGGAAGATGGAACAGGTGAGTCCCTAATAAAGGTAAGCACACTTTATATTACATCCTTAAAAAAAAAAAATTTTTTTCAGAGTGCAGAACCGCTTTAACCACAGTAACCCAAAACGTCCACACTACAGGTATAAGAAAAATATTTGTATGTCAAGTCCATAAAAAAAAAACAAAACAAAAAAAAAAAACAAAGTCAGTTGCTGAAGAGGAAGTGAAAGCCATCAAAAATCACATCAGTTCAGAAAAGAACACTGGCAGCAGATTCTTAAAGAGGAGGTCCACCTTAGAAAAATATATTAAAAGTCAGCAGATACAAATAATGCAGCTGCTGACTTTTAATAAATGGACACTTACCTGTTCCAGTGTCCAGCGATGTCGGCAGCAGATGACGAGCAGTCGCTCATCTCTCAGCCGCCCCCGCCGCCATCCTCTGTCAGGGAATCAGGAAGTGAAGCGCTGCGGCTTCACTGCCCGGTTCCCTACAGCGCATGCTCGAGTCGCGCTGCGCATCTTCACTGGTCCCTGTTGTGTCCTGGGAACTGTGCGTTTCCCAGCACATGTGGAGCATCTGCGGCTAGCTGTTCCCGGAAGTGGGTGCAGATACCTGGATCATACCAGGTATCTGCACCCCCCTCCCCCTGAAAAGGTGCCAATTGTGGCACCGGAGTGGGGGGGAATCCGATGAGTGGAAGTTCCACTTTAGGTTGGAACCCCGCTTTAATGAAGCTCTTGGAGGATCCAGCTGACAGGTAAAACACAAATAAGGGGCGCAAACCACCACATTGCTTGGGGGGGGGGGGGGAGGTCTGACTTTGTTTTCATTTTAACCCGAAAGCAAAAAAATAAAAAATCTGCATCCATAGCCTACTTTAATGCTGCAAAAATCTAAAACTAGGAGACAGCACGACAGCCACGTAAAAAGTAGTTTGATAGGAGGGGTTAGCACTGAGCTTCAATGTACCAATCATGAAATTTCTTGCAAAATATTAACCACTTCAGCTCCAGAAGGTTTACCCCCCCCCCCCCCTTCATGACCAGGCTATTCTTTGCGTTACGGCACTACATTACTTTAACTGACAATTGCGGCCATGTGGCGCTGTACCCAAATAAAAGGTTTGTCATTTCTACCCCCCCCCCCCCCACACACAAAATGGTTTCTTTTGGTGGTATTGGATCACCTTTGCTTCTTTTTTTTTTTTTGCGCTATAAACAAAAACCCTGACAATTAACCCCCCCCCCCCTTTTTACTTTCTGCTATAAAACATACCCAATAAAAAAAATAAGAAAATCAAATTTCTTCATCAATTTAGGCCAATATGTATTCTGCTACAGGTTTTAGGGGAAAAAACAAAACAAAAAGAAAAATAGGCGTATATTGATTGGTTTGCGCAAAAGTTATTGCGTCTACAATCTAGGGGATATTTTTATTTATTTTTTACTAGTAAAAGCTGTGATCAAAGGGTAAACTGTGTTCCCTGGGAGTGCTTTCTAACTGAGGGGGGTGGTCGCACTGTGGAAAGGCAGAGATCCGTATTTCTGCTTAGTAGAAACACAGATCTCTGCCTTTCCTTGTCATAGAACGGCTGTCTGCTTTGTTTACATAGGCAGACTGCTGCTCTGTGGTTCCTGGCAGTCATCGTTTCCACCACACGAACCAACTGGCTCCCGCTGTGTTCAATCACAGTGGGTTGCCGGAGGCGTACCCCGGACCTGGAAGTGCCAGATCACATACCTACGTGATCTGGTGCAGAGCGGCCTGCCACAGTGTATCTGCATGGATCGGTTGTGAACATGTTAAAGTGGTTGTAATTCAGACATGAAATATGAATAAAGCATATCCCTCTATAGTGTGACAGGGGAGGGACCTCCAGCTGATTGAAGGCCTCAGCTCTGTTCCTGTGTGTGTGTGGGGGGGGGGGGGGGGGGGGGTTCCTTCCCTCCAATTAGCTGTCAGACTTCTCCTGGCTGAGGTCTGCAGTGTGATTTTAGCTCTGCACCCTTTTTCAGAACTCAGGCAAGCTTTAAAATTTAGCACTTTGAAAGGATGTAGAGAGACATGAGGGCTGCAGACAGACAGTACAACTTACGCAGGATGATTTGTTTAATCTCAGTGTATCACCTGAGGCCAGTCACTTCACTGGGTATATGGAAGGGGTTACAACCACTTTGACATGCATATCGCTATATAGTGCAGCACCAAAGCATTAAGTGAACAAGTGATATGTGATCATAAATGACAATATTGGATGGATTTGTACCACATTCTAAATTTGGGTGCAACATGTTACAAAAGGTGAACTAATCCTTTAAGGATAAGTTCTCCTTTGGGATATGTTATATGTTCCACCCGCTCCCCCCTCCCTGTGACAGCAGGCCAGGGATCTGCACCCCACATGCGCGGCCATTTGAAAACATTGTGGCTGTGCAGGGCTCCGCCCACACAACTGCATAATTAGGTTAGTTTCCTGTGAATGAATGCCTACAAGTACAGTCATTCATTGTGGCTGACAGCTTGTAGTTTTCAATGGGCTGCAAGGGCACTGGTGAGTGTCCTCATAGTCCATTGATCTGCCTGCTCTTAGGTAACCGACTTCTCATACAAGGAGACCACTATTCTGAGAGTCTGCAGGAGCTGGCCATTGCACCCATGATCTGCTGATCGCAGGTACAATGCTCAGCAGGCTCCTTTGGGGGGGGAGTTATATGCACATTTTTCACCAGATAAAAAAAAAAAGGTGAATTTAACCTTTAAAGATTGATACATAGACTAAAGCATAACTGGCGCAAAGCTATAGTAACTCGCTACAAAGTTATATACTTGCCTTATTTTCAAGACTGCCCGATGAACATGTATATCCTTTCCATCGACTCTAAATTTCAGATCAGATGTTTCATCACTATTAAACTCCTTTCTCAGAGACTCTGCGACTGTTAAATAGTCTTCAGGTTCTAAAATGAAAAGTAGTTTACAAAATGAGTCAAACTTGTATAATGCAACCATTTAAAAATGCTGACATTTGCATCAAAATAAATCTCTCTCCCCCAAATTGGGGCCAATTAGCCATTTTTTCTCCCTGGTGTCATGTGACTCGTTAGTGTTACAAGGTCTCATGTGTGAATGGGGTTCTCTCTCTAACTCTCTCATACTGGTCACTGGAAGTTCACCATAGCACCTCATGGCAAAGAACTGATGATCTGAAAAAAAGAATTGTTGCTCTGCATAAAGATGGCCTAGGCTATAAGAAGATTTCCAAGACCCTGAAACGGAGCTGCTGCAGGGTGGCCAAGACCATACAACAGTTTAACAGGACAGGTTCCACTAAGAACAGGCCTCCCCATGGCCGACCAAAGAAGCTGAGTGCATGTGCTCAGCGTTGTCTTTGGGAAATGGACATATAAGTGCTGCCAGCATTGCTGCAAAGGTTAAAGGGGTGTGTGTGTGTGTGTGTGTGTGTGTGTGTGTGGGGGGGGGGGGGGGGGGGTCAGCATGTCAGTGCTCAGACCATATGCTGCACACTGCATAAAATTGGTCTGCATGGCTGTCGTCCCAGAAGGAAGCCTCTTCTAGAGATGATGCACAAGAAAGCCTGCAAACAGTTTGCTGAAGACAAGCAGACTAAGGACATGGATTACTGGTTGGATGAGACCCAGATACACTCATTTGGTTCAGATGGTGTCAAGCGTGTGTGGCAGCAACCAGGCGAGGAGTACAAAGACAAGTGTGTCTTGCCTACAGTCAATCATGGTGGTGGGAGTGTCATGATCTGGGGCTGCACAAGTGCTGCCGTCACTGGGGAGCTACAGTTCATTGAGGAAACAATGAATGCCAACATGTACTGTGACACTCAAAGCATGATTCCCCCCTCCCTTCAGAGACTGGGTCGCAGGGCAGTATGTCAATCTGTGGGGCATCCTGAAAACGGAAGGAGGAGGAGCGCAAGGTCTCCAACATCCACCAGCTCTGTGATGTCGTCATGGAGGAGTGGAAGAGGACTCCAGTGGCAACCTGTGAAGCTCTGGTGAACTACATGCCGAAGAGGGTTAAGGCAGTGCTGGAAAATAATGGTGGCCACACAAAATTTGGACATTTTCACTTAGGGGTGTACTCACTTTTGTTGCCGGTGGTTTAGACATTAATGGCTGTGTGTTATTGAGGGAACAGCAAATTGACACTGTTATACAAGCTGTACACTCACTACATTACATTGTAGCAAACTAATTTCTTCAGTGTAGTCACATTCTACACTAGTCACATGAAGATATAATGCGATATACAGTATCTCACTTTTGTGAGATACTATATATGAATGAAATTGGCTAAGAGACCGTTTCCTGATGGTCAGAACACACATCAACATGCATTCTTTGGTCACTCGAGCAAAGCATGATTTTTAAACTCACCCCAAATTATCTGTGCTGGTGCGCATCGTGATTTTAGTAGCTCCTACTACTACAAATGCCAAGTGATTGCTCACTAATAAAAGATGATCACAATGCAGAATAACTGGCTTCCTATGGCATGAGCTAAGCATGTAGACAGAGAACTTTACAGTACGCTGCCCAAAAATTGTGCATGCACATTTAGGAAGTGCACTGCACATCTGTCGGCAGGTGTGCCATTCAAAAGGAATGGCACTGCATCACACCAATGCATTTAATGTGCATTAATTTAATGAGTTTGTGTGATCGAGCCCTAAACTGATGTTTCTGCAGTGGTACATGGTAGGGAAGATCCCCACATATCAAAGGTCCCAGAAAAACTGGATTGTTTACTTACCTGTAAAGTAAATTTCTTGTAGTATATCAAGGGACCCAGGGACACATTCTTTACTCATAGGGTTATGCGCCACCAACAGGTGATTGGACATTGGCAAAAAAACTCCTCTCTCCTATAAATCCCTCCGATGCACAAGTACCTCAGTTCTGTAGCAAGCACAGAGGGATTTGTGTCCCGTAATGTACCCCAAGAAATGGATTTTACAGGCAAGTGAAAAATAGTTTTAGTGTACATCATGCGACAGAGCCGCCATATTATTCCTTACTCATAGGGATGTCCTAAAGCAATGCCGGGGAGGGAGACATGGCAACTGCCAACAGGCTAAAAAGAACATACACAGCAGTCTTCAAAATACTGCTATCCGAGTTAGCATCCTCAGCAGCTACAACATACACCTGGTAAAGTCTTACAAAAGAAAACTGAAGACCAGGTTGCAGCCTGGCAGACCTGAGCCACTGACTCCTGACGACAGGCAATACTAGTAGAATGGGTAATATTTCCTTTTAAACCATAGTCTTGAGATAGGGTGAGAAAACCAACCTAACACCAATCACACTTTAAGTGTGGCCCCCAGCGGCCTGGGGGAAAAAAAAAAAAGTCCTGGTTGAGATGGAGGGCTGAAACCACTTTTGCCAAATTGCGGAGGTTAAAAAAGAAAAATCATGTTTTTTCATCCATGGTAAAGTTCCAGGCAGGAAAAGCCACCAGCTCCGATAACCTCTATGCTGAAGTAATGACAATCAGTAACAAAGCCTTCCATGTCAAAAGAACTGGAGGAAGGTCCTGAATAAGCTAAAATGATGGTTTCTGTAACATCACCAATCTGAAATCCCAGATTCTCACATTTTTTCTGAAAAATGCAGAAAGAATTGAGCAAAGGGAACTGATTTGAACAAGGTCACCATCTTCCCCGAAACTCTCCTGCAGTGACGAGAATACATTTGATTCAATGAAAGCCACTTCAAAAGGAAGAATCACCTTCATCTGTTCTGTATCAAGGAGCAGTCCAGATATTCCAATCACTGGGCTGGAACCAATGCAGATTTCCGGGGATTGACAACCCAGCCAAACTTCTCAAGTGTGCAAATCTTGAAAGATGCGTTGCGCTTCAGGAAATGTATGCATCACTCCCTGAGAAGCAGATCATTCAAGTACCCCTGGAATAGGCATCCCCTGGGTCTTTCGGAAGCTCAGAATTGGGTCCTGGATCTTTGTGAACACTCAGGCCACCAAGGACAGTCCAAACAACAGGGCCACAAATTGAACACAATAGCCCTTGGCCTGGAGAACTTCTGGTGCAGAGAAAAGATTGGGACAGGCAGGTAAGCATCACTTATGTCCGCGGATGCAACAAAATCCCCCTAATGTACCTGATACCATATGAAGCTTTTGTACCTAGAGACATCTGTCGAGATACTCGAGATCCAATAAAAGATGAACATTGCCGTTTGGCTTCAGGACTATAAAAAGGGTAAAGCAGAAACCACAAAAACTTGTCATTTGTAACTGGAATGATTATTTTGCTGAGATGGGAATGATCGAAAGCCTGCAAAAAGTAACAATGTTTTCCCCTCAGCACCACTGCCCAAAGTGATTAAGCAAAAGATACAGAAAGCTTCCAAATGCAGCCTGCACCCCTAAGTGGAGACCAAGAGAAGGGCACTTCGCTAGGCAGGTAGTAACCCTTTTAATAAGATTGCACTACTTTTATGGATACCAGAAGGATACCTGTGAACTCAACATTCTTGCCTCAGGATCCTTCACAGCTGGCAAGTTCTCACAGGAACTGGGCTCTGGACTGTCTAGCACCCTGCCGGAAGCACCTGGTGCCATTGCTACTGTGCAGTTTTGTGCACACCCAGGGTCCAGTGCAAACCAGTAACATTACAGGTAATCACCATGTATCATCCTCTTCCATCAATGCAGAGACGCATACCATTCTTTGAAGCTATCTGCCCATCGGCTGCCATTCAACACAGAGCTATAGTAACAGATCTGGATAGTCAGTTAAAAAAATAAATAAAAATAAGTCATGCATCCAAACCTGTTAAAAAATTCAAGTCTTATCTATAGCCCAAAAACTGGTGTATAATACATTAGGGTAGACTACAAAAAAATAAATAAAAAAAAGAAGTGCACTACAAAACCGCCTACAGAACTAAACACTCTGGGACTCGAAGCAAAAGGCTCTGAAACTAAAACTGCTAAAATTAAATATATAACAGAATGTAATACCTCTTCTGGCTAGATTCCTTGTAATGCAAAATTGGTAAAAGGGAGACCACTTATAGCTTGTGTCAAGTAGACAGAACTGGCAACTTGGGCAGATTTAATTGCCATAGTTCCAACACAGAAGCAGATATGAGATTGAGCCCATCAGCTGCCATTCACAGAGGTTTGATTCTCCCATGTACTAGGGCTGAATGATCTGATAGATTAGATAGGGGATTCAATTCTTAGAAGGACAGAGGGGACAATCTGTAACAAAGACCTGAAGCGCCGAACTGTATGTTGTCTACCGGGCGCTCGAGGTCCGGCACATCACGGGTCTGGTGGAAAGATTACTGGGAGGGGCTGGGGACCCAGCTGTCATGGTGCACGTTGGCACCAATGACAAAGTCAGAGGCAGATGGAGTGTCCTAAAAAAAACGATTTTAGGGACTTGGGAGCTAAATTGAGGAAAAGGACCTCCAAGGTAGTATTCTCAGGAATAATAAATAATAAGCCACACCAGAAAGGCAGAGGGAGATTAGGGAAGTATACAAGTGGCTGAAGAGCTGGTGTAGTAAGGAGGGGTTTGGGTTCCTGGAGGACTGGGATGACTTCTCAGTCGATAACTGGTACTATAGAAGGGACGGCCTGCACCTAAATGAGGAGGGTGTAGATCAGCTGGGAATAAGGATGGCCAAAAAGTTAGAGGGGTTTTTAAACTAGACGATGGGGGGGGGGGGGGGGGGGGGGGGGGGAGGGGGGGGGTCCAGAGATAGAAATAGTCAGCGTGGAACATATTCCAGAGGGTAATAGGGGCATTAGTGGTAGGGTAACCAAAGCACATAAACCCAAGGTAAGTATAGTAGCAAGTCCTAGTTGCAATCTCGGCACACCCAAGAGGAAAGTATGTGACCGGTCAAAATATAGTAATGCATTAAAGTGTTTGTTCACCAATGCCAGAAGTCTGCCAAGCAAAATAGGTGAGTTGGAAGCTCTGGTGCATCAGGAGAGCTATGATGTAATCTGTATTGCTGAAACTTGGCTTCATTCCTCACGACTGGGCTATAAATATTCCTGGCTTTGCACTCTTTCGGAAAGACAGAGTTAAAAGGAAAGGTGGAGGGGTCTGCCTATGTGTGAGAAGTGATCTTAAAGTGAGTGTGAAAGAGGACCTGGTGGATGGAGAGTGTGATGAGTCTGAAGCATTATGGGTGGAACTGCATACAGATGTGCGTAGTTCAAAGTTAATCATTGGAGTTTGTTATAGACCACCCAATGTTAATGAGGAGGTGGAGACTCAGCTCCTTGCACAGATGGAAAGGGCTGCAAGGGCTGGGACAGTGATAATAATGGGGGATTTTAACTACCCAGAAATTGACTGGAATAATGGCACTGCTGGGACAGTTAAAGAGCAAAAATTTATAAACCTATTACAGGACAATTTTATGGTCCAGTTTATTGAGGCCCCAACTAGGAATGATGCTCTGCTGGATCTGGTAATCTCAAACCATGCAGAGCGTATTACTAATGTTCAGATAAAGGAACATCTGGGTAGCAGTGACCATAACATGATTTCATTTGATGTTAGCTGTAAGCAAAAATCACATACGGGAAAGATAAAAACACTTAATTTCAAGAGAGCAAATTTTCCAAGGATGAGGGCTGCTCTCCAGAACTTAGACTGGGAGAGAATATTGGCAACAATGGGCACAGAACAGAAATGGGGATTCTTCAAAAAGACTGTTTGTGAACTCACTGCAAAGTATATTCCCATGGGCAATAAATTTAAAAGGCTAAAAATAAAACCTATGTGGCTCACGGCCAAAGTTAAAAAAGCTATAAACTAAGAAAAGAGCGTTTAAAAAATATAAAAATGAAGGACCACTAGTGTCATTTAAATATTACAAAAATATAACAGAATATGTAAAAAGGAAATCAAGGATGCAAAAATTCAAAACGAAAGACAGATTGCAAAAGATAGGACAAACCCCGAAAAATTCTTCAAATATATTAATAGTAAAAAGGTCAAGTCTGAGCATGTAGGCCCTTTACAAAATAATCTAGATTGGGTGACTGGGGACAAAGAGAAGGCTAATTTATTAAATACTTTCTTCAGCTTTGTGTATACAAAGGAGCATGGGGGAGCTCATGTCCATAATGGGGGTGGTAGTGACACAGTCTCAAATCCACAATGGCTCAAAAGTGATATGGTCCAGAAATATTTAGACAGAATAAGGTGGATAAAGCACCTGGACCGGATGGCATCCACCCACGGATCCTAAAATAATTGAGCTTTGTAATTTCAAAGCCATTGTATATAATTTTTAGGGACTCATTAATGACAGGAATAGTACCACTGGATTGGTGCAGGGCCAATGTGCTGCCTATATTTAAAAAGGGAATAAAGTCTTTACCAAGTAACTACAGACCTGTTAGTTTAACTTCTATAGTTGGGAAGATACTGGAGAGATTAATAAAATACCACATAGACGAGTTCTTGCAGGAAAAAAAATATTTTAAGCAACAGACAGCATGGATTCATGAAGGACAGAAGTTGTCAGACAAACCTGATTTCTTTTTATCAGGTGGTAAGTAAAACCTTGGACAGAGGCATGGCGGTGGACGTGGTATACTTGTATTTTTCAAAAGCGTTCGATACAGTTCCCCACACACGGCTCATGTACAGGTTTGGAAATATCGGTTTGTAAATGGATAGAAAACTGGCTAAAAGACAGAATTCAGAGAGTAGTGGTTAATGATTCTTACTCTGAATGGTCTAAGGTTATCAGTGGTGTACCCCAAGGTTCAGTGCTGGGACCCTTACTTTTTAATATCTTTATAAATGATATTGGGTCTGGGATCCAAAGTAACATTTCTGTCTTTGCAGATGACACCAAGCTATGCAGTGGAATAACGTCCTTACAGGAGGTCTCCAATTTACAAGCCGACCTCAATGCTCTGTCTAATTGGGCGACTATGTGGCAGATGAGGTTTAATGTTGATAAATGTAAAGTCATACATGCTAGGGGGAGTACAACTGGGGGGATCCGTAGTGGAGAAGGATCTGGGGGTTTTGGTAGATCATAAGCTCAATAATAGCATGCAATGCCAAGCTGCGGTTTCCAAAGCGAGCAAAGTCCTTTCTTGTATTAAGAGAGGTATGGACTCCAGAGAGAGATATAATTTTGCCCCTGTTCAAATCATTAGTAAGACCTCATCTGGAATATGCAGTTCAGTTTTGGGACCCAGTTCTCAAAAAGGATATTGGGGAACTGGAGAAAGTGCAGAGAAGGTCAACCAAACTGATAAGAGGCATGGAGGAGCTCAGCTATGATGAAAGATTAGAGGAACTGAATTTATTCACCCTTGATAAGAGGAGCTGAAGGGGGGATATGATCAACATGTATAAATATATAAGGGGTCCATATAGTGAATTTGGTGTTGAGTTATTCACTTTACAGTCAACAAAGAGGACAAGGGGGCACTCTTTACGTCTAGAGGAAAAGATTTCATCTCCAAATACGGAAAGGTTTCTTCACAGTAAGAGCTGTGAAAATGTGGAATAGACTCCCTGCAGAGGTAGTTCTGGCCAGCTCAGTAGATTGTTTAAGGCCTGGATACTTTCCTAAATGTACATAATATAACTGGGTACTAACATTTATAGGTAAAGTTGATCCGGGGAAAATCCGATTGCCTCTCGGGGGACCAGGAAGGAATTTTTTCCCCTGCTTTAGCAAATTGGAGCATGCTCTGCTGTTTTTTTTTTACCTTCCTCTGGATCAACTGTGGGTATAGAATGGGGTATATGGGGTATATGGGGTTGTAGGATATATATATATTTTTTTATATTTGTGGTTGAACTGGATGAACTTGTATCTTTTTTCAACCTAACTATGTAATTAATTTGCTACCTGCAATTCCAATAGTTCTAAATAAGGTTACCTATACTTACCTATAGAAAGCATTCGCCACATCACAGGTGGATTTGAGAAACAGGCAAACACGTCATCCGTACAAGAAAAGTTTGTGAGCAGAGGAGAAAGGATGATCTGGCCACGGCATGGGCCCCACATGTATACTTGTCCACTCTGCGTCTTGGCAGCAGAAGTATGAGAGGAATGGCAAGCTGCAATCTCCACAATACTGCAATGGGCAGAAAACACATAGTCATTGCATATAAACCACAGCCATTGAAGTTTATTAGCTAACAGTCATGTAGTTAGGCCAAAGAATTGGAGGGAATTAAATCAGGAGTGTGAGATTAAATTGGTTCTCCCTTATTTAGCCTCACTTTATCTGAACCTCAGTTTAGTAGGTGTGTCAGGGGTCAACCAATGTCTTCACATTTGTTGCCCAGTCAACTGATTCAAATAAGTGCATAACATCAATTGCGCCATATACTTGTGGAAACTTGTACCAATTACAGAGGTGGTTTCACAAAAACCTTAAATTCTTCCAAAATTCACTTATTTATGCATATCTGTTCCCAAGTTATTAACTTCTAGCATACAAGGTATGCTACATATCCCCTTATGAGTGTCCCACCCATGCAAAGTAACCAAACTGTTGCAATAATTTTTGTGATTTAAAAAAACACATACTATAGAAAAGTCTGGCAGTGTTGTCATGTATTTAACCATTAAAATGTGCTTTTCAGGAATTCCAATCTGTCAGTAGGATACATCTGTATACGATTAATTCTTATAGCGCTAGCTCCCTTTATATGCTCATGCCTTCCGAAAGTGGCAACTGCCAGATTCTGGTTCCAATATTCCCCTAAAAACCACCAGACAACTTAAGGCCCCTTTCACAAAACCCGGATAAGGTATTCTCAGCAGGGGGATCTGTCCATTGCTCCCCTGCTGAACCAAGCGGAGCAGCCGGATGACAGGTCAGAGTCTGCTCCACTTATGCAGAGTGGACACAGTCAGAGCTTGGTTTGCTTTATAGGCAGACGGATGTAAACTGGTTGTCTATTTATACCCAACTGCCCTCGGATCTGATCCAGCCAGATGGAGGGGAACGGATCAGCTTCCATTTTTGCCTGATTGGATGCATGCGGGTGTAAATGGACACAAGTCCGTTCACATCTGCAACTCCATAGAAAATAGGGTCTGAGCGGCTCCACCTGAAAATACAGGCAGACCGCTCATGTTAAAGGGGCTTAAGTCTTAGTGAAATCAAATTCCTGACCTGAAAGCTGGGGGTCAGTGACTCTAAAAGGGTCAAATAATGAAAAAACAAACAAGAAGCCTGGTAAGTAGTATTTTCAGCAGCCTCCATATTTCACTCAGTACACATACCTTACAAAACCTACAAGTGGTTTTAAACCACTTGCCGACACACAAACCCTGAGGTATAGCCCCGAATGTCTGAGCCAAAGCAATAGTTCCAGGGCCATCTCTCACGATTAACTACCCTGATGACCTGTAAAGGTTTCTAAAGCATCACCTATGAAAATTTTTTGCCAAATCGCCACTTCTCAGGTGTATACAATTTTGAATTCATAAAACCCTAAAATTAATTTAAGGATTTTTTATTTCTGAAAACCTGTTAATATATGTGCAGACATTTATCTAACACTACAGGGGGTCCCCGACTTACGAACGCCCGACCTACGAACATCTACTTACGAACCAGGCGATGCGGGGACCCTCTGCCATTTTCCGCGTACCTTCGGCCGTTCTGCGCATGTGCAGCCAGACGGAGCCTCGGAAAATGACGGCAAACATCGGAAATGTCCGTAATTTGCCGTGCAGAACGGCATTCGACGGAACATCGGAAATGTCCGTAATTGTCGGTCTGCGCATGTGCGGACGACTTACGAACATTTCCGATTTAACAGGAGCACAGTCCCTAACGAGTTCGTAACTCGGGGACCCCCTGTATACACATTAATAAAAAATGCACAAAACATCCAGCGCTGCTCTGTACAATGTAATGACAATTAGTCCATGGATAAACACACTGAGCCTGTGTTATAACATCAATTCTAGCAATAGTACATGAATGCAAAGGGTTGGATGAAAAATAGATCGATAAATTCATGGAGTGGATGAATTCATGGAGTGGATGGATGGAATGTGGTTCACCTCTGCAGTTCCCGCAAGATCTTGGCAGGAAAAGGCAAAAAACAGGAAACCGAGGTTAATACAAAGTAAAAAAAAAATATATATATATATATATATATATATATATATATATATATATATATATATAGTTTTGCTTGGTATTAACCTCAAACACTGCTTTTTGCAATTGGCTGCAAATTGCATGACAAAACAAAAAAAACAAACAGCCACCATTTTATTCTTTAGGGCCTTTGATTTCCGAAAATATATGTTTGGATGGTCAAAGTAATTTCTAGGAAAGAAAGAGTTGACGTTACATGCAAGTGAAAAAAAAAAAAAAAATGGCCAGTGGTTAACACATGGGGGGGTGGAAGGAAAAAGGAGGAAGATTGAAACATTACCGCTCATCTGTTTCTACTCTCACTGGAGAGAGCTGGTTGCTTTTGTTTCCAATGCCCAGCTGCCCATTCATGTTTGCTCCCCAGGAGTAGAGATAACCCTGATCCGTCAGGCCCATAGTGTGGCTATAGCCGCATGCAATCTGCAAAAATAAAAGAATGCTTTTTTTTTCCCCCCCTCAATAAGTCTAAGGTTACAGATCCAGTATTAATATAGTAGAAGAGCCAAGCTTTCATCTGTTAAACAAGCAATAATGGTATTTGACATTTTTATTTTTTTTATTTTGCACTAGTCACCAAATCCCTGATGTAGCCAAGTAGGATCAGAAGATCCCTTCCACAGGCACCAACAGCCACTGTATCCCTGGCCAACCAATCACTGAAGACTAGAGCTGCATTATTCTGGCCAAACAGAATCACAATTTTTTTTGCTTAGAATAAAGATCACGATTCTGCCGGCGTAACATCTTTGTTTTTTTATAAATTCATTAAAGTATTTTTTCCACAAAAATATAAAAATTTCATTTGAAAGACCGCTGTGCAAATACAGTGTGACATAAAATATGGCAACAACCATTATTTTATTCTCTAGGGTATCTGCTAAAAAAAATATAAGGTTTGGGGGGTTCCAAGTAATTTTCGAGCACAAAATTATGTTTTTAACTTGAAACCAACAAGTGTCAGAAAAAGGTTTAGTCTTTAAGTGGATAAACTTCCCTCATTTACAGACCGAAGTTTATTCCTTTGATCTAAAAAAACATTACAATGTTTATAGTTAGCTCAGCAGCTGAGGAATGTTGCGATACTTGGCAGACTGCCTGTTTTTTTTTTACAGCTGTCTGCTTGACTTTGGCTTCTCTGCAGAAAGAATCAAGAAAATGCTTTAACCGCTTCCCGACCGCCCACTGCATATATACGTCAGCAGAATGGCACGGGCAGGCAAAACCACGTACCTGTACGTGGCCCTTTAAATGCCTGCCGCGCTCGCGACCCGGTCGGGAGCTCCGTGACCCCGGCCGCGGGACCAGCGGACCCGATCGCCGCTGGTGTCCTGCGATCGGGTTACAGAGCTGAAGAACGGGGAGAGGTTTGTGTAAACAAACCTCTCCCCGCGCTTCCTACTCTGCCTGTCATTGATTGGCTGTTCCCGGTCATCGGGAAAGCCGTTCAATGACGTCAGACGTCACCACCGCTCCCTAATGTAAAAAAACACACACACACGTCACAGCCCATAACCCCGCCCCTCCCCCTAGTGGTTAACTCTTTCACTACAACTGTCATTTATACAGGAATCAATGCATTTAAATAGCATTGATTGCTGTATAAATGACAATGGTCCCAAAAATGTGTCAAAAATGTCCGATGTGTCCGCCATAATGTCGCAGTCACAATAAAAATCGCTGATCGCCGCCATTACTAGTAAAAAATTTTTTTATAAAAATGCTATAAAACTATCCCTATTTTGTAAACGCTATAACTTTTGCGCAAACCAATCAATAATCGCTAATTGCGATTTTTTTACCAAAAATATGTAGAAGAATACGTATCGGCCTAAACTGAGGAAAAAACGTTTTTTTATATATTTTTTGGGGATATTTATTATAGCAAAAAGCAAAAAATATTGCATTTTTTTCAAAATTGTCGCTATATTCTTGTTTATAGCGCAAAAAATAAAAACCGCAGGGGCGATCAAATACCACCAAAAGAAAGCTCTATTTGTGGGAAAAAAAAAGGACGCCAGTTTTGTTTTGGAGCCACGTCGCACGACCGCGCAATTGTCAGTTAAAGCGACGCAGTGCCGAATCGCAAAAAGGGGCCTGATCCTTTGGCTGCCAATTGGTCCAGGGCTGAAGTGGTTAAGATCCCAAGTGGGAAGAAAAATTGCGATCTCGATTAATGATCGTGCAGCTCTAAACAAGACCATACATATTTGAAAAAACTCTTCCCACTCCTGTGAGATGCTGGCACAGGGAGTTTAGGGCTGCATACATGTATGTAAAGACATGGAAAGAAATAACCTAGAGGAGAGGTGGGGCCTTCTTCTCTAAGCAAATCCTCATGCCTGCATGCCTTAGCTAAGAGCACATGGATTCCAGGAAATAAGAGCCACATGATTCATCTTCCCTTAACTCAAGATGGCCATGGCTAGAAAAACTAGGGAGGTATTTTTCAAAGTAATTTCTCAGCAAAATATAGCAAGGAGAAAAGAACGGGTCAGGATTCTTATATATATATAAAAAAAACAGCAAAATAAAAAAAAGCTTTGGTTATACTCCTCTAAACAGATATGCAACTTCAGCTGTCTATAGCTAGGCCACCTTTTTTTGATACAATTTGAACTGAAAGTAATTTCATGTTAAAGATGCTGATGTAATAGATAAGACATACCTGCACCACACAAACTTGCTGGACAAACACTACTCGACAAGGTATTAGCTGATTTCCAGCACTACCCAGCCCAAGCTGGCCCGTGCCATTGTAACCCCAGCCATAAACCTGGGAAAGTCAAGAAGGAAAAAACAAAAAAAACAAAGTTAACATTGAAGCAGCACTAAAGCTCCCCTCTGGATCAATGTCACACCTGCCCACTTCCCTCCAATTGCCAAAAAAAAAAGAAAAAAAAAAATATTATGAATATTCTGCTGCCTTTTTACCTCAAAAAATGTAAGGGTACCACAATAGCATAATATTGCTTAAAACAACCATTTTATTTTTAAAAATATAGTACACTCACATTTCCATAAAAAAGGTAATGGGCAAGGAATCTCATAAACGGTCCATAAACTGTAGCGGGCTTACATTGTCCGGTACCGCCTTACATGTTTCGCAATATTGCCGCGTCAGAAGCCTAGCGGCCAAAACACAAGCATGTCCCAATATAATAAAAAAAAGGAAGTGACCCACCAGAAGTAGTCAGTCCGCTCTTATGTGGTACACCATGCGCTCCAAGGACTGGAATCGATTGCAGATCGGTCCCGCTGTTCTCAGAGCACAATGGGAGTAAATTGAATAAAATAAATGCTATTAAATAGACGAGAAAAGCTCTCTACTCTCTACCAAGTAAAACTAAACCATAACAAAGATAGTATTACACTGTCCTCTATATGAAATAAATCATTGTATAAATCCAATCTAAATTTTTAAAAGCATGCAAGGTGAACACGCCATCTAGTGGACATAATATATACAATAGTCAAATATCCCATAAAGATACAGATTCAATTCATAAAAATACATAAAATATTTCATTTAAAAAGAGAAAGAGGATAAACAGGAAAAAATGTGTATAACAATGTTCAGTAGATCAGCAGAAGTATCTCTTATATTGCTGATTCCACCATTGTTGATAAAGCAATTGACATCCCACTCTGTTCATTCCAAATGGTGAATAACTCATCGGGTCATATCCAGCGGGTCTCTATTCTGGAGATTTCCCGCCAGATACTGCTATCCCTCCAATGTGGAGAAAATCTGTCAATTCCCTAAATCAGTGTTCCCTTGGGGTCCTTGGCATGACAACGCACTTAATGCTTGGAAACATTGTTTTGGGAAACCACGCCGTATAGTGCCTAAATGTTGGTTGACTCTGATTTGCATAGTTTTAATTGTCCGACCCACATATTGCAGGCCACATGGGCACTGTAAGAGACAATATTTTTTGAACAGCATGTTATGAATGGAAGTTACCACAGAGCGAAATTGACACACCCTTCTCTCTCTCTCTCAAGGTATTAATTCTGCACACACAGCACATTTTCTACAGGGGAAAAAATCCATTCAGATTTTTGAATCATTAGGGGCAACAGAGCCGTAAAGGTTGTACTCCTCAGTATGCAACATGAGGTTTATCTCCTAGTCTAGGGCCCAACAGATCATCATTTTTAAAAGGACCTTCCAATGACTGGCAATTATTTGTTTAATGTCTTGATGTTGGTTAGAATAACTAATGAAAAAAAAAAAAAAAACAGTTTCATTCAAATCCTTCTCTATTCTCGGCCTATACTTTAACAGCTGTGTCCTATCCAGACTAGCAATCTCAGAAATAACACTATACAGCTCATTGGAATTATAGCCTCCATAAATAAATCCAGTTTGCAGCGTGGATGCCTGTTGATAATCATTTAGGATGGTGCAATTCTGACTTACTCTGAGGAACTGGCTCTTAGGGACAGACTTAAGCCATGAAGGAAGATGGCAACTGTCTTGGCCAATAAAGCCATTAGGAGCCATCTCCTTAAAGTAGGTGGTAGAAATTAAAGCACCATCCCTGAACTCCACGTTAAAATCCAGAAAATTAATATTTTCTTTGCTGGCATCATGTTGCAGGACAATACCCAAAGCATTATCATTCAGGTAGTCAATGTAATTGTTCAGGGACTAAATGTCACCCTCCCAGATATAGGAATTCAGACCTTTGTTTAGTATAGACGACATCCTCCTCCCAATTTGGCCATGAAATCGTTTGCCATGCTTGGCGCAAATTTTGCTTCCATGGCGACTCCCCTACTCTTCAAGAAGGAGCCACCAAACCAAAAGTAATTGTGGTTCATGGCAAAAGACAGAAGCTTCAGAATGAAAAATCACGCTGTATGAGTAACAAGCTGATATCACGCCTCAAAAAGGAGTCCACTGCCTCAAAACCATCCCCATGAGATGATAGTGTACAGAGGACACGTCGGTCGTTGCCAAAATGTACCCCTCCTTCCACTGGATACCAATAAGAAGGTTCAAAACCTGAGTGGAGTTCTTCAAGGAGGATGGGGTTTGAACTACCAGAGGTAAAACAACATTGCTGTATCTACCTATCCTAGAGGTCACAGAATCTGTCTATTTTGCTCCCCAAAACCATTAAACAAGTTTGGTGTTTTTATGGATGTTCACAAATACAAAAACAAAACATGAAACGCCATTGGATTTCCAATCCTCAAGGTTGGCTAATGTGTCCTTATTCAACCCCCCCCCCCCCCCCCCCCCCCCGGTGTGTTGGCTCCTTCATTGGGTGTTTTAAGGGAATTGGTGTCGAAGGATCTAGATTCCTTGAACATCAGCAGGGCTAGGTTGGATATCGGATTTAAACAAGGGTTAGTCCCTAAAACAGAGGAATGACATTCTTGTCCGCCCTGCAGATAAGGGCGGGGGTGTTGTTCTGGATATCCCACTATTAATCGGTCTACCAGGGGGGATTAGCTGTATCCTTGTGAACTTTTAGTAGGTAGTACATCACTGGAACACGTGGAGCCATGCGGACCAAATGGTCCTTCTTGGATAAAATCTTTTTTTGAAAACCCTCATCTATTAATCTGACAAGCTCTTTATATCCATTAGTGGGATTGAATGGTAGAGAAATATAAGTCTCATGATCCAACGAGATCCTTTCCATCTCCAATAGATAAGATTTATCCAGAACACCCCCGCCCTTATCTGCAGGGCGGACAAGAATGTCATTCCTCTGTTTTAGGGACTAACCCTTGTTTAAATCTGATATCCAACCTAGCCCTGCTGATGTTCAAGGAATCTAGATCCTGCGACACCAATTCCCTGAAAACACCCAATGAAGGAGCCAACACACCAGGGGGGTTGAATAAGGACACATTAGCCAACCCTGAGGAGTGTCTAATGCTAGTGGCTTCTGTCCTATTTGTGACAACAGGATTAGAAATCCAATGGCGTTTCATGTTTTTTTTTTGTATTTGTGAACATCCATAAAAACACCAAACTTGTTTAATGGTTTTGGGGAGCAAACTTCAGAATATTTAAAAAAAAAACAGTTTCTTGATCCGCAAGGGTGGTCTGGCTTAGATTTGATTAAAAGATAACTACATCATTCAGACCCTCTTTTTCCTTTCTACTAATCCCCCCTCTGATCTAAAATTTTATTGGTTACTCTGTCCTTCCTCCTGAAAAAAAAGGGGGTCTGAATTGATTATGGTTCTGAGATGGTCCAAACCAATCCTGTTATTGATTCCTATCTCTACAAGGAGTGTTCATAGAGTGACCCGTGATGTATCTGTTGTCATAGTCCCCATAACCTCCTGGGGAGTGATCTGTAAGAGGTGCAAACCTATTGAACAAAAGGTGGACCGTTCCTCTGTGGGGCAACATGGCCAAAATTATCACCATTCCTCCCAAATCTGTGGCGTATACTGCCTGTACTCATCAGGATCAGAAACATTAAGTTGGAACCTCTCATTCTGATAGAACGGACCTGGACTCTTAAAGGTTGGTTTGGATTTAGATTGTCCCTTACATACATTATTCCAATCTCTTTGCAGGGTCCGATGAAGCCTCAAAGGGGGGTGGTTGGAAAGCTAGACACAAAGGATTAGACCCTCCCCCTCCGCATGGAAGTGTGATTCTGACTTATTCTTATATTCATCTCCATCAATTTAAAGGTAACAATTTATCCTTGAGTTCATTGACCTCTGCATATAATCTGGTAAGTTTATTTTTTTTTGCGACCAATTAAGAACCGCAACATATCCAAACCAGCATTGTTAAAATATTAAAACATTTGAACCATAGGACTAAATCTTTCATCCTCTTGGGGGTTGACTTATTATATTAGGACATGCTTGCGTTTGCCCGCTACGCTTCTGACACCGCAATATTGCAAAACCTGTAAGGCAGTACCGGACGATGCAAGCATGCTACGTTTAATGGACCTTTTAGGAGATTCCTTGCCTGTTACCTTTTATGGAAATGAGAGTGTACTAGATTTTTTTAAACATAAAATAATGGTTTTAAGCAATAAAACACTATTGTGGTGCCCTTACATTTTTTTGAGGTAAAAAGGCTGCAGAATATTTATATACACATCCACTTACCTGGAGAAAGTGCTTCTTGGGCTGTAATCGAGTTTTCCATAACTGACAGGAGTTGGAGTGATGCAGTTGAGGATGCTCGTCTATCATACACGTTCCCTGACTCTTTATGATTTGAGAGTCAACTTTCTCTGGTAAGCAGGATTGCCTCTACACACTGGCGGTGACAAGTGCATTCAATCCCTTTTCACACTGCTGGTGCTACTTTACCAACCTGTCATCCATCATTGTTGGCCGTTTCTGAATAGGACTGTTCATCACAGAGCTTATATTGCAATTTCTCCCTATTGCCGCTGCACCCTTATAGATTTGTTTTTAGTGGGTCCATGATTAAAACCTTTAGCGCTGGCTGCCGTGGTCACTGTTACTAGCGTTACATTTTAGCCAAAGCGCAGATTTTGTTTATGTATTTAGCTTACCTTAACCTGCGGTCACCTGATGCTGCAAAGCAATTTCAGTTTCACTTCCTGCTTTGGGTTCTTCTTTAGGCGTCCACGTCACTACTTGTGTGACGTGGACCCTTTATTGGATGGTCCCAGTGGGGTCCTCTCAAAACAAAGAGGACTGACCTGATGGAAAGGGGTGTGGTGGTGCAATTGGTGACCAGTGGTCTGGGGGGGGGGGGGGGGGGGGGGGGGGGTTGCCATTGCAGCGTTGGATTAGAGGGGGTGAGGAGGGGGCGATAAAAAAGTTAGTGGTCTGAGTGGAACTTAAATGATTACATGGAACGCATGTAAATGTTAACATTGCTCAAACAATTGCAGTTTTTGACAGATGCTGAACAGTTAAGCACTCAGTTCTTTAATCTATTGGGGACACAAGTGTTGCAATCTCTGCACTCAAGTTAGTAGAGCTGCTCATCAGGAATGGCTGCTATAAAAATGATTACATTCCTGCATTAAATTGTTAATATATTGTGATGAATGTAATGGAAGTTTTAGCAGGCCCAGGAAAGCTACAGACTTGGAAATACAATACCTATTGCATACACTTGTAAGCTATAGAACACCGACAGCATTACAGGAAGCCCAACCTTTTAACATCTACACTAGGGATGTACCGATACCAGTTTAAGAGTACTGATATTTTCTCAAGTACTTGCCAATACCAATTACAGATACCCATTTTGCCCTTGGACGCATTTACCCTGGGTCACACCAGTGTGGTTTGAAATTGCACCACTTCAGCACGATTTCAAAGCTACAGATCAGTATGATTTGAACCTCCGATTCCATGGCGGCTTGCATCCTCGTTTATGCAAGTCGCAATTGAATTCAGAAAAGTAGTGCAGGAACTTTTCGAAGTTGCTGCAACTTGAGTCGCAATGATGTGAAAGGTTCCATTGGTGGCAATGAGGTGCAGCTTAAAGTCATCGGTTTTAGTATCGGAGCATTTACACAAGTACTCGTGCAAATGTTTAGTATCGGCACAGATACCAGTACAATGCTAATTAGCAGAACAACCTTATGTCTATCACAAGGAAAGAAAAATAAGACCGCACATACTGAACTCACCTGTCCATTGTCTGTAATAGCCATGGAACACGTTGGACCGGCTGCAACAGCAACCACTGCCTTGCTCTGCAGCTGTGCAGACACTTTCCGAGGAGTCTGCTGGTTTGTAGTGGTCCCTGTGCCAATCTGTCCACAATTATTATAGCCCCAGGCATACACCTAAGTTATGAAAAAACAAACATTTAGCATAAGGCAATTAACACCCATTTTATTTAAAAGGTGTTTAGAAATAAAAAGGTTCCATACTTCAGACACAAGTGACGCATTTTAATTGCAATAATGATAGTAAGCCTTGTAACTTAATTTCAACTTTTTGGAGAACAGTTGTTATGGCAAAATTTTATGACAACTGTGTGTCCTAAACCTTTGGTAGTCAGGTGTGAAGATATAGATTATTAAAGTGCACTAGTAATAGAAACGCTGCATAAGCATTTGCAATGAACGATGCATTATTCCAGTGTGACAATCTACCTTACTCACTTCACCCCAGCATTGATCTGCATATGACTTTAGGCTGCTAAATGCAATATTCATGACTTCCATAAACAAAAATGTATCTAAATTTTAAGGGCTCACATGGGTACTCAGCCTCATACAGCATGAAGAGCATCTGACCACTTTGAGGTAGACTGATGGTTCCAACTACGGCCCAGGCAGTGCAGAGCCATTTCCTTTGTGCGCTTTAGAGTTGAGCACAGATGGAAAGACTAGGTCTTCATTAAGGCGGAAGACTGATACCACCTTAGGAAGAACGGATGGTCTTGGGCATAGAGGCTACCTTGTCCTTGTGAACCATGAGGCATTGCTCCTTACAAGAACGCTTAGGTCAGACATGTCTGACCATGACAAAGGTGATGACAGTCAAGAAGGCCACGTGCAGGAAAAATCATTTAGGGCAATTTCACTCGTGGGTACAAAAGAGGGTGGTTTCTGCAGGGCAGAGAGCCATACTGAGATATCAAGGAAGAACAGAGTGTTGTAAAGGAAGAAGGTTCTGAGGTACACCTTAAAGTAACATTAAACCTTTTTTTAATATAACCGGTTATACTTACCTGCTCTGCAATAGTTTTGCACAAAGCAGCCACAATCCTTTTCTGGGATCTCTGCTGGTGCTCCAGGCCCATCCTCTTCAGCAAGTTCCCCCATGGAAAGCCACTTTACCTGGGGGCAACTAAGCAGGCTTGCTCCCAACCCTCCCAGTCTGCTTCTAACAAAAAGACAGGCAACTGCCCCGCCCCCCCACTCCCTTGTCACAGCATTTTATTGACAGCAGCGGGAGTCAATGGCCGCCGCTGCTATCAATCTGCCCAATGAGGGAGAGCACAGCGAGAGATGCTGCTTTTGTGCACATCAATGGATCGGATGTGGTTCAAGTAAAAATGAGGGGGCTGGGGGGCTCGCCAACAGACTTTTTACCTTTAATGCATACAGTTAAAAATCCTTTAGGCTTTAGAACCACTTTAACTAAATATTTAAATAAAGGTTTTGACAAAGGCGAGGCCAGAGATTTCCAACAAAGAATGGACAAAAAAAAGCCAGAATAGGAGGCAATCTCTGGTGCTGAAGTGCCTGTGTACAAACCATGCAAAGAAGGATTTTTAGGTACAATAGTACATCTGAGGTAGCTTTACTTGCTTTCAAAGTAGAAATGAGTCGGAGGCCCTTCTGTCCTTTAAAAACCTGGGAGTCAACATCCATGCCATTTAAGCTGGAGACTGAGAACGGAATAGAGGCCCCTGGGACCACAGGAAAGTTCAAAAAAGGCCAAGGGTCTCCTAGTAGTTTAGGTCTGTGCCCAGGTCCTTCTAGACCAGTTTGGTGCAGTGAGAATGACTGGTTTCTTCTCTTGCGCCATTTTGTGGCACATGCAATGTAGAAGTTGCATAGAAGGAAAACCCTTAACCAGGAATTAGCAAGGCATCCAATGCCAGTGCTAGGAGGATCATTGGTCCTTGTCACAGTTAGCATGTTGTGAATATCCTGGCCTTCAGATTCTACATCAGGGGTTCCTCATCTCTGACATGTAAGGGCAAATGGCCCATTCCCCTTGATACAGAAAGTGGCAGCTGAGTTAATGCAACTTCTAGCTCTATACTCCTGGCCAATGAACAGCAGAGATCACTAGACAGTGTGGCTGCATGACTCCTGGCACCCCCTCAGGGGTTGATGTAGGCTACAGCTGTGGAATTACCGTATTTATCGGCATATAACACGCACCTTTTCCCGTTAAAATCAGGGGTGCGTGTTAGACGCCGATCGCCCGCTGATTTTTATGAAAGGAGCCGATATACCGAAAGCCGCGTGTACTTCGGTTTTACTCGGCTCCTCTTGCAGTCCCGCCCACCTCCACTGATTGTGAGAGGAGCGAGCGCCGACAACATACAGAAATCCGAGTGTACTTCGGCTAGTCTCGGCTCCTCTCGCAGTCCCGCCCCGGACTGTGAGCAGAGCCGAGACTAGCCGAAGTACACTCGGATTTCTGTATGTTGTCGGCGCTCATCCTCTCCACTCAGTCGGCGCCAATTTTAAATCAGCAGTGCTGCAACTAGACGAGCAATGTTGCAAGGACACTGGACAAGGCTGCACTGGACACTGGACAAGGCTGCAGATGGACACTGGACAAGGCTGCAGATGGACACTGGACAAGGCTGCAGATGGACACTGGACAAGGCTGCAGATGGACACTGGAGGCTGCAGATGGACACTGGACAAGGCTGCAGATGGACACTGGTCAAGGCTGCAGCCTTGTCCAGTGTCCATCTGCAGCCTTGTCCATCATTGCAGCCTTGTCCATCATTGCAGCCTTGTCCATCATTGCAGCCACATTGGTGGTCTGCCGATATGGACTGGAGGGTTTCTTCGGCCCAACCTAGAAGCCAATTTTAGGAGTTTACTGGACCTTGTCCGACCCCGACGGTTCAGTAAGAGACAGCTGTTACGTTGTCTGAAAGGACTTGGACTTTTAGTCCCTGAATCCTGCCTTTGCACTCCAACGCCTGGCACCCTGCCAGGAGTTCCCTGTGGTTAGAGGTCTTTGCTTGGGCCGGTGGCCAGGATACCTGGGCTCGGAGTTCCTCCAAGTGAGCGCCCCAACCCCAGGCGTTCGGTCGGTAGTAATCTTCAATGAGGCCAGGGAAGTCCTGATGTGAGCTTGTCTTTGACAAGCCACCATTCCAGGGAGTTTACTTTTGCTGGGATGGAAACCTTCCAGTCCAGTGACTGTCTGTCCCAAGAGGATAGCAGGAAAAACTGCAGTTCCCTGGAATGGAGCTGTGCCCAGGGAACCGCTGGAATGCAGGTCAGTCCTAGAAAACATAACCTGTCTGCGAGAGCAGTCTCTGGATTCCATCAATGCAGAAACCGTCGTTACTGCTTTTGAGCCCTTGTATCCACCAAGTATCCCAGGGAGGTCTTTAACTGGGACAGTTCGAGAGATGACTTCACACAGTTCACTATCCAGCCTAGAGTCTCCAAGGTGAGAATCACTTTGTCTACATCTGTTCTCACCTGCTGTGAAGGAACGTAAATCAGGAGATCGTCCAGATAGCTCTTGTCGCAGAAACTTGTTCAGTTTCCTGAGGTTTATCAGACAAAATTTCCTTGATGGCTTCTGGACGACAAAGACATGGGAGAAAAATCCCTGATAGAGCTGTACCGGTGGTACAGGGTTGATTACCTCCTGGCCTGCTAGATCCTGTAAGTTGTCTAGCAACCCTGCTGCACTTAAAGGATCCTTGGGTGGATGGGTCCATATAAAATTGTGGGGGGGGGGGGGGGGGGTTGGGGGGAGAAGTTCCAACCGATAGCTTCCTATTAGAATCTGCAAGATCTAGGGGCTCTTGGAAATCCTCTTCCACTGCAGGACAAAGTGAGAAAGTCTCCCCCCTACTCAAACACTGGCGTCACTTTGACTGTATGCTGGTGTCTTTGGGTCCAGAAAAGAGCAGACCACCTTTTTGTCTATTCTTATGATTCCCCCACCTTCTGTTGTCTTTTGGTTTTGACTTGGCCCTGGTTAGGGGGGGGCCCATGAAAAAAATAAAAAGCTTCCTGCGTTTCTCATTCCTGGCTCACTGGGAATTTTTTTCCCCCTTTTCCACAGATCTTTAAAGGACCTAATCCAGGCCAGGCCCAAAGATCTGTGAACTAGACATATGGTCCCCTTCCCACGACTTGACCCAGATGGCCCTCCTTGCTGAATTGAGGAGGGCCGCTGACTTGGCCTTGGTCCTAATAGCTTCCACTGCCACATCCACTAGGTATGCCACAGCTTTGCTTACGATCTCTAGTGAGTCTGACTTCCTTCGAATTGTTCCCGTTAGTGATATGGCTGGAGAGTCTGTGTAGCCAAGCATCCTTGCTATGCAGGCTGGCGCCAAGGCCGCATTGGCATCCCACGCTCTTTGCAGTAGCATTTCGGACCTTCGGTCCATTTAGTCCTTTAGGTTACCCGAGTCCTCGAAGGACAGATCAGATGTCTTTGAAACCTGTGAAAGGACTACATCCAATTTAAGGAGTCTTGAAGAATTTCTTGTGAGGGCATTCTCTTGTGTGGTACTCACAAAGTAATACCATACATATATAGTAAGCACCTCCAGGAAGAAGGCAGCAGTCCAGTTGTAGACCATCTAGTGGTAAATCCACATGGCAAAAAAAAAAAAAAAAAAGGCTGGAGAAAGCGCCTAAAAACCTTAATGGGGCTCTAGATGGCAGTAAAATGTGCAACCAGTGGTATGATGTAACATCTGGTCCCCCACCTGAGACCAAGCTCCGAGTGGTTGAGTATTTATCACCAAATTTGTAAAAGTTTTCATTGTAACAAAATTCAAATCTATCCCTAGTCTTACAGTAACAATCAGATGCATACAGGGTGACCCTGTCTTACCCATCCATGACACTGGACTGTAGGGCTGAAACAATCGATTAATCGACAACTAATCGATGAAATTAATCGATTCCTATTTTCATAATCGATTAATCGGCCAGTAACATAATGGGGTTTAAAAAACTAAAATTAGTCCTTTATAGTACAAAAAGAGCAAATAATCGCTACTGTAAATATTACTTTCACAGTTCTACAGTAAAAAAAATTAACTTCTATAGTAGTGATCTGCTTTTTTTTGTACTATAAAGGGCTGATTTTAGTTTTTTTAACCCCCATTATGTTACTAAACGTCTCAGGCCTGGTTCACACCTATGTGTTTTTTGGTGCTTTTTGCACAAACGCACTACAGTTCATTTACATGGTTTTCAATGGGACATGTTCACATCTATGCTTTTTTTCAGCCGCTGCTGTTTGGAAAGGGTCAGGGACTTTTTTTTAATGCAAAACTGTGCTTTTTTGGTTCAATATACTTCAATGGAGAAGCTGCAGAAAAGCATGTAATGCGTTATGGCAGCAATTTGTGTTTTTTAATCTGCCCAACAACAAATTGGGCCAAAAAAATGATATCTCTTCTGTCGGTTATTCTTAGAGTGGATTAAATATTTTGCTCCCTAACCATATAGTTGGTTATTTATATTTACCACTGCATATAGATATTTAAGAATAAATTGCCTTTTTTTAAAACTTTACATATTAACTAAATTATACGCCACACTTTTTTTTTTAAGGTTATTAAACGATTATTCGAAACAACAATCGACCATGAAAATCGTTAGTTGCAGCCCTACTGGACTGTATATAAAGTTCAGGCTTTGCCCGTTTCGGTGGGCATCTATAGGGAGTGTTTTTTTTTATAGGGATGGGCCACGGCCATTGAGCTGTATAGCGGCCCTTAGGCCGATTACACGCGTTGTACTTATGCAGGACCCAGTGCTGGAGCAACATTACAGGCCAACCTCACAATGTGGGGTCTGGGTAAATTTCAAGATTTTCCAAGGTTGTGTCAATCCGAATGCACCACTTCTATGGCATTAGAAAAACAGTGAAAATTTGATTAAAGAATCCGAAGATAAAAAATAAACTAGTTAACCTAAAAGCGATTTCTCCATTAAGGAGAAAAAGTCCATCACCTTAGTACACTAGAATAAAACTGAGGATTTATGAAGTGCGGCAGGATTACAAGGGAGGCGCCCAAGGGACAGGTCCTCGAAAGCTTTGCCAAATGTCCAATCACCCAGACAAGAAAGCTCAGGGTCTTATGAATATTTTACCTGTGTAATGTACAATTAAGATAAGGTTTCTGGTTCTGGAACAAGGGTTAAGTCCTTTAAGGTCAAAGCAAAAAATGCAATTTTGCAGCAGGTGACACTTTGTCAGCAACACAATCAACATTCAATTTATATTTAGTGATGGATTTCAGAAGTGTTTTGGGAAGCAGCGGAGTAATTTAAAACTAGAGATTATGGAAGGAGAATTCTAAGGGATGCTTCTGCTGGCAAAGCGTTAATATGCAGACAGCTCTGGTTTTCTAGAACTGAAAACCCTTTGCAAATGTCACTTATGTTTATAAACACAACTGGCTCTGCTTTTACCAAAGGCTTTACAGAGCTTGAGGTAGTTTCAGGCACCCCGAGAACTTTAGGGTTTATTATGGCAACAGTTTCATCAATGGCGACATACTGAACAGGGGTTTCCGATTTCTCTACAGGAGTACTTCCGTAGGGTCTAGAGATAAAAATCAGTGCTTTTACAGATGTATATGTTACAATGCAAAATTAGTGCGAATAATTTTTTTTGATGATGTACATAATTACCTCTCCATCCAAGCATAGGACCATAGAGTGATGAGAGCCGCAAGCCACCTGCACCACCTTCTTTGGTATCAGTTCAGTACCAATATGGACAGGAACCGTACCCTGGACTGTATTGCCATTCCCAAGCTGATTATATCCATTATGTCCCCACGCATACAGCTCTCCATCTAAGGGAAAAAAGTTGTAAGCATTAGTAAAAACAATTTAAGATCAAGTAGGTACACACACCCAACTCCTCTCTACTCACCAGAAAGAATTAGCCTCAGAAAAATATTTACAATCTAACCCCTTTGTGACAGAGGGTATAACAAGGTTTATGACTGAACACAACTTTTCAAATTATTATTATTATATTTGACATTTTAACAACTTAAGGACCGGAAAGATTTACCCCATTAATGAACAGGCCATTTTTTGCAATACGGAACTGAGTCACTTGAACTAACAATTGCGGTCGTGTGACGTTGTACCCAAATAAAATTTATGTCTTTTCTCCCACAAATAGATCTTTTTTTGATGGTATTTGTTCACCTCTGCAATTTTTTTTTTTTGCGCTATAAACAAAAAAAGAAAAAAAATTGAGAATATTTTTTGCTATAATAATATTAGGGCTGAAACAACTAATCGATTATGAAATTAATCGATTACTATTTTCATAAATCGATTAATCGGCCAGTAACATAATGGGGTTAAAAAAATAAAAAAAAAAAAAAAATAAAATAAAATGAGACCTTTATAGTACAAAAAGAGCAAAATACAAAATAATCGCTACTGTAAATATTATTTTCACAGTTCTACAGTAAAAAAAAAAATGAACCCCTTACAGTAGTGATTATCTGCTTTTTTTGTACTATAAAGTGCTAATTTTAGCTTTAACCTCATTATGTTACTAAATGTCTCAGGCCTGGTTCACATCTGTTTTTTGGTGCTTTTTGCAGAAACAAACTACAGTTCATTTACATGGTTTCCTATGGGACACGTTCACATCTATGGTTTTTTCAGCCGCTGCATATTTGGAAAGGGTCAGGGACTTTTTTTTTAAAACGCAAAACTGTGCTGTACTGTGTTTTTTGGTTCAATATACTTCAATGGGGAAGCTGCAGAAAAGCATGTAATGCGTTTTTGCAGCAATTTATGTTTTTTAATCTGCCAAAGTGGCCAAAATAAAAAGCGCAAAAACGCAAATCGCAGCAAAATCACGTGCGCAAAAATCAAGTGGCACAGCAAAAGGCACTGCAGAAACAGATCAAAAGCAAACTGCATAAGTGCCTTATGCTGGCCACACGGATCAATTTTCAGACAAGAATATTCTTTCAAAAATTCTTTGTACATTCGCTGAATAAAAGAATGTTGTTTGAAATTTTTACTTGTTTTTAAAATTAATGTAATCTCTGAACGAAAACCACATACACTGTCTGAAAATTCCTTTGACCGAGAAGTTTTCGATTTCCAAATTTTCCCATCACTGTGGTTGAAAATGAATGTCAATTTGACCCCACTAACGAGTAGAAAATCAAACAAACGTTCTTAAAATTTAATTTTTTTTTTGAAGGAAGACATTGTTTCTTTTTTAAATTAAATAAAAATTTTGATCTCCAAGTCTGATATTTACCAGATTCACCCTTTAATAGTATATACAGTATATCTCTTCTAATGGTGTGTGTGTGTGTGTATGTATGTGTATGTATGTATGTATGTATGTATGTGTGTGTGTGTGTGTATATGTGTATGTGTATATGTGTGTATATGTATATATATGTATGTATATATGTGTGTATATATATGTGTATGTGTGTGTGTGTGTATATATATATATATATATATATATATATATATATATATATATATATATATATATATATATATATATATATATATATATATCTCCTCTGTCTGTTATTTTCAGGAGTCGATTCGATATTTTGCTCCCTAACCATAAAGTTGGCTATTTATATTTACCACTGCATAGAGATATTCAAGAATAAATTGTCTTTTTTTTAAAACTTTACATATTAACGAAATTATACACCACACTTTAAAGCGGAAGTAAACCCTTCGATTTAACAGTCTAAAAAAAAAGGCATGCCGGGAATGCTAACTGCACATTGGTTGTGCTCTCAACCAAACAGTCAAACCACCAATGGCTGGTGTCATAACGGATCACATGTGCAGCACAGTTGAAGATTAAACAGAGGCAAAGATCGCAGCTTCCTTGGCTGAAAACGATAGGGGGGTTTACTTCCACTTTAAGGTTATTAACCAATGAATCGATTAATCGAAACAATAATCGGCCAACTAATCGATTATGAAAATAATCGTTAGTTGCAGCCTTAAATAATATCTAAAGAAAATGTAAAAAAATGTCTTCATCAGTTTAGGCCAATATGTATTCTACATTTTTTATTTTATTTTTTTAAAACAAAAATAACGCAATAAGCATATATTGATTGGTTTGCATAAAAGTTATAGCGTTTACAAAATGGGGGAATAGATTTATGGCATTTATTTTTTACTAGTAATGGCGGCGATCAGCGATTTTTAGCGGGACTGCAACATTGTGGCAGACAGATCGGCAGACAGATCGGACATTTGACACTTTTGGGACCATTGACATTTATACAGCGATCAGTGCTATAAAAATGCACTGAATGTATAAATGACACCGGCAGGGAAGGGGTTAACACTAGCGTGATCAAGGGGTTAAATGTGTTCCCTGGAAGGCATTTCTAACTGTGGAGATCGCTGTTCCTGATCACTAAGAACATACGATCTCTCTCTACTCCCCTGACAGAACAGGGATATGTTTGTTTACATTGACAGATCCGTTCTGGCTCTGTGGAGCGATCGCGGTTGGCTGGCAGACATCGCGGGAGCTGATGCATGTGGTCAGTGGACCACCCGCACGCCCACTATCCATTGCACGAAGCGTCGTACAGCTACGGCGATTCGCAAAATAGAGCCAACCTGCTGCAGCATAACTGCAACGGCTGGTCTTAAAGTGGTTCATTTACCACTTGCTGACCAGCCGCCACACTTATACTGCAGCAGGTCGGCTCTCCTGCACGAATTAACGTACCCGTCCGTGCATGTGAGATTGCGGGCACATGCTGGCCACCCGCAATTGATGTACACAGAGGCAGAACGGGGGATCTGCCTTTGTAAACAACTCAGATCTGCTGTGTGTGTTCCCAGTGATCAGGAACAGCGATCTCCATCATGTCCCAGGCAGCCCATGCCCCCTACAGATAGAACACCCTGAGGGAACACATTTAACCCCTTGATCTCCCCCCTAGTGTTATTTATACATCGATCAGTGCATTTTCTAGCACTGATGTAATGTCACTGGTCCCCAAAAAAAGTAATTACGGGTCAGATTTGTCCGCCACAGTGTCGCAGCCCTGCAAAAAAAAATAAAAAATTAAAATGCCGCCATTACCACTAAGAATAAATAAAAGTCCTTAAATCTATCCCATAGTTTGGCTTGTGCAAAAATGATTGCATCTACAATCAATACACGCCTTTTGTGATTTGTTTACCAAAAATATGTAGAATACTTATTGGCCTTTCACTTTGTTTATAGCGCAAAAAATAAAAACCACAGTAGGTGATCAAATATCACCAAAAGAAAGCTCTATTTGTGGGGGGGAGACAATTTTGTTCAGCTTTAGTAAATAAACCACACTGGCTAGTGAGCGTGTGCCGCTTACAGCGTAACAGGCAGACTATGTCCGCCGGTCTCATGGCGATCGTGCCATGGAGCTGTAGTGCTATGTAAACAAGGCATTTTCCCATTCTGCCTTGTGACATGACAGATCACTGCACCCTGTCATCGGGAGCAGTGATCGCTGTCATGCGAGTTGTAGCCCACCACCCCCCCCCCCCCTAATTAGAATCACTCCCTAGAACAAACTTAACCCCTTCATCGCCCTCCCTAGTGGTTAACCCCTTCCCTGTCTGTCATTTACACTGTAATCAGTGCATTTTTATAGCACTGATCGCTGTATAAACAATGGTCCCAAAATGGTGTCAAAAGTGTCTAATAATATTGCGTTTTTTTTTTAATTTTCACTTTTTTGTGAATAGCGCAATCAAAATGATCAAATACCACCAAAAGAAAGCTCTATTTGTGGGGGGGGGGGAGGGGGAAGGACGTCAATTTTGTTTGGGTGCAACGCTGCATGACCGTGCAATTGTCAGTTAAAGCGTTGCAGTGCCGAATCGCAAAAAGCGCTCTGCTCAGGAAGAGGGTAAAATCTTCTGGGGTTGAAGCGGTTAAACCCTGCCCAAAAGTATACTGACCATTACTTTTGGCCCTTACCTTGACTCCAACACTAACCCTGAAAATGACCTAGCCATTTATTTTATTGTTTAACACTTATTTACAGATTTCTCCCCTGCAAAGAGAAAGGTAAAATTTATCTTGGTTTTCATTTAGAAGAAGAAAAAAAAAAAACACAGGTGCGGGCTACACCATGACTAATCCCCATGATAGCCAGTCAAAAGGCTATCTCAGCAACCAGGTGACCAGGATCACTAGTACAAAACCCAGGGCTCTCAGTAAGAGATCGGTCTTTGCACTGGGAGCACGGTGTGTAGCATGCTCAGCACAAACACTGGGACACATACTGTATATGCGGCCTCATGGATAAATACCCACTGCTGTGGGGCCGCATATATGTGAACGGTTGGCAGGAAGGAGTTAACTAAAGATATTTTATATCAGCTGTACAAAGTCAGCTGATACCTTTACGCTACTGACTCAAAAAAAAAAAAACATCAGATGGAGATACACGACCTATAGGAAGCATAGGAGCCATAGGCTTTCCTTATAGGAAGAGGAAATGCCCATTAACCACTTTCAGACCGGACCATTTTGCTGGCTTAAGACCAGACCACTTTTTGCGATTCGGCACTGCGTCGCTTTAACTGACAATTGCGCAGTCGTGCGACGTGGCTCTCAAACAAAGTTGACGTCCTTTTTTCCCACAAATAGAGCTTTCTTTTGGTGGTATTTTATCGCCCCTGGCGTTTTTTTTTTTTGCGCTATAAACAAAAAAAAAGAGCGACAATTTTGAAAAAATAAATTTTTTACTTTTTGCTATAATAAATATCCCCCAAAAATAAATAAAAAAAACTTTTTTTCCTCAGTTTAGGCCGATACGTATTCTTCTAAATATTGTTGGTAAAAAAAAAAAAAAATTTCGCAATAAGCGATTATTGATTGGGTTGCGCAGAAGTTATAGCGTTTACAAAATAGGGGATAGTTTTATAGCATTTTTATAAATTTTTTTTTTACTAGTAATGGCAGCGATCAGCGATTTTTATTGTGACTGCGACATTATGGCGGACACATCGGACATTTTTGACACATTTTTGGGACCAGTCATTTATACAGCAATCAGTGCTATTTAAATGCACTGATTCCTGTGTAAATGACACTGGCAGTGAAGGGGTTAACCACTAGGTGGCAGTGTAGGGGTTATATGTTCCTAGAGGCATGTTTCTAACTGTGTGGGGGCGTGGCTGTGAGCTAGTGAATGCTAATCTCTGTTCCAATCACAGGGAGCATAGATCGGCGTCACTAGTTGCTAGGCAGAATGGGGAGATGCCGTTTATTTCCGCATCTCCCCATTCAGCCTTCCAGTGAGACGATCGCGAGTATCCCCGCGGCTATCGAGTCCGCGGGACCCGCAATCTGACTCACGGGGGTCCCGAACGGCGCGCGCGCCGCTCAAAGGCACGGCAGCATCTTAAAGGAAAAACAAACAACCACCGCTCCAAGACTCTCCTTACAAGCGAATGCTCCTGCTCCTGTGTGGGAGCCCCAGGTGCTGGCTAATAGCACAATGATTAGAAATCAAAAGGAAGAACTCCGGACAGCCGCACACCGGGAAAATAAAATCCAAAGGGTTTATTTAAAAGCAAAAAGACACTACAATCCAAACACGGCAAAAAGGGGGGTACAGAGCTGACGCGTTTCGCACTGTATTTCAGTGCTTACTCATAGCTGATATACTCTCAAATGGACATCAAATATATATGGTTACAACGTATAGGTCACATAATTACATGATCGAAAAAAGCTGTGGCAAACAAGCAGAGTCTGATGTTGATTGGATTTCAAGATGTGCAGCTGAAATGGACCATGAAACCGAGTATAACCAATTAAAAAGACAAGCAAATTAAAAACTTATAGTGAAGAAACCGGGAAATTTGAAATATCGTATGAAACAATTCTATTTTGTGTAAATAAATAAACCACAATTCTTTTTTATGTGAATAAATAAGCCAGAATGCATGGGTGAGTGCGTTGAATTGCTTCAGAAACTCAAATACTATAGTGGAGTCTTGAAAAAGTATGTGCATTTTGCAGGTGTATTTTGCAATTCTTTTTTATGTGAATAAATAAATAAAAGAGCCAGAATGCATGGGTGAGTGCGTTAAATTGCTTCAAAAACTCAAAGACTATAGTGGAGTTGAGAAGTATGTGCATTTTGCAGGTGTATTTTGCAATTCTTTTTTATGTGAAAAAATAAATAAGCCAGAATGCATGGGTGAGTGCGTTAAATTTCTTCAGAAACTCAAATACTATAGTGGAGTCTTGAAAAGTATGTGCATTTTGCAGGTTTTTTTTTGCAATTCTTTTTTATGTGAATAAATAAATAAATAAAGCCAGAATGCATGGGTGAGTGCGTTAAATTGCTTCAGAAACTCAAAGACTATAGTGGAGTCTTGGAAAGTATGTGCATTTTGCAGGTGTATTTTGCAATTCTGTTTTGTGTGAATAAATAAATAAAATAAAAGAGTCAGAATGCATGGGTGAGTGCGTTAAATTGCTTCAGAAACTCAAAGATTATAGTGGAGTCTTGGAAAGTATGTGCATTTTGCAGGTGTATTGATATCAGTTGACGTTAAACGGTATGTAAAGTGTAATCACAGTGGTTCAATCATATGTATGAATGAACCAACATAATGGATAATGGATGGGCAAATAATGAATAAATAAATGAGTGTTAACCGAATTCCTTGAGCAAAGCCCATTGAGCAGCACATGTGGAAATCCAAAAATACTTACAAAACTGATACATTCATAGTGATAGCAGTATACATTGTGTAGTGAAAGTGACAGTATTTCCTGAAGGATTAATATCAAATCAATACATTTGTGCTATATTGTATAAATCAATACATCAGTATTATATTGTGTGCACATGGTGGTCTTTTCCCATAGTAATCCCATTTGTAGAAATGGCAAAAATTGGGTGACACACTAACAGCAAAAAACCTTTGAATAGTAAAACATTAAATCTGAATGGAATCGGCAGCTGTAAAACCTATGGAAGATGTATCCATATCGCCTAATCATCATTGTTAATGTAATAGTGCCCCATTGGTAACCTGCACGAGACACAGACCGCTGTGTCTTGATAATTGGTTTATTGCAGAATCCTGCTTGCTACACACAAATGAAGCCGATGTTGAGCCTTTATTGGTTACTCTGTGTGTGTAGAAGATGTACGGTCAGTAACTGGAATTCATCGCTTTGAGAACTAGTTAAAGTAAGAAATTAACCCTATCAGAAGGTATCGGCCATCACATTTGAAATGGGACTTTGGTTAACACTCATTTATTTATTCATTATTTGCCCATCCATTATCCATTATGTTGGTTCATTCATACATATGATTGAACCACTGTGATTACACTTTACATACCGTTTAACGTCAACTGATATCAATACACCTGCAAAATGCACATACTTTCCAAGACTCCACTATAATCTTTGAGTTTCTGAAGCAATTTAACGCACTCACCCATGCATTCTGACTCTTTTATTTTATTTATTTATTCACACAAAACAGAATTGCAAAATACACCTGCAAAATGCACATACTTTCCAAGACTCCACTATAGTCTTTGAGTTTCTGAAGCAATTTAACGCACTCACCCATGCATTCTGGCTTTATTTATTTATTTATTTATTCACATAAAAAAGAATTGCAAAAAAAAACCTGCAAAATGCACATACTTTTCAAGACTCCACTATAGTATTTGAGTTTCTGAAGCAATTCAACGCACTCACCCATGCATTCTGGCTTATTTATTCACATAAAAAAGAATTGTGGTTTATTTATTTACACAAAATAGAATTGTTTCATACGATATTTCAAATTTCCCGGTTTCTTCACTATAAGTTTTTAATTTGCTTGTCTTTTTAATTGGTTATACTCGGTTTCATGGTCCATTTCAGCTGCACATCTTGAAATCCAATCAACATCAGACTCTGCTTGTTTGCCACAGCTTTTTTCGATCATGTAATTATGTGACCTATACGTTGTAACCATATATATTTGATGTCCATTTGAGAGTATATCAGCTATGAGTAAGCACTGAAATACAGTGCGAAACGCGTCAGCTCTGTACCCCCCTTTTTGCCGTGTTTGGATTGTAGTGTCTTTTTGCTTTTAAATAAACCCTTTGGATTTTATTTTCCCGGTGTGCGGCTGTCCGGAGTTCTTCCTTTTGATTTCTAAGCATCTTAAAGGGGACGTACCTGTATGCCCCTATGCCTGTCCGTGCCATTCTGTCGACGTAAATCGTTGTGCGCCGGTCGGGAAGCGGTTAAACAGGCACCATGTAGTTATGTATATGACAATTCTATGAAGGGTGGAGGTAAAGCATCTGGTGTACCTTAAGTAGAAACCAGGCCATGAGGGCCAATGCCATAACTAATGTCAGTTATTTTCTTGCCACAAAGGAAGTATGGCGTCACATACCTTCAGTACAGACCAGGACATGAGGGCCGCTGCCATAACTAATGCCAGTTATTTTCTTGCCACAAAGGACATCAAGTCTCCTTGGGACCATAGTGCTTTGATTATCTCCAGTTCCAAGACAATTACTGCAATTCTGCCCAAATGCAAATACCTGCAAAATAATCCAAGACAATTAAAAGGCTGAGTACACTACAAACTAGTTCTATACAACACAGTTGAGGACAACTGGTAATGGCTGAAGTTTTTACCCTGGCACTCACATTCTACACTTGGTTGCCCCCCTATTTAGCATGAAACTCTAGCCACGTTTTTGATAACCTGAAAGTATTAAGATTCTCTTGCTTTTTGTTACCATCTGTGTTGCTGTGGAATGTTTTCATCTGCTCCCAAATCTTGTGAGCCATTCTTCCAATCTGATACAATCTCTCACTTTGGAAAATCCACCAGAAGCCGGTAGGAGAGTCATGATTTTTTCCCTCCAGTGGACCTTAAGCTACTGATCATTGTTCCCACCCAACTTTACTGAGCATTTAGAGCAAGATGGATTGCTAAGAGATATGGAAGCCCGGCCAATCTAAAACTGCCTAGCAGCAATTAAAGTGGTTATGGTGTAAAGTGTTTTAAAGTGGAAAGGAGGAAGAAATGGCTCACATCTTACCTCATGGTCAGTTGTGTAAATAACTTCATTGGCACAAGTACCAAAAACACAGGCTTGCCGAATGGAGGACACCTCCTGGGGTGACAGCAATGTGAATAAAGGCCACTTTCCAAAATCAACCATGTCTCTATAGTGCTTCACATCAGGGATACCAGGTTTCAACACCTACAAACAGAAAAAATAAATAAAATAAAAAAGACACACAAAGTAGTTCAGTAGCCATTCAATATTTGATAGCATAATATATGGATCTCGCTTACGTCATCACCACATTTTGGTTGGCAACACATAGTAAAGCATGGACACTTACACTGCACAAAAGTATTGCGTTTTCTCCTATGCGTGATAAGGGCATGAGGAAGTTCATGTCTGCATTTACCATTCTATACACAAATGGACTATTTTGACCAATGTTAAATAAGGCTAAATAGATCTGGGCCTTCATGCAGGTAAAACCAAGGATGTACTTTTGATCGCCCCTCAGTAAAGCATCATACACTGTCATTCAGCCTTCAAGCAAATGTATAGAAACCCCATGTAAGCACAGAATCACTAGTCTGAGCTCTCCGCTCAACCAATGTTACAGGAGTTGCCCAATCACCAACACTGTCACAAAAGAACATGGAGTGAGTCACATGCTCCTCCCGACCTCAAAGAACCAGGTATTGCCAATGGCTGAACAGAGCAGCAGGGGAAGGTAGGGAAGGAGTATATGTGCTGCTGGCAGAAGGGGTGCATTCATGCAACGGTTACTTTTCCCTGCATGAAGGTTTGCTCCAAAGTCTTTTTTTTAAAAGAAAGTTACTTACCTGCTCTGTTTTGCACAGAGCAGCCCAGATCCTCCTTTTAGGTCCCTTGCCAGCGCTCACTGCCCCTCCCTCCTGTCGAGTGCCCCCAAAGCAAGCAGCTCGCTATGGGGGCACCCGAGCCGAAGCTCCGTGTGTCCATTTAAACACAGAGCCGTGGTTCAGCCCCACTTACTCTCTCCCCTGATTGGCTAACTGACTTTGAATGACAGAATGGGAGCCAATGGCGACACTGATCTGTCTCAGCCAATCAGGAGGGAGAGTCTCAGATAGCCGAGGTGCACATTGCTGGACAGAGATGGGGCTCCAGGTATTAGAGGGTTACTACACACAGGTTTATCTTAATGCATAGAATGCATTAAAGCGGGGGTCAGCGACCCGTCGATAGCGGGCTACCCCCCGCCTTCTATCGGACTGGTTCTCTCTCCGCCACCTGGAATTGGAGGTTCACAAAATATCAATGTGTCACTGTAATATACGCTTTGAATTAGGGAGAGTTGTGTGTAAATTATTAGTGTAGCAGCACGGCACTATAATACTGCATCACTATTCAGTTGATGTGGGAACACATGACGGGGGTCAGCGGTGGTTAAAAAGGTTGAGACAAGGTAATTTAAAGCGGAGCTCCACCCTAAAGTGGAACTTCCGCTTATCGGATTCCTCCCCCCCTCCGGTGCCACAATTGGCACCTTTCAGAGGGGAGGGGGGTGCAGATACCTGTATAATACAGGTATCTGCACCCACTTCCGGGACTAGCTAGCCGGAGCTGGCCCGCCCCTATCCGAAGATGCCCCGTTTGTGTCTTGGGAAACACAATTCCCAGGACACAACGGGGACCAATAAAGACGCGCAGCGCGACTCGCGCATGCGCAGTAAAGCCGCAATGCTTCACTTCCTGATTCCCTGACAGAGGATGGTGGCGGGGGCAGCCGAGAGATGAGCGATCGCTCGTCATCTTCTGCCGACATCGCTGGAACAGGCAAGTGTCTATTTATTAAAAGTCAGCAGCTGCAGTATTTTTAGCTGCTGACTTTAAAAAAAAAAGATTTCAGGTGGACCTCCTCTTTAAAATTATTTGGCAATGTAGAGGTTTATATATACACTATTGTCAAAAGTATTGGGACACTTGCCTTTACATGCACTTTAATGGCATCCCAGTCTTTGTCTGTAGGGTTATATTGAGTTGGCCCACCCTTTGCAGCTACAACAGCTTCAACTCTTCTGGGAAGGCCGTCCACAAGGTTTAGGAGTGTGTCTATGGGAATGTTTGACCATTCTTCCAGAAGCAAATTTGTGAGGTCAGGCACTGATGTTGGATGAGAAGGCCTCGCTCGCAGTCTCCACTATAACTCATCTCAAAGGTGTTCTATCCGGTTGAGGTCAGGACAGGCCAGTCAAGTTCCTCCACCCCAAACGTGCTTGGGAGTGGGTGCTTAGATTTGAGTGGGACTTCCTGTTTCCAAGTACGGGCCGATTGGGGGATGCCTCTTCTCCCCCTAGGCGGCCCCTCACTCAGCAATCTTCTGGGACACGTCACAGTTCCCAGAAGATTGCCTGTCCACTGGGAGAGCACGAGTCGCGCATGCGTAGTGGGCGCCCTGGCCGTGAAGATGTAATGGCCAGGTGCCCACAGTTTCAATGGAGGCGCGGCAGAGAGAAGGGGCAAAGTAGCGGGGCTCCGTGCGGCCGCATCTCTGGACCGTGGGACAGGTGAGTGTCTGTTTATTAAAAGTCAGCAGCTACACTTTTTGTAGCTGCTGAAGTAACAACAAAAAAAGCCTTGAACTGCTTTAACCACTTCAGCCCGGACCAATTTGCAGCCAAAGGACCAGGCCCCTTTTTGCGAATCGGCACTGCGTCGCTTTAACTGACAATTGCGCGGTCGTGCCACGTGGCTCCCAAACAAAATTGGCGTCTTTTTTTCCCACAAATAGAGCTTTCTTTTGGTGGTACTTGATCGCCCCTGCGGTTTTTATTTTTTGCGCTATAAACAAAAATAGAGCGACACTTTTTGCTATAATAAATATCCCCAAAAAATATATAAAACAAAATTTTTTTTCCTCAGTTTAGGCCGATACGTATTCTTCTACATAATTTTGGTAAAAAAAAAAAAAATCGCAATTAGCGATTATTGATTGGTTTGCGCAAAAGTTATAGCGTTTACAAAATAGGGGATAGTTTTATAGCATTTTTATAAATTTTTTTTTTTACTAGTAATGGCGGCGATCAGCGATTTTTATTGTGACTGCGACATTATGGCGGACACATCGGACATTTTTGACACATTTTTGGGACCATTGTCATTTATACAGCAATCAGTGCTATTTAAATGCATTGATTCCTGTATAAATGACACTGGCAGTGAAAGAGTTAACCACTAGGGGGAGGGGGAGGGGTTATGGTCTGTGACGTGTATGTTTTTTTTTTACATTAGGGGGCGGGGCTGACGTCTGACGTCATTGATCGGCTTTCCCGATGACCGGGAACAGCCGATCAGTGACAGGCAGTGTAGGAAGCGCGGGGAGAGGTTTGTTTACACAGACCTCTCCCCGTTCTTCAGCTCTGTGACCCGATCGCGGGACACCAGCGGCGATCGGGTCCGCTGGTCCCGTAGCCGTGGTCACGGAGCTCCCGACCGGGTCGCGAGTGGGCCGCTGGCGGCTCGTGCGACCCCGCGGCTAGGCAATTAAAGGGGACGTACCTGTACGTGCTTTTGCCTAGCCGTGCCATTCTGCCGACGTAAATGTACAGGAGGCGGTCGGGAAGCGGTTAAAGAGTTCCCTTCGGAGATTTTTAAGTACCGTAGTTTGTTGCCATTCCACGAGTGTGGCTCAATTAAAGTGTGACATGTTAGGTATCTATTTACTTGGTGTAACATCTTTCACATTATGCAAAAAAAATTGGGGCCAACTTTACTGTTTTGTTTTTTTTACAACTTACGTCAGTACTTTGATGCTAAATACTGTTATGGCAGCAGCTAGCTGCCATAACCTCTATTTTCAGAAACAGCAGGTGGTTTTCTTTACGATAAAAGTGGTCTCTGCGGTGGATTCGCCACAAGATCACTTTTATCAGGGGGCGGGAGAGGGGAGGCATTCCGGACATCTCCACCGCTTACCCGAGCCGTCGGTATCGGCGGAGACGATCGCATCCTTTCCCCTGACAGGCCCGGAGCCGAGTGAGGGAAAGATGGCCCCCCACTTGGGTCCATAACATTAGATGGCGGAAGCGATATCAAAACGTCACTTTCACCCAATTGTCTTAAAGTGAAAAATACGTTTTTATTGCATTTTAGGCCTCATACACACAGACGTTTTAAAAAACGGCTGTAAAGCTAGGAACAATGCCTGGAAAAAATCAGCGTTAAAAACGCGATTTTATTAGCGTTTTGCTGTGGCGTCAATGCGCGTTTAACGTCGTTTTTAAGCGTTAAGGCTAAGGCACGTTTTTTTTAAAAGAACATCCCTCTGCTATTTTCCACTCTCAAATTACCCACATAAACATTTTTACAGCTTAACCACCTGAGACCCAGGCCAATTCTGACATTTCTCTCCTACATGTAAAATTCCAATTTTTTTTGCTAGAAAATTACATAGAACCCCCAAACATTATATATGTTTTTTTAGCAAAGACCCTAAAGAATACAATGGCGGTCATTGCAACTTTTTATCTCGCACAGTATTTGCGCAGCAATTTTTCGAACGCGTTTTTTTCAGAAAAAAAACAGTTTCCTGCTTTAAAAAAAAAACAAAACAGTAAAGTTAGCCCAATTTTTTTGCATAATGTGAAAGATGAAGATACGCCGAGTAAATAGATACCCAACATGTCACGCTTCAAAATTGCATGCGCTTGTGGAATGGCGCCAAACTTTGGTATTTAAAAATCCCCATAGTCGAAGCTTTAACATTTTTTACTGGTTACATATTTTGAGTTACAGAGGAGGTCTAGGGCTAGAATTATTGCTCTCGCTCTAACATTCGCGGCGATACCTCACATGTGTGGTTTGAACACCGTTTTCATATGTGGGCGGGACTTACGTATGCGTTCGCTTCTGCGTACAAGCTCACGGGGACAGGGCGCTTTAAATTTTTTTTTTTTTCTTTTTATTGTTCATTTTACTTTATTTTTTTAGTTCAACAACTTTAAAAAAAAAAAAAAAAATATTTGATTACTTTTATTCCTATTACAAGGAATGTAAACATCCCTTGTAATAGGAATATTACATGATCGGACCTATTAACAGTGAGATATGGGGTCAATAAGACCCCACATCTCACCTCTAGGCTGGGAAGCCTAAAATCAAAAAAAAAAAAAAAACGATCACCGCTTCCCAGCGGAGGCGGCGCCGTTTTTTGAATGCAGAGGCCGGGCGTGACGTCATAACATCGCGCCCGGCCTCCGAACGATCATAGAGACTCTGGCGACCATCTGGTCCGCCGGAAATCTCTATGATCATCATCCGGGGGCCGGCGGATCCCGAGTCCGACTCACCGATGGAAGCGGTGAGTCGGTAGAAGCACCGGAGGGCGGCAGGAGGGGGCGTCCCCTCCCGCCGCCCGTAAGAACGATCAAGCGGCGGAACAGCCGCTATGATCGTTCTTATGGTGCAGGGAATCGCCGGCTGAAACCGGCAATATCTGAATGATGTCTGTAGCTACAGGCATCATTCAGATATACCCCTGAGAACAAAAAGACGTCATATGACGTACTCTGGGTCTCAGGTGGTTAAAAAACACTGACGCTAAAAAACGTCGGTATAGCGTTAATGCACGTTTTTGAGCTTTTTTCATCGTCAACGTCAAAACAGCTCTAACGCTGGAGCCTCTGAAGGAGCTGGTCCTTGGTTTTTTTTGGAGCTTAAAAACGACCATGGCTGTTACAGCTCAAAAACGCCATGGTGTGTATGAGCCCATTGAATAACATGGAGTTGCCTTCTTAAGCGGCAAAAAAAGTTCAAAAAATCCACTGTTAAAACGTCTGTGTGTATGAGGCCTTAGTGTAAATATGAGATCTGAGTTCTTTTTTTGACCCCCAGATCTCATATTTAAGTCATGCTTTTTTTCTATTACAGGGGGTCCCCGACTTACAGACGCCCGACTTACGAACAACTCCTTCTTACGAACCGGGCGCTGCGGGGACCCTCTGCCATTCTGCATGGACATCGGCCATTCTGCGCATGCACGGCCAGACGGAGCCTCGGAAAATATCGTAAATGTCCGTAATTTGCCGCACATGCGCAGAACAGCATTCGACGGAACATCGGAAATGTCCGTAATTGTCGTTCTGCGTATGCGCGGCCAACTTACGAACAGTTCCGATTTACAAACAAAGTCCCTAACGGGTTCGTAACCCGGGGACCCCCTGTACAAGGGATGTTTTAAAACGTCAATTATGGAGATTTTTAAGGGTCAAAGTTTGTCGCCATTCCACGAGCGGGCGCAATTTTGAAGCGTGACATGTTGGGTATCAATTTACTCGGTGTAACATTTTCTTTTACAACATAAAAAAGAAATTGGGCCAACTTTACTGTTTTATTCTTTTAAGTCAAAAAAGTATTTTCTTTTAAAAAAAAATTTGCGTTTTTAAGAGCGCTGCCAAAATACGGTGTGACAAAGTATTGGAATGACCAGCATTTTTTTTTCTAGGGTGTCTGAAAAAAAATTAAATATTGACATACATACACACACACATACATACATATCAGTGTCGGTGCGTGAATCTATGGCTGCCGCTGCCACCCCCTATTCAAGCAACCGGCTCCTTTTCGGGTGCAGGGCGCCTGAATTACAGTGGCGAGGGGTGGTTTTGAAGTACCCGATTAGAGCCATAGGCTCTAATAGGAGCCAAAAAAGGTGACCTGCGAGCGCCATGCTGGGCACTCGCCGGTCACTTAGCTGTATTAGAAAAGCGAATGATTATTCGCTTTCCTAACACTAAACCGCCTCTCCGCCATCAGGTGCTCGGATCGGTTACCCGTCACCTGAAACGACAGGCACTGTGATTGGACGCCAGGCCACTTGGTCCAATCATAGCACAGGACGGGAGAAGACATCGAGGAGCTGTCCCACTGAGACAGGTAAGTGCAGATGGCAGGCCGGTGGGGGGCACAGTGGGAGCGTGCGATTGGGGGGGGCCACAGTGAGAGCGTGCGATTGGGGGGGGGCCACAGTGAGAGCGTGCGATTGGGGGGGCCACAGTGAGAGCGTGCGATTGGGGGGGCCACAGTGAGAGCGTGCGATTGGGGGGGGGCACAGTGAGAGCGTGCGATTGGGGGGGGCCACAGTGAGAGCGTGCGATTTGGGGGGGCCACAGTGAGAGCGTGCGATTGGGGGGGGCCACAGTGAGAGCGTGCGATTGGGGGGGCCACAGTGGGAGCGTGCGATTGGGGGGGCCACAGTGAGAGCGTGCGATTGGGGGGGGGGGCCACAGTGAGAGCGTGCGATTGGGGGGGGCCACAGTGAGAGCGTGCGATTGGGGGGGGCCACAGTGAGAGCGTGCGATTGGGGGGGGCCCACAGTGAGAGCGTGCGATTGGGGGGGGAGCACAGTGAGAGCGTGCGATTGAGGGGGGGAGCACAGTGAGAGCGTGCGATTGGGGGGGGAGCACAGTGAGAGCGTGCGATTGTGGGGGGGGGGCCACAGTGAGAGCGTGCGATTGGGGGGGGGGCCACAGTGAGAGCGTGCGATTGGGGGGGGGGCCACAGTGAGAGCGTGCGATTGGGGGGGGCCACAGTGAGAGCGTGCGATTGGGGGGGGCCACAGTGAGAGCGTGCGATTGGGGGGGGCCACAGTGAGAGCGTGCGATTGGGGGGGGCCACAGTGAGAGCGTGCGATTGGGGGGGGCCACAGTGAGAGCGTGCGATTGGGGGGGGGCCACAGTGAGAGCGTGCGATTGGGGGGGGGGCCACAGTGAGAGCGTGCGATTGGGGGGGGGCCACAGTGAGAGCGTGCGATTGGGGGGGGGGGCCACAGTGAGAGCGTGCGATTGGGGGGGGGGCCACAGTGAGAGCGTGCGATTGGGGGGGGGGGCCACAGTGAGAGCGTGCGATTGGGGGGGGGGCCACAGTGAGAGCGTGCGATTGGGGGGGGGGGGGGCCACAGTGAGAGCGTGCGATTGGGGGGGGGCCACAGTGAGAGCGTGCGATTGGGGGGGGGGGCCACAGTGAGAGCGTGCGATTGGGGGGGGGCCACAGTGAGAGCGTGCGATTGGGGGGGGGCCACAGTGAGAGCGTGCGATTGGGGGGGGGCCACAGTGAGAGCGTGCGATTGGGGGGGGGCCACAGTGAGAGCGTGCGATTGGGGGGGGGCCACAGTGAGAGCGTGCGATTGGGGGGGGGCCACAGTGAGAGCGTGCGATTGGGGGGGGGCCACAGTGAGAGCGTGCGATTGGGGGGGGGCCACAGTGAGAGCGTGCGATTGGGGGGGGGCCACAGTGAGAGCGTGCGATTGGGGGGGGGCCACAGTGAGAGCGTGCGATTGGGGGGGGGCCACAGTGAGAGCGTGCGATTGGGGGGGGGCCACAGTGAGAGCGTGCGATTGGGGGGGGGGCCACAGTGAGAGCGTGCGATTGGGGGGGGGGCCACAGTGAGAGCGTGCGATTGGGGGGGGGCCACAGTGAGAGCGTGCGATTGGGGGGGGGCCACAGTGAGAGCGTGCGATTGGGGGGGGGGCCACAGTGAGAGCGTGCGATTGGGGGGGGGGGCCACAGTGAGAGCGTGCGATTGGGGGGGGGGCCACAGTGAGAGCGTGCGATTGGGGGGGGGCCACAGTGAGAGCGTGCGATTGGGGGGGGCCACAGTGAGAGCGTGCGATTGGGGGGGGGGCCACAGTGAGAGCGTGCGATTGGGGGGGGGGCCACAGTGAGAGCGTGCGATTGGGGGGGGCCACAGTGAGAGCGTGCGATTGGGGGGGGGGGGAGCGGGGGGGGGGGCACAGTGAGAGCGTGCGATTGGGGGGGGGCCACAGTGAGAGCGTGCGATTGGGGGGGGCCACAGTGAGGGCGTGCGATTGGGGGGGGGGCCACAGTGAGGGCGTGCGATTGGGGGGGGGCCACAGTGAGGGCGTCCGGGGGGGGGGGGGGCCGGGCCGGGCCGGGGGGCCAGCGAGGGGGCGGGGGGCGGGGGGCGGGGGGCGGGGGGGGGGGGGGGGGGGGGGGCCACAGTGAGGGCGTGCGATTGGGGGGGGGGCCACAGTGAGAGCGTGCGATTGGGGGGGGGCCACAGTGAGAGCGTGCGATTGGGGGGTGGGCACAGTGAGAGCGTGCGATTGGGGGGGGGGCACAGTGAGAGCGTGCGATTGGGGGGGGGGCCACAGTGAGAGCGTGCGATTGGGGGGGGGCCACAGTGAGAGCGTGCGATTGGGGGGGGGGCCACAGTGAGAGCGTGCGATTGGGGGGGGGCCACAGTGAGAGCGTGCGATTGGGGGGGGGCCACAGTGAGAGCGTGCGATGGGGGGGGGCCACAGTGAGAGCGTGCGATTGGGGGGGGGCCACAGTGAGAGCGTGCGATTGGGGGGGGGCCACAGTGAGAGCGTGCGATTGGGGGGGGCCACAGTGAGAGCGTGCGATGGGGGGGGGCCACAGTGAGAGCGTGCGATTGGGGGGGGCCACAGTGAGAGCGTGCGATTGGGGGGGGCCACAGTGAGAGCGTGCGATTGGGGGGGGCCACAGTGAGAGCGTGCGATTGGGGGGGGCCACAGTGAGAGCGTGCGATGGGGGGGGGGGGCCACAGTGAGAGCGTGCGATTGGGGGGGGGCCACAGTGAGAGCGTGCGATTGGGGGGGGCCACAGTGAGAGCGTGCGATTGGGGGGGGGCCACAGTGAGAGCGTGCGATTGGGGGGGGCCACAGTGAGAGCGTGCGATTGGGGGGGGCCACAGTGAGAGCGTGCGATGGGGGGGGCCACAGTGAGATCGTGCGATGGGGGGCCACAGTGAGAGCGTGCGATGGGGGGCCACAGTGAGAGCGTGCGATGGGGGGGGGGGCCACAGTGAGAGCGTGCGATGGGGGGGGGGGCCACAGTGAGAGCGTGCGATGGGGGGGGGGGCCACAGTGAGAGCGTGCGATGGGGGGGGGGGCCACAGTGAGAGCGTGCGATGGGGGGGGGGGCCACAGTGAGAGCGTGCGATGGGGGGGGGGCCACAGTGAGAGCGTGCGATGGGGGGGGGGCCACAGTGAGAGCGTGCGATGGGGGGGGGGCCACAGTGAGAGCGTGCGATGGGGGGGGGGGGGGCCACAGTGAGAGCGTGCGATGGGGGGGGGGCCACAGTGAGAGCGTGCGATGGGGGGGGGCCACAGTGAAAGCGTGCGATGGGGGGGCCACAGTGAAAGCGTGCGATTGGGGGGGGGGCACAGTGAGAGCGTGCGATTGGGGGGGGCCACAGTGAGAGCGTGCGATTGGGGGGGGCCACAGTGAGAGCGTGCGATTGGGGGGGGGGCACAGTGAGAGCGTGCGATTGGGGGGGGCCACAGTGAGGGCGTGCGATTGGGGGGTGGGCACAGCGGGAGCATTTGATTGGGGGGTGGGCACAGCGGGAGCATTTGATTGGGGGGGGTGGGCACAGCGGCAGCATTTGATTGGGGGTGGGCACAGCGGCAGCATTTGATTGGGGGTGGGCACAGCGGCAGCATTTGATTGGGGGTGGGCACAGCGGCAGCATTTGATTGGGGGTGGGCACAGCGGCAGCATTTGATTGGGGTGGGCACAGCGGCAGCATTTGATTGGGGTGGGCACAGCGGGAGCATTTGATTGGGGTGGGCACAGTGGCAGCATTTGATTGTGGGGCACAGCGGGAGCATTTGATTGGGGGGGTGGGCACAGCGGGAGCATTTGATTGGGGCGGCACAGCGGGAGCATTTGATTGGGGCGGCACAGCGGGAGCATTTGATTGGGGCGGCACAGCGGGAGCATTTGATTGGGGGTGGGCACAGCGGGAGCATTTGATTGGGGGTGGGCACAGCGGGAGCATTTGATTGGGGGGCATAGTGGGAGCTACAATCGATGGTGGGGGTGGGGGGGGGTTCAGAATTTTTCTGTTTGCACCCCCCCAAAAATTGAGCACCAACCGCCACATATATATGTTCCAAGTAATTTCCTAGCAAAAAAAAAGTACCAATTTTAACTTTTAAGCAACAAATGTCAAATGTTTCATGCAAAAAAAAAAAAAAAAAAGTGAAAAAACAGTTCTGGCTGCATAAGGGTTAGGGCACACAGCTCTCATGTGAATGAGCCCCATTTGTCCCAGCATAAGCCATCAGAAAGGGAAATCCCCCCACAGAGGGAACACAAGTTCTGGCGATTACTAGGAGCTAGCGGAGCTTTTTCTCACTTCCGGTTTTAACTCTGGAACAGGAAGTGAAGGGAAATCTCCCGAAGGGGGACACCTTTTAATGACATCGTGATGTTATGAAGTGTGTACACATCTCTGGCACCAGGTGTCCGCCGGTCTCTACACATTCAGGAAACCGTGACAACAGGCAGCTCCCCCCTCCCCTTACCGGAAAGCCTGGGGGAGCGGGCTTGTCTATCGGTATGAGGAGTGTGGGTCTCCGTTGCCGTCTGCCGCCCCTCCGCTGTGTCTGGCTTCCTCCTGCCCGCGCTCTGCTCCTGGACCTGACGTTCAGCTCGCGCTCCCACAGCGGATGGAGGAGGGGGTAGGCCATGCCACGTGACCCGCTATCGCTGATAAGCCAAAAGAAGAAAGCCCCACCCCACGTGCCCCCGGTGTCTTATGTATCTCTTTCTGATTGGTTCTATGTGCTGTCGGGGAGTTGCGATTGGTGGAGGGATTCTCTCTCTTGACGTGACGTCAGTGTATAAGTAGCAGAGTTGAGTGCGGTGCGGCCGCCGGTGGGTTCCTGTACTCAGGTTTGTGTGAGGAGTGCGGCTTTGCTGAGCATGAGGGGGAGGGAAAAGGCTGCCAGCTGCATGTACGACGGCAGATGGTCTGTGATAGGAACCGGGGGAGCCCCAAGTTACCATATGGTCCTCCTAGGGTGGTGACCACTGCTAGACATCACCTTGTGTCCTCAGGAATGGACGTTGTCACCTCCTGTCATCGTCACTTTACTTCTTCCAGGACAAAAACTTTAATTCAAAGTTACAGTAAACACCTCCTCCTCCCTCCACCTCACAGATCCTCTGCTTAAAGTAACAGTAAACACAATCCTCCTCCTCCCTTCACCTCACATATCCTCTGCTTAAAGTGACAGTAAACACAATCCTCATTCTCCCTCCACCTCAGATATCCTCTGCTTAAAGTGACAGTAAACACAATCCTCCTCCTCCCTCCACCTCACATATCCTCTGCTTAAAGTGATAGTAAACTAAACTGCACACCCTTCCCCGCACACCTCAATACTTTTTTCCCATAAAGCACTTTTTTACCACTTTATTTCTTAATCCCATTATCCAGGTGAGCCCCGGCGTTGCCGTTGTCTGCTGATTCCATACAAGGCGGTGTCATTCCGCCCTTTGTCCTGTGAGATGTAATCTTGTGCATGTGCAGTAAAAAGTGTGGATTTCCTTGTTCCCTTTGCTAATTCTGAAGTGGCGATGTTCACCGGGAGTGACATGGGGGTGTTTTAGAAAATCCTCAATGGGCACAGTGGAGTGCTGATGATGGGGGGGTGGGGCACCTCTAGAAAGAGCTTAATGATGTACTAAGCGCACTGTCATGTCAAGGAGGGGGGTTTCCAAACGCGCACCCACCAGTGATGTCATTTCCACAAAAATTGGCCAAAATCTCGCCAGTGCCGTGGGTTGTGATACCATGAAAGATACCTACCTCTAAGGCCCCTTTCACACAGGCTGTCCAATCAGGACCGCCTGTCAGTTTTTCAGGTGGACCTGATCAGACCTTGCAGTCTCTTCTACACATGCCACCGATCCTGTCCACCAAAAACCGACAGATGTTGGTCCTATTTCCCATCCCGCCATCAGATGGAAACAGCCGTTTCCGTCTGACTGCCCCATAGAGAACAGCAGGCTGTTTCCGTGTCCACTCTGCATTGCGGAGCGGACGTAGACCAGTCTTCTGCAGAGAGATTCCCCATTGAGCAAGCGGATTGCGCTTAGCGGAGGTTCCCGCGTGAAAGGGGCCTAAGTCCTCTCAGAATGCTTTGAGTCAGGGGTGTCAAACTGAATTCCATCATGGACCACATCAGTATTATGGTTGCCCTCAAAGGGCCGGTTCTATCTGTAAGACTAGGTGTCCAGAGGCCCCTCACCATCAGAACTCAAGAGTCCCCCCTCCCTCTCTTACATCGTAGTGCATCCCCCCCCCCCCCTTACTTTGTGCTGCTGCCGGGAAGAAGCTGAGGGGGGAGCTGGGAAGCAGAAAGTGCAGGGTCTGGAGGAGGGCTTGAGTCTGCTGTATGCTGAGACCAGGGGAGGCAGAGACAAGGGGGTGCTGCGGCTGCACAGAGAGGCACAGAATCTGTAGGAGGAGTTCTGTCACTCCATACCACTCCGCAGCTGCACGCAGAAGATGTTGAAGTTCTGTCCTCAAGACTGGGGGAAGCAGAGACATGCCTCTCTGCAGCTGCACAGAGAAGTGCAGAAGCTGTTCTGTCCTTCTCTCTGCTTCCAACTGCTGAGACTAAGGGAAGCAGAAACATGCCTCTCTGCAGCTGCATGGAGAAATGCAGGAGCTGTTCTGTCCTTCTCTCTGCTGCCTACTGATGAGATGGGGGGGGGGGGGGGGGGGGAAGGACAGAACATTTCTCCACGCAGCTGCAGAGAGGCATGTTTCTGCTTCCATTCGTCTCAACAGTCAGAAGCAGAGAGGTCAGAACTCCTACAGCTTCTGCACTTTACCGTGCAGCTGCAAAGAGGCATGTCTCTGCTTCTCCCCCCATCTAAGCAGAGACATGCCTCTCCGCAGCTGCACGGAGAAGTGCAGAAGCTGTAGGAGTTCTGTCCTCCTCTCTGCGGGGATGGGGGAGAAGCAGAGACGTGCCTCTCCACAGCTGCACAGAGAAATGCAGGAGGAGTTCTGTCCTCTGCTCTGCTACCCACTCCTGAGATGGGAAGGGGGGGGAGCAGAGACATGCCTCTTTTTTTTTTTTCAAGCAGAGACCCTAGAAAATAAAACGGTGATGAACTGGAAGTGACAAAATATGCTTCACTTCCAGTTTGTTAGACCATAGAGATGATCGGGGACCTTCTGGTCCTACATGATTTCTATGGTCAGCCGGCGGAAAATCTGTCTGCAATCCCAGGTTCCCCCGATGGGACGAGAATGCTCAGGAGGGCAGCCTGTAAAAGCAATCCAGCGGCTAATTCCCGAAAAGCGGCCTTAAAAGTAAAGATACTGGGATGATGCCGGTGGCTGCTGGAACCATCCCGGTATAATCACTGACTCGTCACAGCACAAGCCGAGCTGCGTGTCTTGGTCAATGATGGTTAAGCAGGGGAAAAAAAATAGTAAAATCAGCATGTATCACACACGTTACATATAGTTAGACACAGATTTAACCCTTGGATTGTCCTAGATGTTAACCCGTTCCTACCCAGTGTCAGTACAATGACTGCATATTATTAGCACTGATCACTGTATTAACATCACTGGTGATGTCAGTGTCAGTTAGTGTCTGCCTGTCGCACAGTTCCATTATAAGTTGCTGATCACTGCCAGTATAAAAAAACATAAATACAAATTCCAGTATATATCCCATAGTTTGTAGATTGTATAACTGTCAGACAAACCAATCAAACACTTATTGGAATTTATTTTATTTTTATTTTTTTAACAAAGATGTGGAAGGATAAATTTTGGCCCATATTTATGAAGAAATTCTTTTTTTTATTGAATGTATAGCAGAAAGTACAAAAAAAAAAGAGAGATGTATCTCTATCTTTCTCATTTTTATTTTTTTTCTGTCTTTTACGTTTTATATCGCAAAAAAAAAAAAAAAAAAAAAATCTTCTCAGTGGTGATCAAATACCACCAAAGTTCTATTTGTGTGAAAAATGCAAAATAATGTAATGATCATAAAGGGGGTAAAACCTTCCGGATGTCAAGTAGTTAAAGTGCAACTAAAGGGAGTGAGATACCTTTCCTCCAATGAGTCTGTCCCGCAATGGCATCTTATCCTGTGTGCTAGTCTTCATTGGCTGGCGGAGATGACGTCACTCCTGTGAATGCATAGGAGGCATCATTCAAGCATACAGAAACTGTCCTGGTGCATGAGCGGTGCATGCGCAGCTCAGTTTGCATACCAGACAAGACAGCGAGCAGGCGGTAGGGGTATTTAATTGCAGAAGAAACAGCGCATGTCTCTGCTGCAATAAAAGTTGGCCTGCAGTTTGTTCCAGCAGAATTTTAGGCCCCATCCACTCTTGGGTGTAGCAGAAATGCACATTTTCACCCATGTTTCTGCAAACACACATAAAAACATGCTAAAATGTGACGCACTTGCGGTGCCATTATTTCTTTTTGGCACCCAAAACACGGGGAGCAATTGCGTGTTTTCTCCAAGACAAAAACACACTTGGCTCATATCCAAATCTTGATAGTCTTGGTTTATGGAGCAGAGACCCATTCAAATGCTGTTCCAAAAACGTGCTAAAAAAAAGCCCCAAAAATGTGCCACTAGTGTCAACAGGGTTTTTTTTTTTTTTTTTTTTTTTAACAGTAAAGTTTATTTTGTAAAGAAAAATAAATAAAATAAAACATGTACAGTGGTTCAGCTTCAGTGTCATACATATACAGCATATATATTGTCATAGGTATCTCATCTACAATTTCTAGAGTGACATTACATTGCATCAGGATCCACCTGCTTATGCACATCAATTCCTAAGTTATTGACCTGTGGTCAGCTTGTTAAGGCACTAATCCCTATTCATGCAGTAAAGAGGGTGATAGTAGATGTAGAGGAGGGAGGGGGCGAAAGTCCCCTCGTAAGCATTTCAATAACTTTTCGGATCCTAGATCAGCGGTACAAGACTACAAGTTTAGTCCAGACTCGAGCTCCTTTTTTCAACCCAAGCCACCCATATTTTTTCAAATTTTTTAGGACAGTTGCGTCCTGCATATGTAAGTTTGTAGAGGGGAAGAGCCATGTCTATTAAGGATCTCCATTGCTGCACTGTTGGAGGGGAAGGGTCCTTCCACTTCAGGAGTATCGCCTTCCTGGCATAGAACACAAACAGTTTCTTGGACTGTGTGGTTGCCAGAGTGTCTACAATACCCAAGAGCAGGGGGATTGGGTCACGCGGAACATGTAACTTGCTTATCGAGTTGATGTCCCTAAGTACATCCTCCCAGAAAGACTGAATGAGATGGCAAGACCTTGTGACATACATGAAGGTACCTATCTCAGTGGTGCACTTGGGGCATATTGGGCTGCAGGTGGAGTATATCCTGGCCAGACGTTCTGGAGTATAATACACCCTGTGAATGAATTTGAGTTGAATGAACCTGTCCCTCGCCAAAACCATGAGAGGAAGGTATTGCTGGATCCCCTCCTCCCAATCGTCATCAGCAAGAGATGGTATGTCCGCTTGCCACCTAGTGAATAATTGGGTCACCTTAGAGCAGGGGTGCCCAACCAGTGGCCCGGGGGCCACATGTGGCCCGCGGAGCCCTCTGGTGTGGCCCTCGACCTCCTGCTCTAAGATGGCAGGTTGGCAAGCCCAGATCACCATGCTGGAGCAGCAGTTTTGTGAATAAACCCGCTGGTAGTGGAAGCAAGTGGCTGCGGAGCAGAGCCACACAAGCCAATGCTTCCTGTATAGCGCCCGCTCCTGTCACAGGTGGAGTGATACCAAATGCACTCCGCCTGGGACAGCAACAGCCAGTGATACCAGAATGGAAGATGGTTATTAAAGGTACGTTTACTACTAAATTCACAGTATATATGGATATATCTGCTTTGCAGGGCTGCTTTCAAACTGATCCACAGCTGCGGGTTACCTGCATTGAGCCATAGACTTCTGTTATTACCTGCAGGTTTGTTGCGCCTTCAGAAAGTGCGCCACACCTGCAGGATATAATTGAATTTTACGGCAAAGTGCAGCTAACCCACAGAAAATCCACAGGTTCACAGCGCTGCACCCACGGTTTGGGCAAATCGCAGCGCATCAGTGTGAAAGCTGCCTTAGGCCACTTTCACATGATTGGTCCGACTCAATCGGACTTACTATTCACATCCATGGAGCAGCAGATGTAAACGGACTTGTGTCTGTTTAAACCCGCCTACCTAAAAAAACAAAAATAGAAAGGGATCTGCCCCTTCCGTCTGGGCCAATCGGATCAGAGGGCCCATAGATTAGAGTGGGCTGTGTCCGTGGACACAGACCTGTCATTCTCCCGCTCCGCTCATTGTGGCCCACGACCAGTTACCAGTTCGCTTAAGTGGCCCTCGCTCTTCAAAAGGTTGGGCACCCCTGCCTTAGAGGTATCCAACCCAGCCAGTTCATAGTAAAGTGTCGATAGTGTTTTCCCGTTCTCTCCCCTTGTCAGAACACGTTCGATCTTATTGGTCTCTAGAGTAATTGGGTGGGTAAATTGGGCTTGATAAGCGTGGCGGAGCTGCAGGGAACAGGGTTTTAGTGCCACTTTAAAGTAACTAAAGCCTGCTATCCTTTACAACCAAGGAAGCTGCCATCTTAGGTTCGCGTGTGTGTGCGCTGCGGTTTTTGCCGTGTTTTACACACATTTTTCAAGCACGTTCCCATTGGCTTCTATTTGGATGTGTGTTTTCATGAAAGCACGTCAATGATGCAGCATGCAGGACTTTGATTCAAGTTAAAGAAACCTGTACTAAGTGCTAAATGAACTAGATAATAAGTGTCTGAAATAAAATAAAAATACATCACACTGCAAATGACAAACGGCGGCACTCACTGGCAATTCAATACTACAATACATCAAAAGACAAGCGTGTTGTGCTGTCCCTTCAGTTGCAAAGTATGTGATAGCATTTCATATGATGATGTTTATTTGCACTGACACTCTATCATGTTGATAATCTACAAATAATGGGACAGCACAACACAATTTTCTCTGTAGAACTTTGACACACTTTCATGAAAACGCATGTTCTAATAGAGTTCAATGGGAGCACATCTAAAAATGTTCTGCAACCAAAAATTCAGTCCACACCTGTGGACCTGACCTTTAGCCTCTGATCTGCCGTTCCCGTGGTGTTGCACATGTGATCAGTAATGACACCAGACATTTGATGGCCTGACAGTTTAACTGGGAGCACAAGCAGCTGTGATATCCATCATTCGCAGCATGCCTTGATTGCAACAGATTTGAGAAGCAGTTAATGTGTCATTAAACCCATTTTAATAATTTCACATAGATCTTCCTTTTTCTTCACAAAGAATTGCTATAAATGTTACATAGCAAAAGAAGCTGCCCATATACCTTTTTGAAGAGTAGATATACCATGGTCATGTGACACCACTATCACTTCTCATCATACTCTTATATCTGGAGGAGGTACAATGACATATGCTGTGATGAAGCTATTCGCATCACTCCAGGAAGTGTATAGGGCAGTGGTGGTCAACTTTCTTCATGTAGACAGCCTCACGTGCAGCCCACCACATCACCAAAGAGCTGCAGGTAAAATTTATTTCATTATCAGAGACAGCAGACGCACAACAGGATATACTCCTAATATGGGCATGATACAAGAGAAGATCAGAGATTGCAGACATGATACAATAGATGGTCAGAGACTGTGGATATATTACAAGAGATGGTCAGAGACTGCAGACATTGTACAAGAGATGGCCAGAGATTGCGGACGTGATACAAGAGATGATCAGAGACTGCGGACGTGATACAAGAGATGATCAGAGACTGCGGACATGATACAAGAGATGATCAGAGACTGCGGACTTGATACAAGAGATGATCAGAGACTGCGGACTTGATACAAGAGATGATCAGAGACTGCGGACGTGATACAAGAGATGATCAGAGACTGCGGACGTGATACAAAAGATGATCAGAGACTGCGGACGTGATACAAGAGATGATCAGAGACTGCGGACGTGATACAAGAGATGATCAGAGACTGCGGACATGATACAAGAGATGATCAGAGACTGCGGACATGATACAAGAGATGATCAGAGACTGCGCACATGATACAAGAGATGATCAGAGACTGCTGACATTCTATAGTTGGAGATTGGGGACATGTTTCAGTAGATGGCCATAGACCTGGAGACCTATTACTAGCTGCTGGAAATCACTACTATAACAGGGTAATGGGAAAACACAGATTAGGGGCTGCACAAAAAGGGGCACAGGTTGGGCACCAGGGGTATAGGGTCTTCCTGATTGGTGCTTTTGTGGCCACATGCTGCCAATGAACACTCCTCCAAGCAGATCTGCCCCTGCTGTATTAGGCTTGATGTGGGGCAGGGAGGAAAGGGGGGGGGGGGGGGGACAGTGTGGAAATGTCAGTCTCAGTGCTCTAGCTGCCCCTGAAGTGATGACAAAAGTTGCATGGGACGGCTTGGAGCAAACTAGAAAATGTATTTCTCTGGCAACACTAATATCAGCTGCTATTAGGTTAGCATCTGTATATAGGAAGTGAAAAGAAATGTCAGAATTAACCAGGTATTTACAGACTTAGAGATGCGCAAAGCCTCTGCTATAAGATACAGTACTTTGTTTTACATATAAATACACTTAAAGTTTTCGAGTTTACTGACAGTTTAAATCAATATGTTTAGCTCCGCTTTAAAGTAGAACTAAAGGCAAATGTTCTTTTTTTTTTTATTGTGGATAGAGTAAGGTAGGGTTATAACTTTTTTTTTATTTTTTTGGCCATCTATGTCCCATTGAGGAGATTTCCCTTCACATCCTGTCCCATAGCCAAAACAGGAAGTCAGAGGAATCTTTCCTGGATGAGGTTGTCACCAGAACTAGTCCCCCAATTGGAAGATTTATCTGTCAAGCCTAGTATTCCACCCAAAACTGACAGCTCAGGTTGGAGCTGCTGTACTAACAATCTGATGTCAGTACATCGACCTCCCCTGCTGTGCTATTGTGTTCTGGAGTGTGAACCTTTGTCCCTTTTGTGTGGCTCTGCTGCCCTCCAGTGCTGCCGTTTTTTTTTATTTTATTTTTTACTGTGACACATGCACAGATGGTGTTGCATACTTTTTTTTTTTTTTTTTTTTTTTGGTAAAATTATTTTTTATTACGTTTTATAATAGGACATACAGTGTAAAAGTGACCCGGCACAACACCGAGCCATTCAGAAGGCCAACATGGCCAACATTTATAGTAACAAACTGATTAACAGTATCTCTAACTAGACATTTAAGTGACTGACTTCCCTCCCAACAACCCAAGACTCAGTTCCTTCACGCACCTCTTGTATCTGGACAAAAATGCACCTGATAATCGATACATGTCACGAGGATTGACAGTACAATGCCTGCTTACCTCCGGCATTAAGCCCAATCAGTAATTATAGCTGTAAATCTCCAGCAGTGAAAACCAGCCAATGTTCGTAGCTTTAGGCTTGGTTTCACACGGGAGCGGTGCGGGCAGCGGCGGTAAAGCAGCTCTATATTTAGTGCTGCTTTACCGTCGTTTTAGCCGCGGTATACGGCCGCTAGCGGGGTGGTTTTAACCCCCGCTAGCGGCCGAAAAAGCGTTAAAACCCCCCGCAAAGCGCCGCTGCAGCGGCGGTATTACCGCAGTGTCCCATTGATTTCAATGGGTAGGAGCGGTGAATACACCGCTCCTTCACCGCTCCAAAGATGCTGCTAGCAGGACTTTTTTTACCGTCCTGCTAGCGCACCGCTCCAGTGTGAAAGCCCTCAGGACTTTCACACTGGAGACACAGCAGCAGCTGTTTCAGGTCGGTTTGCAGGCGCTATTTTTAGCGCAATAGCACCTGCAAACCACCCCAGTGTGAAACCAGCCTAAACGTTAATATAACTCCTAACCCACCATTACATCAAAATTATACCACGCTTGCCACACCTTATCAAATTTCTTTCCACATCCCCTTGACAGGTGTGTCGCTTTATAATGGGGCATCATTGATGTCACCAGCCCTTTCCAAAAGGGTAGGGAGGGGGCTTCAGGTTTCCTCCAATGTAGCAGTATGGCCTTCCTACCATTAAAATAGATAGATATTGATTAGTATTCTGTGAGCCAGAGATGGAACCACCTCTTCCACCAATCCCAGGAGACACAATCTGATTGTCAGTGGGACAGGGACCACCAGGACCTCAGCTATGCAGGAGGTAACCAGTCCAGAACTGTTGGATCCGAGGGCAATCCCAAAAGATATGGTCGGCAGCCGCTGGTGAAAAAATACAACTCCAACATTCGGCAAGAACATTCGGGTATATGGTAGCCAGTCTAGCTGGCGTATAATACATTTTATGCAAGAATTTAAAGTGAATCAGTCTCTCAGATCTCTCATCGCCACCAGGTGCTGAAAGGGATGTTTTTAAATAATTCTTTTTATGTAACAGATAATGCTTTAGGCAGTTCCTCAGACGTAAGCAGATTTTTTTAGGTCTGAGGGAAAGGACTCAATAGCACGGTCCTTTAAACTGGACCTGGAAGGAGTGATGCAGCTGGAGAAATTTAAAGTAATGGGAATTGGGAAGGCCATGTCTATGCTTGAGCTGGTCAAAGGTCAGTAATTCCCCCTCTCTAGTGATGAGTAGTTTGACTCCCCTAGACACCTACACCATGGGATCCTTAAAAGAATAGAAGTGAGGTAATTTGGGATTCATCCACAAGGGGGTTAATGGAGAAAAGCCAAGATGGTTGGGGCAGGCTAGCCTACCCGCCTCTTCCCATGCCTTAATGGTGGCTTTCATAGACATTGTAAGGGGAAGATCTGAGTTAGTACCTCTATGAATGGCCAATCGTAAAGATTAGTATGATACCAGGTGGGCTGCCTCCAATACCGTGGCTGAGTCACCAGCATCAGAAACCATCCAGCGGTGAGCAAACACCATCTGGCTCACTATATAGTATTTCCTCCAATCTGGCAAGGCTAAACCTCCTTGACCCCAGGGTTCCTTCAACCCTATCCTGTGTGACTTGGGGGACCACAGGAATGAACTAGTGATGCCATCCAACTTCCTAAAGAATGATTTAGGTATCCATATGGTTGCGTATCTGAGAAAATATAAAATCACCGGGAGAATTTTCATCTTTAGTAGGTTAATCCTCCCTATTAAGGATAGTGGAAGTTTTTGCCATGCCTGGAACTTCTGTTTAAAGAGTCAGTAGGGGTGTTAGGTTAAGGGACATATAATCAGTGACATTTGCCGTGACTTTGACTCTAATACGTGATCATGGAAATCCATCTCAATGGCAAGTTGGGGCCCGCTACCTCTTTTGCACCTGCATCTATTGGCATGATTGACGACTTGTTCCAGTTAACTTTCAAACCCGAGAAAGTCATGAATTTGTTCATAATCAAACATGCCGCTGTCAACAATTCTCTCTGGTCTTTCAGGAACAGCAACAAATCGTCGGCATAGGGCGCCAGACCTTCATCAATGATACCTACCCTGTTGGTCTTGACCTCCGGTGACGATCTCAAGGCTACCGCCAGAAGTTCCATCAAAGCAAATGGGAAGGGTGACAGAGGGCAACACTGCCTGGTGCCCCTAACCACGGAGAAGAAAGGGGACGTATCAATTCCCAACCGTATCGCCACCTTGGGGTTGCTATATAGAAGCGAGATCCATTTTCTAAAGACTGGGCCGAAACACATTTTCTCCAGGACTGTGAGCATGTACTCCCAGTCTATCGAAACAAAAGCCTTTTCGATATCGATAAAAACTATGATTCTAGTAGGGGGAGTTAAGGTTAGGAAGTTGTAAGTGCGTGAACAGTCTTCGTGTCAGTAGACTTGCCAGGCATAAAGCCCATCTGGTCGATATCCACAGAGATGAAATAATCCCAGCAAGTCTATTCACCAACACTTTTGTTAGAATTTTCAGGTCCATATTCAGCAAGGCTATAGGTCTGTATGATGAGCATTCAAGGGGGTCCTTACCGGCTTTCAGTAATGCCACGTACACACGATCTGACTTTTACACGGAGTAAAGTCCGTTCATTTAGAACGTGACTCCAGGTAGACGGGACTAGCAAAGGAAATCAATGCCGCTGCCTCGATGGGCGAGATTGACACCTCGCTAGCCCCGTCACCTGGTATGGATTTAAAGGGGAATCCCTACGCCGAAAGAACGGCGTGGGGGTCCCCCCAAAATCCATACCAGATGCTTATCCGAGCACGCAGCCCGGCCGGTCAGGAAAGGGGGTGGGGACGAGCAAGTGCCCCCCCTCCTGAGCCGTACCAGGCCGGGTGCCCTCAACATGGGGGGTGCCTTGGGGAAAGGGGGGCCCTGCAGGCCCCCCACCCCAAAGCACCTTGTCCCCATGTTGACGAGGACAAGGGCCTCTTCCCGACAACCCTAGCCGTTGGTTGTCGGGGTCTGCGGGCGGGGGGCTTATCGGAATCCGAGAGCCCCCTTCAATAAGGGGGCCCCCAGATCCCGGCCCCCCCACCCTATGTGAATGAGTATGGGGTATGATGTACCCCTACCCATTCACCTGGTGAAAAAAGTGTAAATAAAAACACAACACAAGTTTTTAAAATACTTTATTACACAGCTCCGGGGGTCTTCGTCTTGGGGGGTCTTCTCGCCAGACTCCTCCACTATCTTCTGCTAGCTCTTTTACTAGCGGAGGAGTCCAGCTTTCTCCTTTGCCGCCGTCTGGGGGTCTTGATCCGACTTCGGGGGTCTTGTCCCGCTTTTCTGTTCTTCTTGCCGAGCCTCCGCTTTCTTCTTGCAGCTCTTTTACTAGCGGTGGCCCGGTCTTCTGTCACCGCTGCCTTCTGCTTCTTGTTCTTCCTCTTCATCCGATGTTGAAACGATGCTGTCTCCGCTTCTAATGGCCCAGACGTGTTGCGCGGCCAGTTATATAGGGACAATGGGCAGGGCCACCGTCTCATGTCACCTGGTGACCCCACCCCTTATGATGTCGCAGTCCCAGCATCCTCGGACGGTGACATCATAGGGGGACGGGGTCACCATGTGACATGAGCCGGTTGCCCCGCCCCTTGTCCCTATATAACTGGTCGTGCAACACGTCTGGGCCATTAGAAGCGGAGACAGCGTCGTGTCAACATCGGATGAAGAAAGAAAAACAAGAAGCAGAAGGCGACAGAAGACCGGGCCACCGCTAGTAAAAGAGCTGCAAGAAGAAAGCGGAGGCCCGGCAAGAAGAACAGAAGAGCGGGACAAGACCCCCGAAGTCGGAACAAGACCCCCAGGCGGTGACGAAGGAGAAAGCCGGGCTCCTCCGCTAGTAAAAGAGCTAGCAGGAGATAGCGGAGGAGTCCGGCGAGAAGACCCCCGAGCTGTGTAATAAAGTATTTTAAAATCATGTGTTGTGTTTTTATTTACACTTTTTTCACCAGGTGAATGGGTAGGGGTACATCGTACCCCATACTCATTCACATAGGGTGGGGGCCGGGATCTGGGGGCCCCCTTATTGAAGGGGGCTCCCGGATTCCGATAAGCCCCTCGTCTGCAGACCCCAACAACCAACGGCCAGGGTTGTCGGGAAGAGGCCCTTGTCCTCATCAACATGGGGACAAGGTGCTTTGGGGTGGGGGGCGCAGGGCCCCCCTTTCCCCAAGGCATCCCCCCATGTTGAGGGTACGTGGCCTGGTATGGCTCAGAAGGGGGGGGGGCGCTCAATCGTCCCCACCCCTTTCCTGAGCGGCCGGGCTGCGTGCTCGGATAAGGGTCTAATATGGATTCTGGGGGGATAGGGATTCCTCTTTAAATCCATACCAGGTGACGGGGCTAGCGAGGTGTCAATCTCGCCGATTGAGGCGGCGGCATTGACTTCCTTTGCTAGTCCCGTCTACCTGGAGTCACGTTCTAAATGAACAGACTTTACTCTGTGTGTGGGCAAGTCCCTTCATTTCAAAAGTCCCACGGACTAGCACACAGACGGCCAGATTGTCCACCGGACTGCTGAGTCCGGCGGACAATTTTGAGTCAAAACTTCTTACTAAGTCCGCCGGACTTTTGGAAAGAAAAAGTCCGCCAGGGCCCACACATGGTCGGATTGTCCGGCGGACAATCCCGCCTGATATTCCGATAGTGTGTACAGGGCATAAGAGTATCATATATGCCTCTGTCATCGAGTCAGGGAGCCTCTGCTGTTGCAAGCAGTAGTCTAAAAGTGCGGACTTGTAGAAGTCAGCAGGAAACCCGTCCGGTCCAGGGGCCTTGTGAGATGGAAAGGCAAAGATGGCTGAAACAACCTCTGGTAGTAATCTTTGCATCCAGAGCCACCCGGTCTGAATCCGACAAACTTGGGAGAACAAGACCTTCCAAAAGTGTATTCGGGTCTTTCTAATCATATTTTGGAATGAGTGCATATAGAGTGGGTAAAAAAGAAAATACATAAATCCCTCCATAATAATCGAGGGATCCTTAGCTAGGGCTCCATTCCTACATTTGATGACAGCAATATTCGTTAACTGGTTAAAGTTGGCTACCAACACCAGCAGTTTACTGTTTTTATCACCCTCCGCAAGTAGAGATTCAGCTCCGTGGTTATACTCCGTATGTGCCAGGTTATTGAAATGTAAGGAGAGCAGATGCCTTGCCTCCAACAAGGCAGAGTAGGAGGAATCCAAGGGGTTACCAGCGTTGTCCTCCCACATCCCCTTTCATTTTCTTGTAGTGAATCTCTAGAAAATCTAGTGAAATCTCAGCATTCTGTTCCACCGCACCCTCTTTATAGCAGATATTCATTCCCCTCGGGCTACAGCCTTAAATGCATCCCACACAATCGAAGGGTCTGCTGATTCGTCATTGGTCTTCCAATATACTGTAATCGATTCCAGCATGTGAGCTGCCACCCTATCATTCTGCAACCCTCCAGGAGAAAGTTTCCAGCTCCTTGACCTGTGGGGAAGGCCAAGGAGAGAGAGAGTGGATTGTGGTCAGATATGCCCCCTGCCAAATATTCAATCCCCTGCAGGTATGGTAGCAAAGCTGGGTTGCCAAAGGCCAAGTCAATCCTGGCCGATGAACGATGGGACTGAGACAGATGCGAATAGCATCTATCAGTGGGGTTTTTATATCGCCATAGTTCATGTAGCCCAGTCACCGATGCCCAAGACAGGAGCTTGTTAAGCCAATTTAACAAATAAGTCATATAACAGTTGCACAGTAAATTGGGAGGTAAGTAAATATTCACCAACAGCTTATAGGAGGGAAATAAACAAGACCACTGCCACATATCGTCCCCCGGATCCAAGAACTTATTTACTAATAAGAATAGATACTCCCCTTGCAAAAGTGGAGTATGATGCATGGAATGCCCTTTGAATCCAGGGCCTCCGCAACGCAAGAGCCCTGTTGCCATCCAGGTGTGTCTCCTGCAGGAGGACTACATGCGGCCTAGATTGCTTAAGATACTGAAACACCGTGGCTCGTTTAAATTTGCTATTGAGCCCCGCACATTCCAAGATACTATTTTTTAATCTGGCTTGCCATGACAATAGAGTTCAAATACTGCGTTGCTGGAGCCTGAGAGCTAACAGTGTTACAGTGTGATCTGAAGCAAGAGGGCACTGCTGCCCATAGTTGGTGCAAAATATCCGTGAGCGCTGGGAACTAAGCTTAAACTAAAACAAAACCCCTCTGCCATTATACCAGAACCAAAAAAGGAAAAAAAAAAAAAAAGTTCGGTATGCAGCTTTAGTCCCAAACATGAACACCAAAAAAATTATTTGGAAGTTCAACCGACGCTCAAATGTTCGACAGATCAATTGGATGTTCCTGTGAGTTCCTGAAAGCTCCACGTAAAACAGGACACGGAGCAATGCAGAGCAAAAACTGAATGTTAAGAAAAGGAAAAGAAAGAGCAGTAGATTGGATACCTGATTATTTGGTACCATCTAATGGTAAGTATAACACACAGGATCAAGCATCTGATATTTGAGTAGGGGAGACTTAAAATGTGTCCCCAACAGGAATCACTGGAGGGCCTGGATAAAGGCACAAGTGGTGCAACAAATTTCTTTACTGTATATCCTTGGCTCGCAATCTTTTCCGGATATTGAATGAGCGCCTCTTTTTCTGGGTTTCTGCAGAGAAGTCAGGGAACAACATCACACGGGCATTTTCATAACGCAAGTCCTGGTGTTTCCTGGATTCTGCTGAGATCATGTGCCAGTCCCTGTAGTTCAGGAATCTAACCAAGAACGGCTGAGGGAATTCACCAGGGGGACGTCTGCCTTTGGGGACCCTGTGAACCCTGTGAGCCCTTTCTACCACGTAGGTGGGAGGGAGTTCCCCCAGTACTAGGAGCTGTTTGAAGAATTGTTCTGCAAACGTGGTCGGCTTAGCCCCTTCTGGTAGCCCCACCACTCTCACATTATTCCTTCTCTGCCTGTCTTCTGCATCATCAGCCCTATGATGTGTCGCATACTTGAGTAGAAATTAGTGTCACTTTTAAAGGCTTACTCCACCTTTCAATGATGCACACATACTTGGCGTGTGACATGGTGCCAAGTGGATCCTCCCAGCAGGATTGCAGGGTTGTTTTCCCTGGTGGCTTCTGTTACTTTTTAAAATTTTGCATAGCTATTTGGGGCTCCGCCCACACAGCAGCATCATTCATTCACAAGGCTCTGTGAATGACTAAACTAAAAGTCCCATCTGCCACTACAGTAGAGGGACCTTGAGGTTTCCAATGAAACACAATGGCGGTCATCACTGACTCTTACACTATTCACACTTCCTGTAACCAAACGTCTATACGTTGGTACGGACCAGCGGCTACAGAAAGAATGTTTAAGAACCTGTACGTTTGCAGGCTCCTATTAAAAAAAAATGCATTTTTTACCTGTAAATATGGGTGCATTTATTTTATTTTCATTTTTTTTTACTTTTTTTTTTTTTTTTTTGCAAAAGATGGTTTTAAAGTCATTCTACTCAAATCATAAAAAACTGTTGGTAGATGCTATATTACATTTTGCTCATACTCGCTCATCCACTAGACTAGAGCATTCTGTAGACTGAAGAAATCCTGGCTGCTCCCACTGCTCAGTGTCCCTCCCTCCTTGTCTGTGTCCCTGCTGGAGCCTGAGATTTTGTAGACCAGCTGTTGACATCTACTGAGCATGCTCCAGTTTTAGCTCCCGCCTAAGCTATTCATTTTCTCCTTTTTCTTATCTGTAGTACTCTATACACACATGTGAGTGTATACATGGTAAATGACACTCCCCTCTCTCCCTCCTTCTCCATCAGGTCCTCGTATTACTAAACACTATGTGGGTGGGATATAAGATGGTGATTAATGGAGGCTTCACCTCTGTTAGTTTCAGCACATACAGCCTGTGATTGGCAGAACCTCCTCCAGATTGTTTTATATTGTGAACAAAGTAAAAACTTTTGCCAGTCAACTTAAACTCCACCTACACCACGTTATTGTAAATAAATAATAAACATTTGCTTTGAAATATAGATTTGTATGAAGCGTTATATCACTTTGTTGCTATCAATAATTTTAATTCTCTATTCTGAAAGCTTTTTTTAATTTCATGTGACCCACACAGCACCAACCAGCACTCTGCAGACACAGATCATACATCAGCAGAGTACTAGAAACTCCTCCAGAACTTTCCCTGAGGACACAAAGGCCTGAGAAGCAACATGTGACTTGCCGACCAGCCGCCGTTATTTTACTGCGGCAGGTCGGCACGATCCCGCGAACCCATTGTAGCTGTACGTCGGCTCGCAGGATTGGGATAGCAATCGCGTGTCCACTGCACAGCGGGGGTGCCGATGCTCTTGGCCGACGGTCGCGATGACCGCCGGCCACGAGCGATTGCGAGCAGGAGAGACAGAACTGGGTTGAGTGTGTGTAAACACACACTTCCCTTTTCTGACTGGAGCGACAGATCGTGTGTTTCTATTGGCTAGGAACCATGATCCGTCACTTCCTCTAGTCAGTCCCCTCCCCCTTCAGTTAGAATCACCTCCCAGAGAACAGTTAACCCCTTGATCGCCCCCTAGTGTTAACCCCTTCACTGGTGAAGACCTTTTTACAGTAATCGATGCATTTTTATAGCACTGATCGCTGTATAAATGCCAATGGTCCCAAAAATGTGTCAATTGTCCGATGTGTCCGCCATAATGCCGCAGTCACGATAAAAATCGCAGATCGCCGCCATTACTAGTAAAAAAAATAATAATAAAAATGCTATAAATCTATCCCCTATTTTGTAGATGCTATAAATTTTGCGTAAACCAATCAATATACGCTTATTGCAATTTTTTTTTTACCAAAAATATGTAGAATACATATCGGCCTAAACTGAGAAAAAAATTGGCTTTTGGGAAAAAAAAAAAAAAAAGGCCGGATATTTATTATAGCAAAAAGTACAAAATATTGTGTTTTTTTTTTTTGTTTTGTTTATAGCGCAAAAAAATAAAAACCGCAGAGGTGATCAAATACCACCAAAAGAAAGCTCTATTTGTGGGGGGAAAAAAGGACATCAATTTTGTTTGGGTGCAACGTCACACGACTGCGCAATTGTCAGTTAAAGCGACGCAGTGCCGCATCGCAAAAAAATGGCCTGGTCATTCAGCAGCCAAATCTTCCGGGGTTGAAGTGGTTAAATAAGGTAGATGATTTTTTTTGTATATTAAATTAAATACAGTGGCATGATCTTTATGTAAATAGAATAATGGCAAATAAGCATTGTATGTTTAGTATCACGTTAACCTTTAAATATATTTCCCAAAGAATACAAGTTCACTTTGCACCGTATTCCTTTGCAAATCCAGTTATTGCCTTGTAAACGTAGTGATGAGATCATCACTGGGCTGTACATAGACTGTGCCAAGAGCAGAGCTCCCAATACACAGAGATGGTGATTTGCATTGGTTATAGTTAGGCTAGTTTCCATCAGCCTGCATTTGTATGCGCTGAAAAAAGTATGGCATGCTGTACTTACTATCACCACAATGTGTTGCAATGCAGTACACCGTAATGAAATAGTATTGAATGAAAATGTCACTTTTTGGCAATAAAGTTTAAAGCGGAAATAAAATTAAAAACAAGTCTAACAGGTAGGATTTTTATGACAGAAGAGACCTTATAGATCTCTTCTGTCATTGCTTCTCACTACCTGTCAGCATTTGTGTACACTGAGCTATGCATGCGCAGCTCAGCATACATTTAGAGCATGGTTCTGTGCTGGTGTGAACAGGTAGAAAAACGTAAATCACATTTTGGTCTAAATTCATGAGGAATTATTATTTGAGTAGGGAAAATAGTTTATTTTTTTTTTCCAGTCTTTATTCCTTTTATGTAGTAAAATAAAGGTTATTAAACCTTTTATCCTTCTATTCTTTATCTCCCCTTGGGTGCGTGATTACATACAGAAGGTGCAATTGTGTTTACAAGCTGATGCTTTAAAATACACTATATTGTCAAAAGTATTGAGACGCCTGCCTTTTACAAGCACTTTAATGGCGTCTTAGTCAGTAGGGTTCAATATTGAGTTGGCCCACGCTTTGCAGCTATAACAGCTTCAACTCTTCTGTGAAGGCTGTCCACAAGGTTTAGGAGTGTCTATTGGAATGTTTGACCATTCTTCCAGAAGCGCATTTGTGAGGTCAGGCACTGATGTTGGACAAGAAGGCCTGGTTTGCAATCTCTACTCCAGGGTTTTTCAACTCCAGTCCTCAGGGTGCCCCAACAGGTCATGTTTTCAGGATCTCCCTCAGATGAAACGGCTGTGGTAATTACTAAGGCACTGAAACTGATCAAATAACCTGTGCAAAATAATGGACCTGTTGGGGTGCCTTGAGGACTGGAGTTGAGAAACACTGCTCTACTCAAAGGTGTTATATCGGGTTAAGGGCAGGACTGTGTGCAGGCCAGTCAAGTTTCTCCTCCCCTAACTCGCTCATCCATGTCTTTATGGACCTTGCTTTGTGCACTGGTGCGCAGTCATGTTGGAACAGGACCCCCCAAACTGTTCCCACAAAGTTGGGGGCATGAAATTGTTCAAAATGTCTTGGTATACTGATGCCTTAAGAATTCCCTTCACTGGAACTAAGGGACCAAGCCCAACCCCTGAAAAACAACCCCAAAACCATAATCCCCCCTCCACCAAATGATTTGGAGGGGTGGTCCAGTACTTTTGGCAATATAGTGTGGATGAGGGAGTTTGTGCCTAGCCTGCACAGAGTCCTGGCCTCAACCCAATGGAACACCTTTGTGATGAATTAGAGCAGAGACTGTGAGCCAGGCCTTCTCATCCAACATCAGTAATACGCTTCTGGAAGAATGGTCAAACATTCACATACACACTCCTATGTCAGGTTTTTATTGCTGTCTGTTCCCTGTGATTTCACCCTCTCTATGTGTCCTGTTCACCGAAAGTGAAGGGAAGAGATTCACATATTGAGTCGTCCCCAGAACAGGAATAAAGGGGTATGAATACTTTATCAAGGCACTGGATATTGCTAATTGACAAATTTAATAGGGAATCCTATATAGGTCAAGGTCTGGATCCTTACATTGCTTACCTTTTTTACACACTCCATGTGGGCTTGCAGGGGCGGAACTGACAACTCATGAGGCCCCTGGGCAATAGGAGATTATGGGGCCCCCCGGCAATAGGAGATTATGGACCCCCCCAGGCAATAGATTATGGGGCCACACACAAACTATACACACAAACTATACACACAAACTATACACACACACTATACACACACACTATACACACACACTATACACACACACTATACACACACACTATACACACACACACTATACACACACACTATACACACACACATACACACACACATACACACACACTATACATACACACACATTATACACACACACACACATTATACACACACACACACACATTATACACACACACACACACATTATACACACACACACACACATTATACACACACAGAATAGACATACACACTGAAAAGGTACTGGAGAAGCGGGGCAGCTATAATCTTGGGATTTTTTTTTAAAAACACTGATTTTTACATACTGTCCCTGGTTTTATTGAGGCTGGCAACCCTGATGGGGCCCCTTAGTGGCATGGGGCCCTCGGGTAGTGCCCGAGTGCCCGAATGGTCAGTCCGCCCATGTGGGCTTGGCATCTTAGACATCTCTGGGATTTGTAGTTCTTATCGACCTGGACTTTGGAAGGCAAAATCCCTAAATACACATTTATCTTCTAATGTGCTGTCCTGTAAATTGACTGGTTAGACTTACCAGTATATGCTGGAAGTATCAAGCCATTCTGCTCTGACATCAGCACAAAAGTTCCCGATCCCTTCCATGACTGTATGACATGTATGCCGTGATATTCATAAGACCTATTATATTGTTTCTTTTAAAATAAGACTGGCACTGGAGAATCTAGTTGCTCTTTTGATACCCTTTTATTGCATTAATATGAATGCTTGAGTGACATGTTTATTTTTAAATGTTAATACCTTTTTTTTTTTGTTATACAATTCATTATTTTTTTATTTCAATATACATGCCTATGAGTTTTTATATGGATGGTACCTCATCCCTCAGCAGGTAGGTCCTGGTCATGGGAGAAATATGTGGGCTGTGAAGAGGACTGTAACTACTGACCTGAAGAAAAACTTTGACTGGTTGTCTCTGGATTTAGTACTTTCTCAGGCACTGACTGATAGAAGTATGTATCCAGTGAAGTCAGAACTACTGATCTTCATCTTAGTTCTAGATCAATGATTTAGAAAATATTGAAGTCCTAGGCTAAGAATAAAAGTCAATCAATTCATAAGAAAATTACAACTCCTGTTTATCTCTCATTGTAGGTTTTTGTTAAAACCCCAGAGCATTAATACATTAATACATTATTAAAATAAGTACTGAGTTGGACAATCGGAAGAAGAGTTTTTTTGATTCATGTGATTATCAGGGAACTCAGGGACAGCTGGTAACTTCTGGGGCATTAGAGTAATTTGCAATTCTACCATGTAATAATACGTAGGGCACCCATTCCCAGCAAGGGTTCCTCCAAAAGCTGCTAGGGGTTTCTTGATATGTGGTAGTTTGACATCCCATTTAACGGTGCCTAGATAATTCCAGATCCAATGCCACTTGGCAGAGCCAGTTCCATTGCCACTGTAGGGGAGTACAATTCTTCCTGCTGGTCACCAATGTAACGTGTCATTTTGCCTCTCACATTAAATTGGTTTCTGCAGGAGTTTCCTGAGACCACTATTTGAGGGGTCCTTTGGGGTAACAAGGTTGAGAGAGGCTGCGATAGGGGCTCTGTTCTTTATAATGGATGAGTTATAACACCACTACTTATTTATTTAATGATTTCTCCCCAAATATTTAATTCACAAAACCTCAATGTCACGAATGCCGCATACACACGATCAGACTATCCAGCAGGCTTGGTCCGACGGACAATCCGCCAGTGTGTGGACTCCGGCAGACTTTTTCCTCCCAAAAGTCCAGCGGACTTAGAAAGAAGTCTTGACTCAAAATTATCCGCCGGACTCGGCAGTCCGGCGGACAATGAAATGAAAGGACTTGCCCACACACGGAGTAAAGTCCGTTCATTTTGAACGTGACTCCAGGTAGACGGGACTAGCGAAGGAAGCCAATGTCGCCGCTTCCATCAGCGAGATTGACACCTTGCTAGCCCTGTCACCTGGTATGGATTTAAAGGGGAACCCCCTACGCCAGAAAAACGGCGTGGGGGTCCCTCCCAAAGTCCATACCGGACCCTTATCCGAGCACGCTGCCTGACCGGTCAGGAAAGGTGGTGGGGACGAGCGAGCGCCCCCCCCCCCTCCTGAGACGTACCAGGCCAGGTGCCCTCAAAATGATGGGGCACCTTGTCCCCATGTTGATGAGGACAAATGTCTCTTCCTGACAACCCTGGACGTTGGTTGTCAGGGTCTGCGGGCAGGGGGCTTATCAGAATCCGGGAGCCCCCTTTAATAAGGGGGCCCCCAGATCCCGGCCCCCCACCCTATGTGAATGAGTATCCCTACCCATTCACCTGAGGGAAAAAGTGTAAATAAAAAAAACACACAACACAGATTTTTAAAGTAGTTAATTAGACAGCTCCGGGGGTCTTGTCCTGCTCTTCGTTTCTTCTGCAGGGCCTCCACTATCTTCTGGCAGCTCTTTTACTAGCGTTGGCTCGGTCTTCTCGGTCGTCGCTGTCGTCACCGCTGCCTTCTTCTCCTTCTTCCTTCCAATGTTGACACGACGCTCTCTCCGCTTGTAATGGCCGGGACGCATTGGGCGGCGACTTGTATAGGGACAAGGGGCGGGGTCACCGGGTGATGTCACGCGGTGACCCAGTCCCTAATGATGGGACTGTGACATCATAAGGGGCGGTGCCACCATGTGACATCACTCAGTGACCCCGACCCTTGTCCCTATATAAGTCGCCACGCAGCGCGTCCCGGCCATTACAAGCGGAGAGAGCGTTGTGTCAACCTTGGAAGAACAGAAGAAGGCGGCGGCGGCGACAGCGATGAACGAGAAGATCGGGCCGACGCTAGTAAAAGAGCTGCAAGAAGATAGCGGAGGCTCGGCAGAAGAAACGAAGAGCGGGACAAGACCCCCGAAGGAGAAAGCCGGGTTCCTCCGCTAGTAAAAGAGCAGAAGATAGGGGAGGAGCCCGGCAAGAAGACCCCCGAAGTCGGAAGAAGACCCCCGGAGATGTCTAATAAACTACTTTAAAAACCTGTGTTGTGTGTTTTTTTATTAACACTTTTTCCCTCAGGTGAATGGGTAGGGGTGCCATGTACCCCATACTCATCCACATAGGGTGGGGTGCCGGGATCTGGGGGCCCCCTTATTAAAGGGGGCTCCCGGATTCTGATAAGCCCCCCGCCCACAGACCCCAACTACCAACGGCCAGGGTTGTCGGGAAGAGGCCCTTGTCCTCATCAACATGGAGACAAGGTGCTTTGGGCAAAAGCACCCTCCAATGTTGAGGGCACACGGCCTGGTATGGCTCAGGAGGGGGGGCTCGCTCGTCCCCACCCTCTTTCCTGACCGGCCGGGCAGCGTGCTCGGATAAGGGTCTGGTATGGACTTTGGGGGGACCCCCACGCCGTTTTTTCGGCGTTGGGGTTCCCCTTTAAATCCATACCAGGTGATGGGGCTAGCAAGGTGTCAATCTCGCCGATGGAGGCGGCGACATTGGCTTCCTTTGCTAGTCCCGTCTACCTGGAGTCATGTTCAAAATGAACAGACTTTACTCCATGTGTGGGCAAGTCCATTCATTTCAAAAGTCCGGCGGACTGTCCGTCGGAAAAGTCCAGTCGTGTGTGGGCAAGTCTGCTCTTTCGAAAAGGCTGGCGGATAGTCCGATTGTGTGTACGCGGCATAAGATGTGAAACCTTTATTCATGTAAAGCGAACATAACCCTTTTGCTGCCATCAATGTAAGACTTACCAACTGATTCCAGTGCTAAAAAACCAATGGATTCTTGCAGCTGGTATGACTGGGGCATGTGATTAGACTGCGTCCAGACTCGGACATCCATCCATAACTGCAGCTATCCTCTCTGTGCGGCTACATGCGAACGAGTGACCGATGCTAATCGTTTGCCCCAGTCATTCCAGAGGCAAGAATCAGTGGATTCAGTGCCCATTCTTCTTGGCAAAAAGCCTCCACTTCCTGTAAATTCTTGGGCTGTCTTGCATGAACTGCACGTTTGAAATCTCCCCAGAGTGTCTTAATGATCAAGAGTAAGCACTACGTTTAGTGTGAAACTCGTCAACTGTTTTTGGTTCTGTATTACTTTGCTGTGACATGTACAGTGTGATCCTGATGTTGTAATAAAGGCACAAGAAATCTCATTTGGAGTGTGGCTGTCCAGAATTTTCTACTCACCTTGATTTGCTATATGCATTAGCCGGCGCCTGGGCTCTTCATTTCCTGGAGGAAAAACCTTTTTGTTTCAGCAGACCTACCTGGAGCTGTGGTAACCCCATCTCTTTATCTGGATTTCTGGACTTTGTGCACAGTGGCTCAATGATATCAGGAGACTGAGATGGCCACTCCAGAACCTTCACTTTATTCTGCTGTAGCCAATGACAGGTCGACTTGGCCTTGTCTTTTGGATCATTGTCATGTTGAAATGTCCAAGTACGTCCCATGCGCAGCTTCCTGGCTGATGAATACAAATGTTCCTCCAGTATTTTTTGATAACATACTGCATTCATCTTGCCATCAATATTGACCAAATATCCTGTGCCTTTGTAGCTCACACATCCCCAAAACATCAGCGATCCACCTCCGTGTTTCACAGTAGGAATGGTGTACCTTTCATCATAGGCCTTGTTGACTCCTCTCCAAATGTAGTGTTTACAGTTGTGGCTAAAAAGCTAAATTTTGGTCTCATCACTCCAAATGACTTTGTGCCAGAAGGTTTGAGGCTTGTCTCTGTGGTGTTTGGCATATTGTAAGCGGAATACTTTGTGGCATTTGCGTAGTAATGGCTTTCTTGCGACTTGACCATTCAGCCAGTCTTTCTTCAAGTGCCTCCTTATTGTGCATCTTGAAACAGCCACACCACATGTTTTCAGAGTCCTGTAGGTATTTGTAGGTTTTTCTTTGCATCCCGAACAATTTTCCTGGCAGTTTTGGCTGAAATTTTAGTTGGTCTACCTGACCGTGGTTTGGTTTCAACAGAACCCCTCATTTTCCACTTCTTTGATTAGAGTTTGAACACTGCTGATTGGCATTCTCAATTTCTTGGATATCTTTTTATATCCCTTACCTTTTCCCGCAGATCCTTTGACAATTCTTTTGCTTTACCCATGACTTAGAATCGAGAAACATCAGTGCAGCACTGGATGAAAGATGCAAGGGTCTATCAGGAGTCCAGAAACTCATTGACCTTTTATACACACACACTAATTACAAGAAAACAGATCACAGGTGAGGATGGTTACCTTTCAATAGCCATTCAAACCTCCTTTGTGTCAACTTGTGTGCATGTTATCAGGCCACAATCACCAGGGTATGTAAACCTTTGATCAGGGTCATTTGGGTAGTGTCTGTTGCCATTATTTAAAAAGAGTAAACAGTTGATTGATAATGGCTTCAGCCAAACAATAACCATGAGTGAAAGAAAAGTTTTTGTGTTATCATTCATATTCTCTGATAAATGGCCAAGAAATCATAAATTCTGCCAGGGTATGTAAACTTATAAGCATAACTGTTATGTATACATCACCTGGCCAATGTCCTTGGGATATGGGCTTCTCTGAAGTAGACACTGCTACTCCACTGATCTCCACTTGCTTCTGGGTCCAATGCTGAGCGGCTGCCCTGTGGCATTGTGAACCTTGTTTCATACTCCAGCAGGCTTCCTCCAGCAGTGTGACCAGACTTCTGCAGCTACTGCTTATGGACTTGGTAACAGGGTAACAGCCCTGCATTATACATATTAAAGTGTTTGTAAACCCTTACAAACCACTTTGACCTACAGGTAAGGCTAGATTAAGGCTTACCTGTAGGTCCAATAAATATCTCCTAAACCTACATGGTTTAGGAGATATTTAGAAAAAAAACAGGCATCGCTGTCTACGGCACATGCGCCGTAGACAGCGGCGCGCAGGCGCTCTGAGCATGCCGAGATCACGGCGATATGCCGCGCATGAGTCACGCAGGAGTGACGTCATCGCCGCTCCAGCGAATGACAGCGCTGGAGCAGCGAGACCCGGAAGTCACTCCGGGATTGATGGCTGCGGAGGAGGTCATGGACGAGGGTTGCTTCGGGGGCTACGTTCTCAGGTAAGTTATTCATAATGAGATAGTATGCTATGCATACTAGCTCATTATGCCTTTGCCTTGCAGGTTCCGTTTTTTTTTTTTTTTTTTTTTGAAGGAGGCTTTACTTCCTCTTTAATGTCAAAGGGCAGCTCCCAGTCCCAAGCCTAGGAGAGAAAAGGACAGTGCTGAAGCTCTACCCCGTAGATATAACAAGCACTTAGCCCTTGCAGAGTGGTTGACTCCACTGTAAAGGTAGATTTTGACTAATTCCCAGAGTTGGGCTAGAAAACAGACCCTGATGGCAGACCAATAATTTTATTTATTAAAGATACTTGTATAGGGCCGTCAATTTACACAGCGCTTTACATATTTATTATACATTCACATCAGTCCCTGCCCTCAAGGTTCTTGCAATCTAATGTCCCTAACTCACATTTATTTATTATTTTAGTACAGGTACTTATATTAATTGCATATGTGTATTTCATGTGTTTTTATCCATGATTTTTACCTGTAAAAGTCTCCCCTGCGTAGACCGCAGAAACCAGACGAATTTTGATCCGTGAATGTCTGACCCTGTTTATGAGAACTCGATATATCGATCGACTTTTCATGAACAGGCTTGTTGGAAAATTTTCACTCAAGCAGCACATTCAGTGGACTGCAGTGCTGATCAATTTATTATGATGGCAGGAGAGTCCTGCTCCCAGATTAGACTTCCCCATCCACCTCAAATGTGTGGATGAGGAAATCGGCTCAGATTTTTTCTTCCAGCTAGCTGAATGAAAACAACTGAGTACAGTATTGGCAGCTTTACTTATAGTTTTATTATGGTTCTCTGCCTGTATTTCAGTTATAGCCAGTAGGGCAGACTGCAGTGTTATGCCCAAAAATCGTTAGAAGCAAAACCCATACCTTTTTCATGGTAGCCTGGTGAAGACTGCAGTCTTCTTAGACCTGTGTTTAAGGAAAGACCTTGCTACCTTTTTTTGGCTCTGAGGAATAGGCAAGCCCTCGAAATGCGTCACTCTGCTGTACTGCTGGAAACTTGATCTGTTATGTGATATGTTGTATCGAGGACCTAAAGCTGCTGTCTTTTTATGAAAATCTGTGACACAAGTGTCAATTTGTGAGCATAAGGCCCCTTTCACATAAACGGACCGTTCAGATCCGCCTGTCAGTTTTGACGGCGGACCTGAACGGGCGCTCCATGTTAGTCTAACATGGAGACATGTCCGCTGACATCCGACCCGGTCCAATCTGCCAAAAGCAGACGTATGTCCAGATCTGTCGCTGGCGGATCAGATCGGGTGAGATCTGATGAAAACGGACACGCTGTCCGTTTTCATCCGATCTCTCTATAGAGACCAGCGGCGCTGGACAAGCCCCTCCCGCTCAGTGAGCAGAGAGGGACCTGTCATCCGCCGGCTCAGCGGAGTTCAACGGAGAGATCTCCCGCTGAGCAGGCAGACAGAGGCGGACTCCGCTTGCACGGAGTGAAAGGGGCCTAATACTTACCTTTTTACTTATTAAAGACTTTTTGAGGATAGTGCACTAGGCCTGTGTGCCCTCCTGTTTTATTTTGTGATTTCAGTCTACCTGCTGGTGAACCCGATGGGTCACATAGCCTAAGATTTAAATTGTAGATTTGGTACTATGCTTTTGTAGCAAGGTCCCTGGTCTCCTTCGGTCTAATGAGAACCTCCAGGGCCAGAGATAGCTGACATCCTTCTGTGTATATGGTGGGTTGTGAGGCATAGTGGGTGCAAAGTAATTAGTCATTGGGCGCCAGACACTTCTTGAATGCAAAAGAGATTTTATTTCTCTTAACAGAACTTTGGGAAAGCGGGTCAGGGCACCCTTAGGTAGTTGCAAGATTAATTGTCAGACTCTGAGACTTCAACAGGAGGACAGCCATGCAGGGAAAGGCATCCAGCTAGACGCCACATCTGCATGTGCAGGAATGCTGTCTCCTATGGCAACAGTCTTTAACAGTTCCTAACACAAAGTGTAACAGTTCATCCTCTTCCACTACAATCACTTCTTGTATGTTCTTCAGCCCACTGAGCTCCCAGTCTCTCACTAGACTAGATGATTCACTGACACTGAATTCCTTGAGCTCCTCCAATCTTCACAGTAGTATCTTCCTCAAGCGTCACTCTCTGCTGGGTCCCTAGCTTGGCACTCCAGATACTTCTCAAGCTTCACCCCACTGGCCTGCTCGGTTCCTGGCTTAACACATAAGGCTGCTTTGCAAGCATCACCTCCACTGGCTGGGTCCTGGCTTGATACCCACTGAAGTTTCCTGATTCTTCACCGTCCTCGTGCTCCGGTACTTGCTTCAGCTACTTGCTGTGGTCCCTGGTAATAAGGTAGTTGGTCCTTTTAGTGGTAACAGCTTCCCCTCTACCTCTGACCACGTCAGGTTCTCCGGCCAGCAGAACTGTCACTTCATGTTGGACTGCACGCCGCAATCCCAACCCTGCACTGCTCTCTTGCTTCTGGATAGGCCCTCAGGCAGCCTAGCAGCCAGATGTGCCCGGGATAGGCCAGAACTCTGGCCTAGCAGCCCGGGCAATACAACACACGTCCACCCAGACAGCCGTCCAGGTGGCACAGAACCATGATCAACTGACTCCACCCAAATATATAGGTTCTCCTAGCAGGCCAAGGGATTTAAGAAAACCCCTGCCCATTGGCTGGGATACCCCATATAGCCATAATCTGACCTTGCAGTGCCCTTCTCACATCTAATGCCACCAGGTACCCGGCCACCTAGTGGCAAAAGAGAAGTGCAGCAATTACAGACTTGTAGTGAAATCAATTGATCCTCAACAATTAGCCAAGGTAGCTATACCTGGCAGGTAAATTTAAATTTATCTTCAAATGTGTTTTATGTTTAACCATTACAATTACGAAAGATTCACTTTCACACATTTGAGATGCCTATTGCTTTGTAAGCAGAGTTGTAGTTCAACCTGGGCAGTAGATGGCACTGTTTCATTAGAACTTATTCAAGTGAATCACGGGTTCAGATCAATGTAGTATGCTTGATAACGTGGAGCATTGCTTCTCTGCTGCTTGCAGTCTCTTGAGTTTGGTGGAATATGTAATACTAATTGGAAACAGTTTTTTCAGACAGGACGCAGTCCTTACCACCCTCTGAAAAGCAGTCTGTGATAGACCACTTTTGAGAGGGAGGTGGAGCAGCTGCTGAAAGGCATAGAACAGGTGCTACTGCCACCTTCTGACACCTGTTACGTGTTTTGTGTGGGTTTTTTCGTTTCACTTTTTTAAATTGCCAAACTGATTTTACATTCCGGGGCCTTATTGCAGCTGTGAGCCAAGTGCTTGGCTCAAAGTTGCAGTGTGACTCCATTGATTCCCCATTGGGGATAAAATGGAGACATCAGAGAAAACAGGGGGATCCTAGTAGTTAGTGTTACTAAACCCAGGACCCTGCATTCACTTTATATTTACTTCTATCAGTGCCCAGCCAAGCACTGGTTAAAGCTTGTAGGAGGAGCTTTTCATTCTCCACTAATGGCCCTATGAGGCTGTAGGACCCCTGACCCTCTATCTGGACAGTGCTGGTTGGCCCTGTGCCGATCACATGCACCCTCCCAAGGGGAAAAAAACTTTTTAGCAATACACACCAAACTGAGCATGTACAGAGTGCCCCCAAGGCTCTGTTCTATCAGGAAATGTATTGGGGACTGTGGACGAAGGGGAGGATCAGAGAAGACAGGATCAAACATCCTTTTTACACAATGCACAGGATTAACCCCTTAGGTCCCACAGTAAGTATAACAAGCATACTTTACTGCAGTGGTTCTTAACCTCAGTCAAGTACCCACAACAGTTTGTTTTCAGGTTTTCCTTTATTTTGCACAGCTTCTTTTAATCAATATCAATGACATGGTATTGATAAGAGCTATTTTATTTAAGGGAAGTTCCCAAAACATGGCCCGTTGGGGGTACTTGAGGACTGAGTTGGAGAACCACTGGTTTACTGCATATACAGAAAAATAACAAACCGAATGATATAAATACACACCCTAAAGAGTTAAACTACATATACTTTAATAGCTATAAATAAGCAAAATCCAAAAGGCAATAACAATATCCCTTATTCCCCTTTAAAAGACAAGAAGAAAAAATCCCTACTACAGGGAATGATTCCCCACTGGTCAAGTTTAACTCTCTAGGCTGTGGCATAATATAGACTTATTTAGCTGTGACAGTGTAATAAGAAGTGATACCAAGAAAAAAAAGTAAACGGTGTATGAAACCACACCACACCTCTCAGCAAAACGAACACCTCCCCTCACGCTAAAAAAAAACATTTTCGCACACAACTAATGTTAACGCCCTAAAGTTGAATTCAAGGTAGATGTAGAAGATGGACAAATCTTCATTCAATAATATATCATTAAATATCTATATATAGATAGTGTGTGTGTGTGGGTGATATATATCAGACTGGGAGAGGGGAAAGCAGCACATGGAGCCAGTTAGTTGTGCTGCAGTACTCGCATGCTAACAGGGACTTACCTAAAGGAGGAGAGAGCAGAGTGACTCAACAGTCTGCTGCTTCTCCTTTCACTGCTCAGTCACAGGCTGGGGAAGGGATAAGATCTGTGTTACTGAACTGCAGCAGACCTTCTTACCTGCCAGACAAGGTTGTGCTGTGTGGTAGAGCTGTGTAGATCTCTGTATAGACAAAAATTCAAATCCTTTGACAGGTAAACCAACTCCCCTGTATATATTTTATCTGTGTATTTTGCTGTTTACCTGGAGTATTGCTTCAAAGTAGTAGTAAATGATCGTCTTATAATAAAGCTTACCTGTAGGTAAAATGACTATTTGCTAAACATGCACCGTTCAGGAGATATTCTGACGAGCAGCAGTCTGTGACGTCACCGACACATGCGCTCTGAAGGAATGACATACCTGTGCCATTCCTTAAGAGCTGTGTGCCATGGTCAAGTGATGTCATTGCGGCTCGGCCAATCAAGCAACTGCAGCTTGCGAACCCGGAAGGAAGACTGGGTGGAGATGGAAGCCTCTGCAGCGTTGACAGCGCACCGCTGGAGGGCTTTGTTTTCAGGTAATATCTTTTATAATGTGATAGTATGCGATGCATATAAGAACATTATGATATTGCCTTGTAGGGGAAAACAATTGTGGCACCGGAGGGGGGGAGGAATCCGATAAGCGGAAGTTCCACTTTAGGGTGGAACTCCGCTTTAATTACTTAAAGTGAATGTAAACCCTCACATATACCCAATGAAGTGAACAGCCTCAGATGATACACAGAGATGAAACAAATCTCCCTACATGAGTTTTACTTGTATATCTGCTGTCTTTTAGCTGTATATATCCTTTAGAAAGTGTTCTTAGTTGTTACAAATTTTCTCTTCCTGTTCAACAATGCAGTGAAGCCTGGGTATACAGCCAAGACAGCTGATTGGAGGAAAGGCACCCCCCCCCCCCCCTTCTCATAGGTAGAGACTTTCAGCTCTGTTCGTTGTATAGTTCTGCACGCTGCTAATCTATTTATAGCGCCCCCCCCCCAACACAAAACTCAGGGTGCTTTTATCATATGTGATGGAGAACTTGTCAGGCTGGTAACAGAAGAAAGGGGCAGGAGACATCTACAGGACTTAGTGCTTTGAAGAGAGATAAGAAAACACTGCCGATATCTGTGCCCAGCTCAAATTTTATGTATCAGGTTTTTTTCCCCCTTAACTGCTTGCTGCCCGCCCACTGTCAAATGACAGCGGGGCAGTGCAGCTCTTGTTCTGGGCCGCCGCCATATGACGGTGGCACAGAACGGCCGCACAGAAAAGCAATAGTGGCCGCACCGTGTTGCTAGGACACTGTGCAACCCCGATCTGTGTAAAGAGCCACATCAGCTGCTCTTTAACCATGTGATCGGCTGTGTCCAATGACAGCCGGTCACATGTAAACACGGAGATGCCGGTAATCGGTGCTCCTCGCCTTACATTGACAGAGTGTGAGGAGAGGAGAGCCGATCAGTGGCATCTCCTCACAGGGGACAGCTAGGGAAGTAATCAGGGCACTGATGACAATATATATAGTGCCCACCAATGCCAGCATACATTAGCCATCCCAGTCAGTGCTGGCAATTAGTGCTGCCTATCGGTGCTGCCCATCAGTGCCCATCACTGCTGTCCACCAATGCCCATCAGTGTCGCCCATCTGTACTGCCCATCAATGCCCATCTGTACTGCCTACCAGTGCCGTCTATCAGTGCCACCTCATCAATGCCCACCAGTTTAGCCTATCAGTGTCGCCTCATCAGCGCACATCAGTGAAGGTGAACAATTACTTAGTTACAAAATTTACTGACAGAAAAAAAGTTTACTTTTTTTTTTTTTTTCAAACTTTTTGGTCTTTTTTTTTTTTTGTAAAAAATAAAAAACCCAGCAGTGATTAAATACCACCAAAAGAAAGCTCTATTTGTGTTAAGAAAATGATAAAAAATGTGTTTGGGTACAGTGTAGCATGACCGCGCAATTAACATTCAAAGTGCGACAGAGATGAAAGCTGAAAAATGGCTTGGGCAGGAAAGGGGTGTTCGTTCCTGGTAGGCAAGTGTTTAATGACCAGGCCATTTTTTGCGATACGGCACTGCATAAAATTGATGTCCTTTTTTTTTCTTACAAATAGAGCTTTCTTTTAGTGGTATTTGATCACTTCTGCTGTTTCGTCATTTGCGCTAAAAACAAAAACAATTTTGGAAAAAAAACAATATTTTTTACTTGCTGCTATAAAACATATCCAATAAAAAAATGTAATCACATTTCTTCATCAATTTAGGCCAATATGTATTCTGCTACATATTTTTGGTAAAAAACATTAAAATAAGTGTTTATTGATTGGTTTGTACAAAAATTATCGTGTCCACAAACTATGGGATATTTTTAATGGATTTTTTTTTTTATTTTTTTTTTTTTATACTAGTAATGGCGGTGATCATCGATTTTAGTGGGACTACAACATTGTGGCGGACAAATCAGACTCTGACACTTTTTTGGGAACCAGTGATATTATTACAGTGATCAGTGCTAAAAATATGCATTGTTACTGTACTAATGACACTGGCAGTAAGGGGTTCACACCAGGGGTGATCAAAGGGTTAAGTGTGTTCCCTGGGAGGGGTTTCTAACTGTGTGAGGGATGGACTGGCTGGGACAACACCGAGATCCGTGTTCCTGCTTAGCAGGAACACAAGATCTCTATGTCCTCCCTTGTTAGAACAGCGATCTGTCTTGTTTACGCAGGCAGATCCCTGTTCTGCCTCTGTGGGGAACGATCGCAGGTGGCTGGCGGACATCGTGTCCGCCGGACCCACTGGCTCCCCCTCTGGCCAATTGGCCAACGGGCTAGTGCACGAAATGATGTACAGGTACAGCGCAAGTTGTTTCTCAGCATGTGGTTCTCAAGGTCGTCCTGCTTCTGCTGGACTTGAGCAATGAGGCGGTTTGCCTGGTCAGAGGACTCCTGCAGAGGGGGGAGAGCATCCTCCACGAGGCCCAGGCAATGCTCCGATTCCCTGACTCTCTCGCAATTGCTGCATATCTTGGTGAAGTGAGATATATCCACCTTCACCTCCTCTCTTCTGGTGGTAAGAGAGGTTTGGCATGTAGTGATCGCTTCCAGGATCTCAGTCTTGTCAGCAGCACGAGAGGCAGGTGAGGAGGACAGGGAGCCGCCATCTTAGGCATGAGACTGTCTGTCCTGGTGGTGGAATTTCTCTAGTTTAGCTGCAGTGTCAGCCGCTCTGCGTGGTCTGGACATTTCTCCACAGTATACCGGGACTTCGGAGGTGGGTTAGGTAAACGGGATCAGGATCAATCGGAAAGGTTACTGCCGGCGGAGCTCAGTAGCGTCTCACCGCATGCAGCTTCAGGACATGCCCACTCGGTTTTAGTGTATTTTTTGCAAATATATTGGTTTGATAAACATTTGCACAAATACCGTGGGGTCTAAAAAATCTGTAGCGCCTTCTTTTTATTCTACTGATCATGTGCTTTCAGAAAATATATGGTTTGGGGGGGGGGGGGGTTCTTTCACAAATTTTGAAAGCTATTAGTGAAAAATGGTCTGGCCATCTGAGTGTACAAAATGGAGCACAGGGCCTGGCAGCGAAAGGGTTAAAGCCCAACTCCACCTTTCCTTTGACTTTACATAGTTCTTTTGTACAAAGTTGACCGAAATGAACTATTTAAAGTCAAAAGAATGGTGAACTAAGGCTTTATGTTAAAGCGGTTCTGCGCACACTTTTTTTTGCCTAGATCTCATTGCCTTCCAAATCTGGCAAAGAGTGCTAAATGGACGTTTTTTTTTTTTTTTCCTCTGTCTCTGCGGGTGTGGGCGGGGTTTGTGCAGGTAACCGCATCACTTCCTTTGATTGCGCCGCACTGTCTCCTGGGATCTGGTGTCATTCATCCCAGGAGTCAGTGTGGACAGCCGATGCGAAATCTCACGTGATTTCACGAACTCCCCCTGTTGTTATGGCAACATAGTGTTTTTTTACGCCGCTCGGCGCTGTTGTCTGTGCGCATGCGTGGGAACCAGCGAGGCCTGGAATGGGAACAAGGAAGTGCTTGCTTGTGGGCTTCAAATGTCCACAAGCAAAATGCAAATAGTGTTGTTTTTATTTTAAAAGTGCAGATTTCGGGACAAAACGGACATGGATACAGGACAGACACAGAAAAAGTGAGTTTAACGTTTGACTTAAAATACTTTTTAACAGGAGAAGAAAAAAAATAATTGAGTGCAGAACCGCTTTAAGGTTGAGTGATCAGGATTCACGTGAAGGCAAAGTCATATCACATTTATTGTGGTGAACCAAAAGAATGAAGCCATTTTTAAGTATTTACTAAAAAAAAAATTGCACATAAATTCCAAATAAGAATGTCTGTCTATGGGATAGTGTCAAATGTATCCCTTAATAGACACATACAGAATCAATATGTCTAATAAATAAACACATGCAGTTAGGCAGCTGTATTTGCTTTTCAGAGCCAAGGAGCATGTGACATTATTCTTTTTATTGCCAAGTAAAGTGACTCAGGTCTCCTGTGTACCGGGTTATATCCATGTAAGTCATACACCAGTCTTGACTATTGATGGGAGTAGGTGCAGCAATTATCAAGCTGACGAGTCACAGGTCTTTGCTTCAGTTGGGAGTGACATTGTGTCACACTCTATGAAGAAACAGGTTTGCTGTTAGCCATTCGGGCTAAAGTTCACAAAACAGAGGGTTGGTATATAAAAGCAAAGGAACTGAAGTCACCACCCTTTTTGCAAACATAAATGCAGTATAAGATAAGCAATCTGTATCAGAAGAACAGACAGTGAAGACGCCTAAGTCTTCTGAAAAAAAGAAGCTAGCTACCAAAGCTGGGGGGCAGTGTGTGTATAGCTTGGTGTCCCCACTTTGTCAGCCACCCTAAAATTCCAGTCCAAAAGCCTTCCTTCCATAAATGTTGGGATCACCCACCACGCCTATGGCAATGTGAGACGAGGAATGATGTTGGCCAATGGGCCTTGGAAGTTTTACAGCACCATAATTTTAAAGTGAACTTGTGAATATTTACCTGCTCTGTGCAATGGAAATGCACAGAGCGGCGGCGAACCTTCTCTTTTCGGATCCCCCGCCGGCGCTCCTGGCCCCTCCCCCCTCTGTCCAGTGCCCCCCTGTGGGAGGCTACTTTCCATGGGGGCACTCGTGTGTGTTTGCACCTGACCCTCATTGACACAGACAGAAGGACTCAGCCCCACCCACCACTCCCTTGTCACTGGCTTTGATTGACAGCACTGGGAGCCAATGGCTTCCGGTGCCCCAGCAAAGCCAGTGAAACCAGGAAGTGAGGGTAGATAAGAAGAGCTGCAGACGCGCCCAGCACTAGATCGAAAGAGGGCTCAGTTGAGTAAAAGGGGGTGAGGGGGGATGCAATAATATGTTTAGGCTTTCCAACCACTTTAAACTCTGGCCCAGCTTTAAAGCGGTAGTAAACTTTTTTTTATTATTATTTATTTATTTATTTTGAAACCTGCAAGGTAAAGTTATACTGTGCTAGTATGCATACTAGCACATCATGTGAAACTTACCTCAAAAAGAGATTTTTTTTTTTTAGATTTTTGAATGGGGTGTCCTGAGCCCACCCAGTTGTGTGACAATAGTAAATTAATATTCGCTATTGTCTTCCTGATTCTCCTCCCGGACGATCAGGAAGTGGGTCCTGAGACCCAATCGTGTCTCAAGACACGCTTCCTGTTCAGCCGAGAGGAGAAGCAATGGACCCGCTCTTCCTTCCACCTGCCCTCTAAGTTGAGGTCAGTCTCACGCAGGAGGTGGCGGTAGATCGCCGCCATGTTCTCGTACATCTAACGTAGGGCGGTGCTTGCGTCGATGGCCACCTTCCCATTCCGCTGTCAGTTTCCTGCGGTGGGGAGGGGGGCTTGCGACGATCGCCGCCTTGCCGTTCTTCCCCCAAGGGCTCCGATAGAAAGGTGTCAGAACACCGGTGCATGGCAGTTTTTTGTGTATGGGGCTACATACAGTGCCTTGAAAAAGTATTCATACCCCTTTTCATTTTCCACATTTTGTCATGTTACAACCAAAAATGTAAATGTATTTTATTTGTATTGTATGTGATAGACCAACACAAAGTGGCACATAATTGTAAAGTAGAAGGGAAATGATAAATGGTTTTCAAATTTTTATACAAATAAATATCAGAAAAGTGTGGCATAAATTTGTATTCAGCCCCCTTTACTCTGATACCTTCAGATGTCACCTAATTAGTAAATAGAGTCCACCTTTGTGTAATTTATTCTCAGTATAAATACAGCTGTTCTGTGAAACCCTCAGAGGTTTGTTGGAGAACCTTAGTGAACAAACAGCATCATGAAGGCCAAGGCACACACCTGACAGGTCAGGTATAAAGTTCTGGAGAATTTTAAAGCAGGGTTAAGTTTTAAAAAATATCCCAAGCTTTAAACATCTCACGGAGCACTGTTCAATCCATCATCTGAAAATGGAAAGAGAATGGCACAACCGTAAACCTACCAAGACATGGCCGTCCACCTGCACTGACGGGCCGGCCAAGGAGAGCATTAATCAGAGAAGCAGCCAAGAGGCCCATGGGAACTCTGGAGGAGCTGCAGAGATCCAAAGCTCAGGTGGGAGAATCTGTCCACAGGACAACTATTAGTTGTGCACTCCACAAATCTGGCCTTTATTGAAGAGTGGCAAGAAGAAAGACATTGTTGAAAGAAAGCCATAAGAAGTCCTGTTTTCAGTTTGCGAGAAGCCATGTGGGGGGCACAGCAAACGTGGAAGAAGGTGCTCTGGTCAGATGAGACCAAAATTTTAACTTTTTGGCCTAAAAGCAAAATGCTATGTGTGGCAGAAAACTAACACTGCACATCACCCTGAACACACCATCCCCACCGTGAAACATGGTGGTGGCAGCATCGTATTGTGGGGATGCTTTTCTTCCGCAGGGACAGGGAAGCTGGTCAGAGTTGATGGGTAGATGGATGTAGCCAAATACAGGGCAATCTTAGAAGAAAACCTGTTAGTCTGCAAAAAACTTGAGACTGGGGGAGGTTCACCTTTCATCAGGACAACGACCCTAAACATACAGCCAGAGCTACAATGGAATGGATTAGATCAAAGCATATTCATGTTAGAATGGCCCAGTTAATATCCAGACCTAAATACAATTGAGAATCTGTGGCAAGACTTAAATTGCTGTTCACAGACTCTCTCCATCCAATCTGACAGAGCTTGAGCTATTTTGCAATACTCTCTTGCCAGGGGAACTTGGTGAAGAAATAGAGACAAATTCCTTATTATAGTCCCATTTTACCACCTTTTTTTCCTGTTTTATAATCCCTAATTTCTTTAGGTGTTTTTACAGCATGACCCTTGCAGCATTTTTTTACTTTTTTCTGGACATAGAGTTCTTCACAAGTTTGGGGTGGTGGTAATCAATACGCATAGTAAGTAACTCCTTGTCCTAAAAGAAAACCGCCCCTCCCCTCCCCACCATTCTTATTTGCATTTGTATACTTTTTCTTATAATTAATCCCAACAGTATGTATTACAATGTGTTCCATTACATGATCATTATAGTGCTTTTTAACTTTCTTTTTACATATTTTCTTTTATTTTACATTAAACATGTTTTAAAAAAAAGATCTTTTACAATTGTTGGTCCGCTGGCCGTTATAGTTTCAAGGCCGTGGACATCATGCCCAGGTATTTAAACTCCTCCCAAAAGCAGTAGGCCAGTAGATGGAGCTGTGAGCTCCGAGTGCGTAGCCTGTACTTTACTGAATTACAATCCCCAACTTGGATGCCCGCCCTGCCGTGGTGACGTCACATCCGCTGACGCGTTCCAGACATCGAGTCCGCGGTACCCGCAGGCACAGTCACACAGGGCACCCGCTAGCCCCCCAGTTAAAGGGAATGTACAGGTACGCCCATTTGCACACCGCTGCCATTGTGCCAACATATATCAGTGTGCAGCGGTCGGCAAGTGGTTAATATGATCTTTCAGCACAGAGCACTTTTCTTTGCACTCGGATGGACTTTATTTGGATTTTTAATTTGACCTGTTTATGAATTAAAGGGGTTGTAAAGGCAGAAGGTTTTTCATCTGAAAGCCTTCTGTGTGCCTCAGCCCCACCCCCCCCCCCCCAATACTTGAGCCCTTCTAGATCCAGCGATGTTGCGGGAGTGTCTTGGCTGCTCGGAGCTCCCCTACTTATTGGTTGAGACAGCAGCACTGTACCATTGGCTCCTGCTGCTGTCAATCAAAGTCAGCCAATGAGGAGAGAGGCAGGGCCACGGCTCTGTGTTTTAATGGACACAGGGAGCCTCGGCTCGGTGCCCCTAAAGCAAGCTGCTTGGTGTGGGGGCACTTAACAGGAGGGAGGAGCCAGGAGCATTGAAGAGGAACCAGAAATGCGGAGGATTGGGCTGCTCTGTGCATAACATGTTTGTTTAAAAAAAAAAAGCGCCGCTTTACCGCCAGTGCCCCCACCGCTCCAGTGTGAAAGCAGCCTAAGAGACAGCGCATTATTTTTAAATCAAATGTATTCAAAGGTATGTCATGCCAAGCAAAGTTCATCATAGCTCTGCACTTCGCTCTATGTTAATGGGATGCTTACATGTACATGTAAAAGGCACAGGAGGCATTGGCAAGAGATATACCCAGGGCCATTTTTGCTTTATTGGTACAGTCCAGTCAATTTTTAAAAATAAACTTTGAGATGCATAGAGGGAGAGCATCCTACCTTAATACTTTACTCTTTCTTCCAGGCATAGCACTAGGGTCGTTGGTTCGAATCCCAATCACGGCACTACCTGCCTGTAGTTTGCATGTTCTCCCTGTGCCTGTGTGGGTTTCCTCTGGGTACTCCATTTTACTCCCACACTCCAAAGACATGCTGGTAGGTTAATTGGCTCCTGTCTAAACTGGCCCTAGTATGTGTATGTATGAATGTGAGCTAGGGACCTAAGATTGTAAGCTCAATGAGGGCAGGGACCGATGGGAATGTACACTATATGTAATGAGCTGCGTAAATTGACAGCGCTATATTAGAACCCGTAGTAATAGCTGTAGTGCTCCAGTCCACACTGCTATATTGTTAGTAATCTGGTGATCTGAAAAACCCCTGCTTGGGGAAGGAATTCTTATCCCGCGTACACACGTGCGGACTTTTCCCGGCGGACCTAGTCCAGTGGACAATCCGCCGGACTTTCCAGCTGGCTTCGCCGGACTTTCCGAGCGTGTGGACTTGCCCACACACGCCCGGACTTCTCCGGCGGACAGTCCGCTGAACAAAGTCCGCGGGACTTTTGGAAATGAACGGACTTGCCCACACACGGAGCAGTCCGTTCATTTCGAACGTAACTTCAGGTACGTAGCTAGCGTAGGCAGTAAATGCCGGCGCGCCAGCTCCGTCACCTGGCATGGATTTAAAGGGAATCCCCACGCCGAAAAACGGCATGGGGGTCCCCCCCAAATCCATCTCAGACCCTTACCTGAGCACGCAGCCCGGCAGGCCAGGAAAGGGGTGGGGACGAGCGAGCGCCCCCCCCCCTCCTGAGCCGTACCAGGCCGCGTGCCCTCAACATGGGGGGTGCCCTGGGGAAAGGGGGGCCGTGCGGCCCCCCCACCCCAAAGCACCTTGTCCCCATGTTGATGAGGACAAGGGCCTCTTCCCGACAACCCTGGCCGTTGGTTGTCGGGGTCTGCGGCCGGGGGATCCCGCCCCCCACCCTATGTGAATGAGTATGGGGTACGATGTACCCCTACCCATTCACCTAAAGTGTAAAATGTAAAGTAAAGAAACCACACTTTTGAAAAAATAATTTATTGCACTGCTCCGGGGGTCTTCTTCCGTCTTGGGGGTCTTCTCGCCGGACTCCTCCGCCATTTACGTAGCTCTTTTACCGAGCGGAGAAGTCCGGCTACCTTCTTCGTCGTCGCCGCCGTCGTCTGGGGGTCTCGATCCGCCTTCGGGGGTCTTCCGGGGTCTCTTCTGTTCTTGCCGCTGTCGTCGCTTTCTGCGCCGCCTTCTTCTTCTTCCGCCTTGTTCTTCTTGTTGTTCTTGTTCTTCTTCCGATGTTGACACATTGCTCGCTCTGGCCGGAATGCCAGAGCCGCGCTGTGCTGGGACTTATATAGGGACAAGGGGACAGGGTCACATGCTCATGTCACATGGTGACCCCGCCCCCTTGTGATGTCACAGTCCCGCAGACGACGGCGGCGAAGAAGGTAGCCGGACTTCTCTACACTTTAGGTGAATGGGTAGGGGTACATCGTACCCCATACTCATTCACATAGGGTGGGGGGCCGGGATCTGGGGGCCCACTTATAAAAGGGGGCTCCCAGATTCCGATAAGCCCCTGCCCGCAGACCGTTGGTTGTCGGGAAGAGGCCCTTGTCCTCATCAACATGGGGACAAGGTGCTTTGGGGTGGGGGGGGCGCACGGCCCCCTTTCCCCAGGGCACCCCCCATGTTGAGGGCACGCGGCCTGGTACGGCTCAGGAGGGGGGGGGGCGCTCGCTCGTCCCCACCCCTTTCCTGGCCTGCCGGGCTGCGTGCTCGGATAAGGGTCTGAGATGGATTTGGGGGGAACCCCCACGCCGTTTTTTCGGCGTGGGGATTCCCTTTAAATCCTTGCCAGGGGACGGAGCTAGCGCGCCGGCATTTACTGCCTACGCTAGCTACGTAACCTGAAGTCACGTGCTAAATGAACGGACTTGCCGATGAGCGGCAAGTCTGTTCATTTAAAAAGTCTGGCGGACTAGCCTACTAACGGCGGGATTGTCCGCTGGACTGCCCAGTCCAGCGGATAATTTTAAAACCAAACTTAAAACTTTGGTCCGCGGGATTTTGGCGCCAAAAAGTCCGCCGACGCCCACACACGAGGGGATTGTCCGCTGGACTTGAGTCCAGAGGATAATCCCGCGGGATTGTCCCTTCGTGTGTACGCGGCATTAGTCTCGTCCACTATTTATTCTGATTATAGCACAGCTGCAGTGTTTGCTGGATAACATTAGAAGTTCATTTATTGGTTTCAACTTTTCACATCTAAGTGTCCATATTTAGAGATTGAAGGAGCCTCTTTAAAAATGCATTTACATTGTTAAAAAGTTGTATGAATACTGCAAACTGTACATTGAACTTCCAAACTACCTCACATTTACAATCATCTCACAGATTGCTTTATATATTTTTCAGGCCACTCTGTTACCGTGCTGGATGATAAGGCCTCTCGCACATGGAAACCTAAAAACACCCCATTCGGGCATTTTTTTTTTTTTTTTTACTAATCTAAAATGCAGCCCTAAACTTGCGCTGCATATAGATCAGTAAAAAACAAAATGACAAAAATCTGCGTTGTTAGTCAGTATTCTAGCACAAACACACAGATGTGCTACGTAGCCAATTCTCACATTTTTCTATAACAGGAATATCTGATGTTCATACACCAGTACCGTGTGCTAGTTCCCTTAAGCTGGTAAAGGTTGATGATTAGCTACTGTATATTTGCATTCTTTCCTATAATGTTCTGTTGTAATAGCCACAACATTTTTTTTTTTTTTTTTCATGGACAGTGCCTCTCTGAATATCCAACAGGTCACTAAGGTTTTTTTTCACATGGGCAGACTGATCGGGTCCGCCTGTTAGTTTTCAGGCAGACCTGACCGGATCCTTCAGTCTCCTCAATGGAGCAGCGGTGCCGACCATCTAATCTGTCCGCTAAAAACAGACAAATCTGTTCGGATTGAATGGCAGTTGGTGTAAACAGACAGAAGGTCTGTTTACATCCGACCATACATAGAGGAGAATGGGGTGTGTGTGTGTCCGCTCTGCATAAGCAGAGCGGACCGGCCATCTGTCTGCTCAGTGGGGATCAGTGGAAAGATTCCCTGCTGTGCAGGTGGACTCCATTGGAGCCCGCCCCATGTGTAAGGCCCCTTTCAGGTCACTAGCAGCTCACCATCCATTGGAAAGGGTCTTTAACCAGTAGCTGACCGCCGGCTGTCTATTGACGGCCAGGCGGCGCAGCTCTCAGGACGAGAAGGCGTCATATTACGTCCTCCCCCTCCCGGCACTCCAGGGAGCGAACGCGCGCCCGCCGTGTCACTGGGCACCCGATGCGTGTGCCCAGAGGCCGCGACGTCCGCCGGGCACCCGCGATTGCCTGGTAACACAGCGGGATGGTGGATCTGTGTGTGTAAAAACACAGATCCACGGTCCTGTCAGAGGAGAGGAGCCGATGGTGTGTTCTCTGTACAGAGAAACACTGATCGATCTCCTCCCCTTGTGAGTCCCCTCCCCCCACAGTAAGAATCACTCCCAGGGAACATATTAACCCCTTCAGCGCCCCCTAGTGGTTAACCCCTTCCCTGCCATTCACATTTATACAGTAATCAATGCATTTTTATAGCACGGATCGCTGTATAAATGTGGTCCCAAAAATGTGTCAAAAGTGTCCGATATGTCCGCCGCAATATTGCAGTCACGATAAAAATCGCAGATTGCCGCCATTACTAGTTAAAAAAAAAAATAATAATAAAAATGCTATAAATCTATCCCCTATTTTGTAGACGCTATAACTTTTGCGCAAACCAATCAATATACGCTTATTGTGATTTTTTTTTTCTTTACCAAAAATATGTAGAAGAATACGTATCGGCCTTTTTTTTAAAACTTGTCCCTCTTCTTCTGTTTATAGCGCAAAAAATAAAAAAACGCAGAGGTGATCAAATACCACCAAAAGAAAGCTCTATTTGTGGGGACAAAATTATAACAATTTCATTTTGGTACAGTGTTGTATGACTACGCAATTGTCATTCAAGATGTGACAGCGCTGAAAGCTGAAAAATGGCTTGGTCAGGAAGGGGGTGAAAATGCACTGTACTGAGGTGTTTAAAGAAAAAAAGCATACAGATTGACCCTTGTAAGTTTCCTAGTTTGGGCTTAATGAACACACTTTACTTTAGACACAATTAGGAGGCCCATATTCTGTCTGGTATTTTATGCCCGGTATGTAAAGGTGATTCACAGCAATGGCATTAGACTTCTGGTTTTAAGAAAATTGGAAGTTGCATTCTTGGCTTCTAAGAACCCATGACAGCAATGCATTCTAAACATATTTTGTTTCCATGATTGACTGCACTTTCTAAAACAGCATGCAATCTTCATACTTATGTATCTATAGTACATATATTTTTGGCTTACCTATCCCCCCACCAGAAAAAAGTACAGCCATATACACAGTGGAATTGACTTATTAAAGGCAAATAGGCTATTCACTTTGCAAGGGAAGTTGCACTTTACAAGGAGGTTGCCTCAGAACTTAGTGCAGGGCTTGACAAATTTGCCAGCTAAAAAAGTTAAGAGCCAGTTTTCTAAATCATGTCCTGGGCATCGGGCAATAGGAATTACTCACGCCTGGTGCCAAACGAGAAAAAGACCGAACATTTAACAACAACAAAAAAACTTTTTTAAATTTGTTATAAAATTTAGCAACTCTTTTTCTCCTTCGCTGATGTGCGTTGATGGGCTGCACTGATGACTGATGGGCACTGATGAGGAAGCACAGCCCACCAGAGGAGGACATTGGTTCCCACAAACTGTAACCGCTCCAGCAGGCCTCAATCACTGGCCAGCCCAACCTCTTAGTCTGCACACCCACAGGGCGGGGGCACATGGGGAGACCAAATTCAAATTCCTGCAGTGTAGCCATGGCAACCTGGCACCTGGGATTTGTCGAGCCCTGACTTAGTGAATGTGGTGAAGTTTCACTATGCAAACAAAAAATACCCAATCTCGAGCAAGGAAAATAAGAAAAAAAAAATTATTATTTTTTATGAAGGTCAACTGAGTTTTACCTCATTCACTAAGCTCTGGGGCAAATACTCATGCGAAGTGCAACTTCCCTTGCAAATGTGTTTTTTATTTTATTTTTTTTATGCTGGAGGGTGGTGGATCACAAAAACTAAGAAAATTGCCATTCAATCCATATTAGATTTGAGCTCGAGTCTTGCAGCTTCACTAAGACTGTAGTGTAGATGGATAAATATAGGGGGATCATTAAATAGAGACTTTACAGAAGAAACTCATTATAGTGACAAATATTAGACCGCATTAAGCATTTACTGTAAATCTTCTTCTTTTTTTTTTTTAATTCAGCAATGCAATAAGCTAGAACATTCTGATGTACAGGCAATATAAATACAATTTTAAAGATGTTTTTTTTTTTTTTAATGCAAACCTGTAATAAAAAAGTTGTAACCATTCATTAAATGACAGTGGTAACATTGTGGAAAATGTTTATGGTTCTGCACGAACCTTGGTAGAGTAAATTATATCTATAAGGCCCCATGCACACCTAAACGCCTTTCTTCCTGGCAGCAGTGTTTTGGCAGAAAAAACAATTGACGCATGTAAACATGCCTAGATGCGTTTAGATGCGTCAAGCGATTGGGTGCCAATTCATTTAATTGGCCAAAATAATTTATTGTGGCCATTGAAATTTATTTAACACTCGAGTCCATTTACACGCATTTAGTTTCATCAGGCGTTTTTTCTGTCAAAATGCTACTGCTCCTGGACGGGCACATAAGCCTCTAAATGCTTATGTGTGCATGGGCACATAGGCTAGCATGGAGAGGCATTAAGAGGCAGAAAAAGACATGCCTGATGCCCCTAAAGCGTTTTTAATGCTCAGTGTGCTATACTAAATTAAGAGATAGAAAAGAAGTTTACAGCAGAGTGGCAGATCAATATACAGCGCCTTCAAAAAGTATTCATACCCCTTGAAACTTTGCACATTTTGTCATGTTACAACCAAAATCGTAAATGTATTTTATTGGGTTTTTATGTGACAGACCAACACAAAGTAGCACATAACTGTGAAGTTGAAGGAAAATGATAAATGGCTTTCAACATTTTTTACAAATATGTGAAAAGTGTGGCATGCATTTGTATTCAGCCCCCTGAGTCAATACTTTGTAGAACTACCTTTCGTGTCAATTACAGCTGCAAGTCTTTTTTGGGTTTCTACCAGCCTTGCACATCTAGAGAGTGACATTTTTGCCCATTCTTCTTTGCAAAATAGCTCAAGCTCTGTCAGATTGGATAGAGAGCGTCTGTGAACAGCAATTTTCGAGTCTTGTCACAGATTCTCAATTGGATATACAATAGGTCTGGACTTTGACTAGGCCATTCTAACACAGCCCTCAAATTTTCCACTCGCATTTTGCGAGTGGAAAATTAGGGGTTGCTAGCTGGGCTGCCTAAGAGTGGGAGGGCGAGCACTGGCGGCAGGTGGGGCTGATCGGGAGCCATTCTCCCAGTGATCACCCTGGTGGAAGAGAGCAGGGAGGAAGAGGCGAGCCACGGGGTCACCGAGCGGTATAGCACGATGTTACAGCTTACATTGAAATTGCCTCCGCTCTGCTCGCCGTCACACATAGCTCTGCCTCCTCCTAACCCCGCGCCTGTGATAGACAGAATGCGGGTCCAATGCTGGGATGTGTTCTGTCTATCACAGGAGCGGGGTTAGGAGGAGGCGGGGCTGTGACAGCGAGCAGAGTGGAGGCAGTTTCATGTAAGCTGTAACAGCGTGCTATTCACGCTCTGTGATCCCGTGGCTCTCCTCCTACTCCAGTCATGATCCAGCCACCCTCTCTCTTCCTCCAGTGTGGCGAGGCTGCAATGTTGGGCACAGTGAGGCTTCAATGTTGGGCACAGGTGGATTGATGGGCACAGGTGAGCCTGCATTGATGGCCACTGGTGAGGCTGTGCTGAGGGGAACTGATAAAGTTGTTGTTAATATTTATTTTTGTAACTTAATTCTGCATAAGACATTTAATTGTCATTTCATGAGATAATTTGAGGGTGTGATTAGGGGCGGGGCAAGGTAAGGGTTGGGCGGGGCAACTGGTGGCGAGTAACCTTTGAGGCCTGGCTAGTAGCTCAGGACTTGAAATTTTGAGCCCTGTTCTAACACATTAATATGCTTTGATCTAAACCATTCCATTGTAGCTCTGGCTGTATGTTTAGGGTTGTTGTCCTGCTGGATGGTGAAACTCCACCCCAGTCTCAAGTCTTTTGCAGACTAACAGGTTTTCTTCTAAGATTGCCCTGTATTTGGCTCATCCATCTTCGCATCAATTCTAAACAGCTTCCCTGTCTCTGTTGAAGAAAAGCATCTCAACATCATGGTGCTGCCACCACCATGTTTCACGGTGTGTTCAGAGTGATGTGCAGTGTTAGTTTTCTGCCACACATAGCGTTTTTTCTTTTAGGCCAAAAAGTTCAAGTTTGGTCTCATCTGACCAGAGCACCTTCTTTCACATATTTGCTGTATCACCCACATGGCTTCTTGCAAACTGCAAACTGATTTCTCATGGCTTTCTTTCAACAATGGCATTCTTCTTGCCACTCTTCCATAAAGGCCAGATTTGTGGAGTGCACGACTAATAGTTGTTCTGTGGACAGATTCTCCCACCTGAGCTGTGGATCTCTGCAGCTCCTCCAGAGTTATCATGGGCCTTTTGGCAGCTTCTCTGATTAATGCTCTCCTTGCCCGGCCTGTCAGTTTAGGTGGACGGCCATGTCTTGGTAGGTTTGCAGTTGGCCCATACTCTTTCCATTTTTCGGATGATGGATTGAACAGTGATAGTAGTATCCGCGCTTAGGAAGTGGAACTGCTGCCCCCCTAAATACTACACCTAGGTGCAGTCAGGAAATATAAAAACACAGTGAGGAGGGGTATTGGCTCTGTTCTAGAATAAATAGTGAAAATGTATATGTGTGAACAAAATTCTGGGATATTAAATCTTAATCCAGAGCTAAAGTGCAAATGCAATAAAAAAAGAGGGGGGGGGGGTGAACCGGCGGAAAAAAACTGGCAATCTCTATCACAATATATATATCTTAAATTATTTGACGGTGTCCAAGATAGTGTGATAGATATATATATTCAGAAGTGAAATACAGTAAAGTGCATGTGCATCAATAGGTACAGCTATAGGCTGGTTGTATTCAAATTCAAATATTCGGCCGTGGAACGCACGCTGCTTTTACGGAAGAAAGGCTTCTAACACGCCGCTTTTAATGCATGGGCTTGTTAGAGCCTTTTCCCTATCTTAGACCACTTGGTGGTAAACTTGTATAGAATATTTTTTAATAAATATACCGCTTGTTCGAACGGTGTCACCCTATGAGTTTATCCCTTCCCTACACCATTTACTCATATCTTGCTGAGAACACCCGGAAGACTGAAGGATAAGGATCCAGCTGATAGGAACCCCCCGGATAAAGGACATCTCCAGCCCAGACGACAGAGGCCTGCTTGGACCACTACTTCTACGCCCATTACCCCTGCAGGGGTTGGGTGCTCTGGTGAGTGCAATCACATAAGGGGCACTGTCGGAAAGAGGGGAACACTGGACCTTTACAACTTCTTCCACCCCATGTCAAGATTGATGTTTTTTATTATTTTTTACTTTCTATATTTACACGAGACTGATACTGTGTAGACTGTCCTTATTCATTTATTCATTTGCTTCTGCCACCCGGACCTACCTGGCATACGGAGGACTTCCATTTTTCTGAATTCAACACATTTGTTCACACATTTGCCAATAATATATATTTTATTCCATTTTTTAGTTTGCGACACTGATTTAATTAATTTTAGTTTGTGACACTGATATATTTATATATTTTTTAGCCGTGACACTGATACATTTATTTATTCACCCACATTATTGGGCGACTTGATGGCCTGAGTATACCAGATTTTATTGTATTTTTTTATATATGTCTATTTTACTTGCTCTGTGATTTTTCAACATACACTGTGCATATATACATCGTGTGATTCTAGTCGATTTAGTTTGTCATATATTCTCCGTTTGAATACAACCAGCCTATAGCTTTACCTATTGATGCACGTGCACTTTACTGTATTTCACTTCTGAATATATATATCTATCACACTATCTTGGACACCGTCAAATAATTTAAGATATATATATTGTGATAGAGATTGCCAGTTTTTTTCCGCCGGTTCCCCCCCCCCCCTCTTTTTTTATTGCATTTGCACCTTAGCTCTGGTTTAAGATTTAATATCCCAGAATTTTGTTCACACATATACCTTTTCACTATTTATTCTAGAGCAGCGCCAATACCCCTCCTCACTGTGTTTTTATGGATTGAACAGTGCTCCATGAGATGTTCAAAGCTTGGAATATTTTTTCATAACCTTATCCTGCTTTAAGCTTCCCCATAACTTTATACCTGACCTGTCTGGTGTGTTACTTGGCCTTCATGACGCTGTTTGTTCTCTAACAAACATCTGAGGGCTTCACAGAACAGCTGTATTTTGATACTGAGATTACATTACACACATGTGGACTCTTTTTTCTAATTAGGAGACATCTAAAGGCAATTGGTTCCACTCGTTTTTTATTAGGGGTATTAGAGTAAAGAGGGCTGAATACAAATGTACCCCACTTTTTTACTGTACAAGGGACACTTCTATTAGAAAAAGTATGTAGGCACAGGACACCCACCCCTGCCATGCCCCCTAACGGAGAATTATACAAGAAAATGATTAGTTAAACCCACAAGTATTTTTATTTTTTAGCACTCCAATTCCTTTATACTGGCTTTTGACATTTACAAATTCAAGAATTTAGAAAATTGATGAAAGGTTGAGCACTGGGAAACACAACTATATAGATCAGACCAAAATGAGGAGGAAAGAGGGACAGCGGGACTTTGTTCCAAATCAGGACCAGTCCCTCGAAATCAAGGACAGTTGGGAACTATGGTAATCTAATCAATACCTTCATCAAGACCATATCACTATGCCCAGTACAATAACCCCCACATGGAAGTTTTATCTGTTTTACGCTTTGAATTCTCTTGTAGCTTACAGTATATCCAAAGCCATAATGTTTGTCTGACAGATTTTGGATTTAAATGCGCTTTAAAAAGGCTAGTTTAAAAACATTTGCTGCACAAATGTCACACAAATTCGTGCAGCCTGAAGAAATTTTGGCTGCAATTTCTCTAATAGATTGATTCCTATGATCATCAGCTCCACCTAGTGGCCAAAATGCAGTATAGTTTTCTGAAATGCCTCAATGAGAACATATACTGCATGTTGGCCACTAGATGGAGCTTACGATCATAGGAATTAATCTATTCCCGAGTTTACGGCCAAAATTCATGCATGAATGTGTATGACCTCAAATATTTTAAAAATAGACCCCTAAGTGTCTCTCTTATTCCATATGGCAGGATATATGATGGCCGTTAAAGTGACTTTGTCATGGGGGAAAAAAAAAAGTATGGGAGCTGCCAATGCTTTAAGAATGTTAGCCTGTCCCATGTTCCTGTCATCCTGATGAGACTGTACCTGGGAACAAGCATGAAGTAACACATTCTCTGACACTAAAGTGGGGTGCACACTATAAGAAAATCGGGCGAAGGAGCATCTGATTTTCCTTTGTAGTTTCAAAGCAAATCGGAACTGATGAACGAAAATTTGTACGAGAACTTTCATACGACAAAGGCTTTTTTTTTTTTTTTTTTGTTTCTGATTATGCGCAGTCTTTCTTTTCTGATTTTTCTGGTACGAAAGTGGTACACATTAAACAAAAATCCTTCATTCTGTTCCCGTATGAGAAAAATTTTGTCGTTTGTCCCTTTTTCAGACGAAGATTCGGAATCGGCTGCCGAAGGCTGTGTACACAATATACGAAAATCAGACAAAAATTCTTTGAGCGAAAATGTTCGCCATATATTTTTGTAGTGCGTACAAGCCTTATTCAGTTCACTATTATTGTTAATGATTTAAGAACAAGACCAGCAATGGCAGCCCCCCCCCCCCCCCCCCCCTCACTCATTTCACATGACGGAGTCAATTTAATGTGTGTCAGCTTGTATGAGGTATTTTGTGATGTAATATTCACTCTGATTCCTATTTAGATTGGATCTAAACATGTATTTAAAGCGGAACTACACAGCATCTGAGCACTACATACCAAAACCACTTTTTAAAACCATTTTTAATATTGAAAGCAAACTCATCCATCCATCTATCTATCTCCATGCTTTATTTTGCTGAGAAATCACTTTGAAAAACACCCCCCTAGCATTTCTAGCCATGTCCATCTTAAGGGCAAGTAATTTATGTAGCATTTACTTCCTGGAATCCATCTGCACTTAACACAGACATGCAGGCAGGGGGGTGTTTTTAGCTGGGAGAGCCCTTCCTCCCTCAAAAACTCTTGGGATATATGACATAATTTTCCTTAGCCTGGAAACCAAGAAATAACTGAAGAAATGTAAAAAAAAGTTTAACTGCTTGCCGACCAGCGCACAACGGTGTACGTCGGCACAATGGCATGGCATGGTTCGCGCAAATGGGTGTACCTGTACGTCCCCTTTAAGACTCGGCATTATGGGCGTGCGCACTCTGTGAGTGTGCCCGCGGGTTTCCCTGGCTAATAATCATTAGAGACTGCATGGACCCCCCCCCCCAAAAAAAATCCATACTGGACACTTATCAGAGCATGCAGCCGGCAGGTCAGGAAAGGGGGGGATGAGCGAGTGCCCCCTCCTGAATCATACTAGGCACATGCCCTTAACATGGGGGGTGCTTTGGGGCAGGGGGGCTCTTCCCCCTCACCCCCACCCCAAATCACCTTGTACTTGTTGATGGGGACAGGGGCCTCTTCGCCACAAGCCTGGGCTGTGATTGTGGGTGTCTGCGGGCGGGGGGCTTATCAGGAACTGGAGGCCCACTTTAACAGGGGCCCCCAAATCCCCCCATGTGAATAAGTATGGTACCCCTACCTATTCACCAAAAAAGACACTACACAAGTTTTTGACAATTCCTTTATTATAACATAAAAAACAATGCCCCCCAATGTAGATCTATCCTCAATGACACCCCCCGCTGCACCACAAACCCAGAAAAAACCTCTGGCCTCAACTAAGACTCTCTGCCGACTGCCTTCTCCTCTGCCTAACATTTCTTAAATAGGTAAGGGGCGGAGTCACCCGATAACGTCACAGATCGGGGCATGCTGGGTTGATTTCATGTCCGCTGGGCACCCGTGATTGCCCGGTAACACAGCGGGACCAAGGATCTGTGTGTGTAAACACACAGATCAACGGTCCTGTCAGAGGAGAGGAGCCGATGGTGTGTTCTCTGTACAGAGAAACACTGATCGGTCTCCTCCCCTTGTGGGTCCCCTCCCCCCACAGTAAGAATCACTCCCAGGGAACATATTAACCCCTCCCCGCCCCCTAGTGGTTAACGTCTTCACTGCCAGTGTCATTTATACAGGAATCAATGCATTTAAATAGCACTGATTTCTGTATAAATGACAATGGTCCCAAAAATGTGTCAAAAATGTCCGATGTGTCCGCCATAATGTCGCAGTCGCAGCCATTACTAGAAAAAAAAATTTTAATAAAAATGCTATAAAACCATATTTTGTAAACGCTATAACTTTTGCGCAAACCAATCAATAATCGCTAATTGGATTTTTTTTTTACCAAAAATATGTAGAAGAGTACAAAAAGAAAAAAAAAATTTTTATAAATATTTATATTAAAAAATTTTTTTTTTTTTTTTTAATTTGTCCCTCTTCTTTTGTTTATAGCGCAAAAAATAAAAACAGCAGAGGTGATCAAATACCACAAAAAGAAAGCTCTATTTGTGGGGACAAAATGATAACAATTTCATCTGGGTACAGTGTTCTATGACCGCGCAATTGTAATTCAAAGTGCGACAGCGCTGAAAGCTGAAAAATGGCTTGGTCAGGAAGGGGGTGAAAATGCACTGTACTGAGGTGGTTAAATTGGCGCCACCGAGACTGGACGGAGCTGAGCGAATGCCGCAGAGATCGCAGGGACTAGACGGAGCAGAGATACACATAGCCGAGTGTACGCCTTGCCCCCAGTGTCCAGTGCAGCCTTGTCCCAGTGCAGCCTTGCCCCCAGTGTCCAGTGCAGCCTTGCCCCAGTACAGCCAAGCCCCCAGTGTCCATTGCAGCCTTGTCCCCAGTGTCCATTGCAGCCTTGTTAGTGCAGCCTTGCCCCCAGTGTCCAGTGCAGCCTTGCCCCAGTGCAGCCTTGTCCCCAGTGTCCAGTGCAGCCTTGTCCCCAGTGTCCAGTGCAGCCTTGTCCCAGTGCAGCCTTGCCCCCAGTGTCCAGTGCAGCCTTGCCCCAGTACAGCCAAGCCCCCAGTGTCCATTGCAGCCTTGTCCCCAGTGTCCATTGCAGCCTTGTTAGTGCAGCCTTGCCCCCAGTGTCCAGTGCAGCCTTGCCCCAGTGCAGCCTTGCCCCCAGTGTCCAGTGCAGCCTTGCCCCAGTGCAGCCTTGTCCCCAGTGTCCAGTGCAGCCTTGTCCCAGTGCAGCCTTGCCCCCAGTGTCCATTGCAGCCTTGCCCCAGTGCAGCCTTGTCATTGCAGCCTTGAATGAATTTAAATTGGCACCGCCGAGACTGGGCAGAGCGGAGCGAATGCCGCAGAGATCGCAGGGACTAGATACACATAGCTGAGTGTACGTGGCTCTTCTCGGCTCCTTTCAGTCACGGCCAGTCCCACCCTACGATGGACATAACACAGGTCCAATGACGGGACTGGGCGTGACTGTGAGCGGAGCCAAGAAGAGCCGAGTACACTCGGCTATGTGTATCTTGGCGGCGATCGCTCCATTCACAATCAGCGGAGATCGATGGGGATCAGCGTATAACACGCACCCAAGATTTTCCCCTGATTTTAAGTGCGTATTATACGCCGATACATACGGTAATCATCCTGGCTGATTGTTAGAAGATCCACTGATTCCTCTCCAACTCTGGATTGTCACTCTTCTGTCACTAGGTGGCACTTGCTGGCACCATTACATTGACAAGGGTGTAGCAAGGTCAGATTATGGATGGATGGGGTATCTCAGCAATTTGGCAGGGGTTTCTTTGGTCCCTTGGCCTGCTGGGAGAGCCTATTTATTTGGGTGGCGTCAGGTGATCAGGGTTCTGTGCCATCTGGACGGCTGTCTGGGTGGACGTGTTATGTCACCCCGGGTTGCTAGGCCGGAAGCCTGAGGCCTAGCTCGGGGACTAGGGATGAGCCGAACACCCCCGGTTCGGTTCGCACCAGAACCTTCGAAGGAACCGAAAATTTGTACGAACTTTAGTACCCCATTAAAGTCTATGGGACTCGAACGTTCTAAATCAAAAGTGCTAATTTTAAAGGCTAATATGCAAGGTATTGTCCTAAAAAGGGTTTGGGGACCCGGCTCCTGCCCCAAGGGACATGGATCAATGCAATTTTTTTTTTTCAAAACTGCAGTTTTTTCGGGAGCTCTGATTTTAATGACAATTACAGTGAAAAAAAAAAGTGAAATATTCCTTTTAAATATAGTGCCTGGGGGGTGTCTATAGTATGCCTGTGAAGTGGCACATGTTTCCCATGTTTAGAACAGTCTCTGCACAAAATGACATTTAACGGGAAAAAAAAGTAATTTAAAACTGCTTGCGGTTTCAATGTAATGTCTGGTTACGGCAATATGGGTGAAAATCATTGAGAAAAATTGTAAGGATATTACGGGGAACCCCGTACCCAAATTAAAAAAGGAAAGGCGTGGGGCCCCCAGGCCCTATATACTCAGAACAGCAGTATAGAGGTAGTGCAAACAAGACAGGGACTGTGTCGGTTTGTTGTGTGAAGTAAAATTTGAACTGGTAAATTTTTAAAGTGTAGCTCCAGACAAAAAATCTATTTTTAAGCTTTTTGGAAAACATAGGGAAGGGTTATCACCCCTGTATAATTTTTTTTGGTCGTCCGTCTTTTTTCATCTCACTTCCTGTTGTCTCCTTCTGTTTGCAAGTAGGAGACGTTTGTAAGTTGGATGTTTGAAAGTAGGGGCCTGCCCTATATGCTCTGCAGAAATTTGGCCCTAAGGTGTTGGTGTTGCCACAAGTTAACACTGTAAGCCCTCAAAGTGACTCTCGGTGTGCGTTGGAACGGGCCCTGCTGTGAATTATTATATCAAGAATTGTAATTGCATACACCTGTTAAACAGGGGCTGAAAAATTGGGCCTTAGGCACTGGTGCTGGTGCCACGACACTGCAACCTCTCCCATATACTCGTGCAGGAATGAGCCCTGCTGCAAAGCATTGCATCAAAAATTGTAATTACACGCCCCTGTTAAACAGAAAAATTGGGCCTTAGCCACTGGTGGCGGCACCCAGAACCAAAAATGTTCTTCCAAGCTATCGGCAGGATCATTGAGGAGGAAGAGGATAGTCAGTCAACATAACAGGACAGTCACTCAGCATCAGCATAGGCAGTCTTGAAGGGATGTGACATTTCCAAAAAAATTATTCGGTTACATCAGCTTCAGGTGCTTGGTAGCTGGTGGTGATCCAAGACTGATTCATCTTTATGAAGGTCAGTCGATCAACCAAGTCGGTGGACAGGCGCACCCTGTGATCGGTTACAAAGCCTCCAGCAGCACTGAATTTGTTTTCCGAAAGAACGCTGGATGCAGGACAGGCCAGTAGCTCAATTGCATAATGTGCAAGCTCTGGCCAGTGATCCATCCTCAAGACCCAGGAAGCCAGAGGATTTTCGGTGGGGAAGGTGTCCAAGTCTGACCTTGCACCTAGGTATTCCTGCACCATGTAAATCAGACGCTAGCGATGGTTGCTGGAATCGATCATATCTTGGGGCTGCGGACTAAAAAATTGTCTGAACGCCTCAGCAACTCGTTGTACAGGACCAGGAGTTTGTAACCTCCCAGTCTCTGGGAACGCGTTGCACAGACCTTTCTGCAAGGCCTTCCCGGAGATGTCTCATCCTCTGCGATGGCAAGATAAGGTCAGCAACCTTACCCTTGTACCGTGGATCAAGGAGAGTGGCCAGACAGTAATGGTCTCTCTCCTTGATCCGAAGAATACAAGGATCCTTCCGCAGGCTTTGCAGGATCAGGGAGGCCATGCAGCATAGGTTAACTGAGGCATTCGGTCTGGAGTCCTCTGGGTCACTAAGGACAACATGATCCGCAGCCACCTCCTCCCAGCCACGTACAAGACCACAGGTTTCTTGGGACTGTAAATCATCCCTAAAAGACTGCTGCTGCTAATGCTGAGTGCCAGGCTCCACCTCCATGCTGACACAATCCTCCTCCTCCTCCTCCTCCTCCTCCTCTTCCTGTGTGATGGGTGGGACAGAAGGAACACTCTCTGGATAAAGGGGACCTTGAGAGGCAAGGAAGTCCTCTTCCTGCCTCTGTTCTGCCTCAAGTGCCCTGTCTATTATTCCAGGCAGAGTATGCTCCAACAGGTGGACAAGAGGTACAGTGTCACTAATGCATGCACTGTCACTGCTCACCATCCTCGTGGCCTCCTCAAATGGTGACAGGACAGTGCATGCATCCCTGATCATGCCCCACTGGCGTGGTGAAAAAAACCGAGCTCCCCTGACCCTGTCCTGGTGCCGTAGTCGCACAGGTACTCATTGATGGCCCTCTGCTGCGTGTGCAGCCGCTGCAGCATGGCCAAAGTTGAGTTCCACCTAGTGGGCATGTCACATATAAGGCAGTTCTTGGGCAGGTTCAACTCCTTTTGGAGCTCAGCCAGCCGAGCACTGGCATTATATGATCGGCAGAAATGCACACAGACTTTCCTGGCCTGCCTCAGGACATCCTGTAAGCCCAGGTACCTGACCAAGAACCGCTGAACCACCGGGTTAAGGACGTGAGCCATACAGGGCACATGGGTCAGTTGTCCCTGTCGGAGGGCAGAGAGGAGGTTGGTGCCATTGTCGCAAACCACCATTCCTGGCTTAAGCTGGCGTGGCGTCAACCACCTCTCGGCCTGCCCCTGCAGTGCTGACAAAATATCTGCCCCAGTGTGGTTCCTGTCCCCCAAACACACCAGCGCAAGCACGGCATGGCATATTTTTGCTTGCGTAGCCCCTCGAACGCCTACGGAGCACCTCTGGTTCTGAGGACAAAGCACAGAAAGAGGCCATGGAGGAAGAGGAGAGGGTGGAGGAGAGAGGTGTGTCACAACCAGTAGTAGAATTTTGGAGGCATGGTGGCGGAACAACCTCCAACACTACTTGCAGCACCTTGTCCTGCATCCTTCCCAGCTGCCAAAATAGTGACCCAATGGGCCGTGAAAGATAGGTAACGTCCCTGTCCATGCCTGCTGGACCATGAGTCAGCGGTAATATGCACCTTACCGCTGACCGCCCTGTCCAGCGAGGCATGGACATTGCCTTCCACATGCCGGTAGAGAGCCGGAATCGTCTTCCGTGAGGAAAAAGTGGCGTTTGGGAACCTGCCACTGAGGAACCACACATTGCACAAACTCACGGAAGGGGGCCGAGTCCACCAACTGAAAATGCAGCAGTTGAAGTGCTAGCAATTTAGCCAAGCTAGCATTCAACCGCTGGGCATGTGGATGGCTTGGAGTTCACTTCTTTCGACGGTCCAGCAGCTGGGGCAGGGAAATTTGCCTGCTACCATCGGATGTCGATGTACTGCTAGCAGAGTGCCCGCAAGTACTTGGCTGTGACACACCTAATTCTACACCTTCATTTCTCTCATTGCAGGTTTTAGAGAGGACTGAAGGTATAGTGGGGTTGTAGATCCCAGCTGATGAGGAGCAAGGAGAGGTCCGCTTTGTTCTTTGGTGTGGGTCTTTGTTTTGGCCATGCGAGATACGCTTGAGACATATGTTTCAAATAGCACCGGTGCGATCTGATGCACTCGTCTCAAAAAAGGCCCAAACCAAAGAACTTGTGGAATAACGCACAGAGGCAGCACCCTGCACAGACGGAGCTCTGCGGTGTGATTCAGTCAGTGTGCTGCCCTTAAGCTGGCCCCCGGAGGGCATCCTGCCTTGTTGGAGATGTGCCTCCTTCTCCTCTCTTCTATCAGGCACCCACGTGGAGTGACCTCATCATCTCCTCCCTCTTCATCACTGGAGAAAACCTGGCAGTATGCTGCAGCTGGTGGAACTTGACTGCCAGATTGCTGTACTTCTTGAGCATCCCCTCTTTCTGCGCTCACGCTACTGCCTTCCTCTAGCTGGGTATCATCATCAGAGCCTTCAAAACGCTGGGCATCCTCCTGGAGCATGTACCCAATACTGTGGTCAAACAGTTCGGGGGACTCCTTGGGAGGACATGGTGGGTCTAGGGAAGGAGTGACTGATGACATTGAGACGAGGGAAGAGGACGCGTTGGCAGCTGCTTTGCCAGTACCCTGAGCCTGGGTGAGAGAGCATGAGGAGGGCTTGGTCATCCACTCTACCAAGTCTTCGGCATAATGCGGCTCAACACGTCCAGCTGCCGAAAATAAGGACAAGCGTGTCCCATGGCCACGTGCTGATGACGATGCACCGCGTCCACAACCAGCATTGTTGTCTCTAGACACAGAGCCTGCTTGCCCTCTTTTATTGGCTCGTGACTGTCTGCCTCTCCTTGTTGGCCTTCCAGACATTGTAATGGCCTGCAGGGAGATGGGAAAACTAGCAATAAGGGGTAGCTTCAGGTGTATACTGTGCAGGAGGCACACTACAACCACTGTAACTGCTGCAGATGCCTGTGTTACACAAACAGAACAACGCCAGCAATAAGGGGTAGCTTCAGGTGTATACTGTGCAGGAGGCACACTACAACCACTGTAACTGCTGCAGATGCCTGTGTTACACAAACAGAACAACGCCAGCAATAAGGGGTAGCTTCAGGTGTATACTGTGCAGGAGGCACACTACACCCACTGTAACTGCTGCAGATGCCTGTGTTAAACTAACAGAACAACACCAGCAATAAGGGATAGCTTCAGATGTATACTGTGCAGGAGGCACACTACACCCACTGTAACTGCGCTAGGTTAACAAGCAAAGATGACACTGTCCCTGCCTATCCTGCACGCCAAGACACTACACAAGGCCGCCGCTCTGGCGGCCTTATATAGTGTGAGGCATGTACAGAGAGGGAGGGGGAGAGGAGGGGGAGGGAGAGAGAGAGGGGGAGAGTAGAATTTTGAGGAAAATTATTAATTTAATCCATCTTGGAAAAGGGCTGTAACGTAACACAATGTGGAAAAAGTGAAGCGATGTGAATACTTTCCGGATGCACTGTATACAGTGGATATAAAGTCTACATACCCCTGTTAAAATGTCAGGTTTCTGTGGTGTAACATATCTGTTTCCACCTTTTTAATGTGACCTATAAACTGTACAACTCAGTTGAACATCAAACTGAATTTTTTTAGGTGGAGGGAAGTAAAAAAATAAATAAATAATAATAATATGGTTGCATAAGTGTGCACACCCTTAAACTAATACTTTGTTGAAGCACAATTTGATTTTATTACAGCACTCAGTCTTTTTGGGTATGAGTCTCTTAGCATGGCACATCTTGACTTGCCAATATTTGCCCACTCTTTGCAAAAACACGCCATCTCCTGTGCACAGCCCTCCTCAGATCACCCCATATATTTTCGGGTCTGGGCTCTGGCTGGGCCATTCCAAAACTTGCATCTTCTTCTGGTGAAGTCATTCCTTTGTTGATTTGGATGTATGCTTTGGGTCGTTGTCATGCTGAAAGATGAAGTTCCTCTTAATGTTCAGCTTTCTAGCAGAAGCCTGAAGGTTTTGTGCCAATATTGACTGGTATTTGGAACTGTTCATAATTCCCTCTATCTTGACTTAAGGCCCCTGTTCCAGCTGAAGAAAAATAGCCACAAAGCACCATACCCACCATTCTTCACTGTGGGTATGGTGCTCTTTTTGTGGTGTGCAGAGTTGTTTTTGCACCAAACGTATCTTTTGGAATTATGGCCAAAAAGTTCCACCTTGGTTTCATCAGACCATAACACATTTCCCTAATGCTTTTGGGAGACTTCAGATGCGTTTTTGCAAAATTTAACCGGGCTTAGATGTTTTTCTTCGTAAGAAAAGGCTTCTGTCTTGCCACTCTACCCCATAGCCCAGACATATGAAGGATACGGGAGATTGTTGTCACATGTACCACACAGCCAGCACTTGCCAGATATTCCTGCAGCTCCTTTAATGTTGCTATATGCCTCTTGGCAGCCTCCCTGACCAGTTTTCTTCTCATCTTTTCATCAACTTTGGAGGGACGTCCAGTTCTTGGTAATGTCACTGTTGTGCCATATATTCTCCACTTGATAATGACTGTCTTCACTGTGTTTTGTGGTATATCTAATGCCTTCTAAATTCTTTTGTACCTTTCTCCTGACTGATACCTTTTAACAAGGAGATGCTTATGATGCTTTGTAAGCTCTTTGCGGACCATTGCTTTTGCTGTAGAATGTGACTAAGAAAATGTCAGGAAAGACCTACTAGAACAGGTGAACTTAATTTGGGGTTAATCAGAGGCACTTTAAGGCTGCTTTCACACTGGGGCGGTGCTTTACCATCGTTTTACCCGCGGTATGCGGCCGCTAGCGGGGTGGTTTTAACCCCCCTAGCGGCCGCAAAAGGGTTAAAAACCTCCGCAAAGCGCCGCTGCAGCGGCGGTTTGCGGGCGGTATCCCTGCGGTTTCCCATTGATTTCAATGGGAAGGAGCGGTAAATACACCGCTCCTTCACCGCTCCAAAGATGACTTTTGTTGCGGTCCTGCTAGCGCACCGCTCCAGTGTGCTTTCACACTGGAGTGAATGGGGCCGGTTTTTTCAGGCGGTGTACAGGCGCTATTTTTAGCGCTGTACCGCCTGAAAACCGCCCCAGTGTGAAAGCAGCCTAAATGATGGCAGGTGTGTACTGAGTCCTATTTAACATGAGTTTGAATGTGATTTCTTAATTCTGAACACAGCTACAGCCCCAGTTATAGGAGGGTGTGCACACTTATGCAACCACATTATTTTATTTTTAAATTTTCACTCCCCCCCCCCCCCTTTCTAAAAGATTTCAGTTTGGTTTCAATTGAGTTGCACAGAAATGACCCCTTTTTTGGAAAATAGACAGTCCAAGGTATTTAGTAAGAGGCATCGTGAGTGTTTTTTAAGTTGTACTTTTTTGTCACAATTTTTTGGAAAGCACAGAAATGTAAAAAAAAAAAAAAAAAAAAAATCATGTTTTCACAATTTTGTAAAATCATTTTTTACATACTGTCACCAGTGCAGTACAGTACAGTGTCATCATATAACTAGTGTGGCTGTGATCAGGGACACTGACAGGTGGCGACTGTTTTTGTTTTTTTTTTGTTTTTTTTCCCACGGTTTTTTATTACTTTTTTAATTTTTTATTTTTCTTTATTTATTTTTTTACACAAGAGCAATAGTGTCAACATATTAACAATGCACTACTCTGAGGAGGGGTTTAGGATTTTTTTTTCAGATTATGATTGCTTATACCAGTGAATTTAACTGGTATAAGCAACCATTTTTATTGAATGAAACTGATTCATTCCCTGTGTATTGTTGTGATTAGCTGTGATTGGGCATAGCTAATCATATGGTACAGATGGGCTGTGATTGGTCCTGTCTGTACCATGTGATCACTGTGACCAATCAAGGAAGCTATCTATTGTATACAATTGTCATGTGATCTGATGTGATTGGTCACAGCAGTCACATGGTACCGGCAACGGGGCCGGTACAGTGATTAGCCATCAGCTGTGGCCAATGGACATAGTCGGGGACAGATCATGCTGCAGCGTGGCCCGTTCCAGGAGGACATCATATGATGCCTACCTGGAACGACTAATGTCCTGACCAGCCCTCATTTGACAATAAATCACATTGAGAACAGTGGCTGTGTCTGTGCAGCCACTGGGTCCCAATTGACAGCAATGGGACTGCCTGCATAGGGCTGCACAGAACACCTGTGCATCCCTGTGCTTGTAAACACAGCCCTGCTCAGGGGTACACTTATGAGGTCTAAGGGTCTGTTCACAACACAGTGCACACACAGGCCACAAAAAGTCAAAATTTAAAAGTTTTTCATGCAATAAACCTGTCAAAACCTCCCTCTATCAGGGAAACCTAACCTCTGTGGAAATCAAGAATGCGTACTATTTAATGTGGACTGGTTTGGTTGGATACTGAGCCTTTAGAAATCTGTGCTGGAACCATACATTGCTTAGAGCAGTGATGGCGAACCCGTGGCATGCCCTCTCTGTGGGCACGCCATGAAAGGAGAGCCATTAAATGAGAAAAGCACACAGTGAAAATCTAACCGCCCGCACCGCAAACTACATCTCCCACAGTTCTGTAGGCAAGTGGGCGTGACAAAGAATAAATGCCCGTGGGTGACCTGCGCACGCTAATCCAATCATAGAGGCTGTCTCATCCACATCGCACCCACCATCAAACAAATCAGTGGTCAGGTGCTGGGCATGACTGGGAGAACACGCGGCGGCTGGGATCAGAGGAGACTTGCCGGTGGTGGGAATGAGCTCCCGGAGAGACTGGAGACGGGTAAGATCAATGTGGAGTGGATCCATTATTTCCCTGCATCTAAACATCTCTAAAGCAAGCCTTTCACTGTTAAAGTTTATTGCTTGTTTAACGGTATGTAATGATCTACAAAAAAAGAATACAAACCAACTCACGGAAATGCTGACATTGTGCTCTGTACAGTTACAGATTTTACAAAATTTTGCAAAATAAAGGTGTTAATTCGGTGAGTGTATGTGTCAGGTAGGTGAGTGCAAGGGTCAGGTAGGTGAGTGCAAGGGTCAGGTAGGTGAGTGCAAGGGTCAGGTAGGTGAGTGCAAGGGTCAGGTAGGTGAGTGCATGGGTCAGGTAGGTCAGTGCATTCTGAGCACAACGCATTCCTGATCCCTGCATTCTGAGTGAATCTGGCAGAATCGTACGTTTTGGTCCCTTAGGGCTCATTGAGAGGGATGATCAGTCCCATCCTCTGTACAGAGCCGCTGGCAGGTTTAGTTCTGTGTTGGCACTTTGAAAGCAATAAGTTGGTTTTGCGTCGCGTTTTGGGCACTCGGGCTCAAAAAGGTTTGCCATCACTGGCTTAGAGTATCTGCGTCTCATCCTGGTTATAATTAAAGCTAGAGTTTTTTTCTTCCCCCCAATAAAAATGTCTGACTCTCTGCTTTCAGTCTCTACAGTCCAGGGGCCGTGCAATTCTGCATGAGAGTTATGGGACGGATAGCATCCTTTGAAGCAGTTAAGTTTGCTCTTAGTTCCACTCCAGACCCCTACAACCCAAGACAAATCCGTTAAATCCGTTAATTTTATTGACAAACCCACTTTCCTGACACCAAAAGACCAAGTTATCTCTGGCCTGGAGGCTAAGTAGTCCAGCAGTGGCGTTGGGTAAATCCTTCCTTCCCTTTGTCTTGGAAGATCCGAAGAACAAATGCAAACCTGAAGGGCTGGGGAGGAATCCTAGATAACTTGTTGGTGCAGAGACTTGGCTGCCAGAGGAATCTCATCTCTTGGTCAACATTCTGAAGTTTGCCCTGCAACAATGGAACACCTCAACTGGAGGCTCATGCAATCAGGATTCATCTGAACAACAGCACAGAATTGGAATACATCATTGATCAGTGGAGAACCGGAAGTCATGTTGCAGCAAGCAGGGTAGAAAGGATTCTAGCCTGGGCAGAGCTCCAGGTTTCAGCCTTGCTCGCTGTTCATATTCCAGTTGTGGAAAATTGGTAGGAAAAGTCCCTACACCCAGAAGTATTTCAGGAACCTTCTGGCAAGCCGTGCAGTATGCAGGGCGAACATGGGGGAATATGAGGGGAATGCTGTTTGTTCCTACAGGTTACTATTGGCTCCGGCCGGATAGCAACAGTACCTGATTGGTGGATGCAGCAGGTGAGCGGAAAGCCCGCGAAAACCGGGACATTTAAAGAAGGGACCGTCCGGCCGTTCCCCCTCTCTCACACAGGACCGGGACTTCTGCAGAGCTGTCAGGATGGAGAGCGGTGCGGGAGAACGAGAATGCCTACTTCGCCGTTTGATTGAGAAGGCGGAGAGCTCAGGAGGGGAGGAGTGGTTGCTACAGTGCCTGGAGGCCGGTCCGAACGCTGCCCCGCCTGGTCCGAACGCTGCCCCGCCTGGTCCGTCCCCTAGCATGGCCGCCGGTCTCATGGAGACAAAGATGGAGGAGCCCACAGAAGTGATGCGCAGTCCGCGCCAGCAGCCACAGAGGCTTAAGAAGAAGGCAAAGTCCTCTGCTTCACCTGTTCCTAGGAAGAAGGGGAGAGCCAGCAGCATTCCTCCCACGAATGCCACCTCTATCCAGGAGAAGTGCGGTCAGCCAGCAGCTTCCAGCAGCCTGAGAGAGAGGAGTTCGCCTAGTGGTGAGACATGCTACAACATACCTGCTAATGATTTGCATTTATTAATGACTTCCTTATCTAGCTTAGTAAAGGATATTAAAGGGGTACACACTGGTGGTACTAGGGTAGAAGAGGCAGAGGAGGATTTATATGCTTTGCATGGGTTGCGCACAGAGGGTGCGGGCGTAAATATACATACAGGAGCACATATGTATGGTGCTTTCCCTCTGCAAGAAAATAATTCTGGTTTAAACGAACACTCAGGTGCACACATATCTGGTGCTTTCCCTAATTCTAGAACAGACAATGGAGTTAAAGGGGCACAGCTGTCTGGTGCTATGGTGCAGAACACTGCTTATGGTGGAGTTAAAAAAGGAACTAATGGTGCACAGTATTCTGGTGCTTTTCTGGATGATAGTAATAACGCTGCTTTTGAGAGGGCACGCTTAGGTGGTGCTATGCAGCAAGCCAGTGGTGGCGGGAGAGTGGATGTGATTAGCCCTGTATGGCGTCAATTGTCGGATACGCGGTCAGCATCTGATACAGGGGTGCTGCCTCAAACAGGCAGGCACATGAGTCAGGCGCTTGCTGCGCCGCGGACATCTGAGTCGGCTTTTAGGCTTCCCATGCCATGCGACATTTCTCCATTGGGTTTTCACTTATCAGATGCTGTCAAGGATAAGATTTGGAAAGGTGAATTTATTGATTTATTGTCTTTATTGCCTGCTTCCAAAGAATTCTTGTCTAAAAATGATAAACGGTCAGAGGATAGGTCTGAAGAGGATCGCAGGAGGTCAGTCCCAAGAACTTTTCAGAACTGGTTGCAGGCCTTTTGCATTTATGCGGCCGTGCTGGGGGAACGTTTTCCTGAGAAATGTTCAGGGCTTTTCCAACATGTGGACATAATTGCGGAGGCTTTTCGCCACTTTGGGGGCGTAGCATGGTTTACATATGATGAGAACTTTAGGCAAAAATTGGCTGTTCACCCGACATTACAATGGGGTTGCAAAGATGTGGGTTTGTGGCTGAATTTAATGCTGCCGCAGAAGCCTCAATTTTCGACCCGGGCAGTGCCCTCGCAGAATAGTTTTCGTAAAGGTTGCTGTTTCGCCTTCAATGAAGGGCAATGTAATTTTTTTGCAAATTGCAGGTATAAGCACGAGTGCTCCTTCTGCAATGGTGCCCATCCAGCGAGTAGGTGTTTTCGGAAGTCGTCAGCGGCTCCTGTTTCAGCAGCACCTAGGGAGTCTGGTGGAAAGGGCCAGGACGCCAGTGAGATTGTCAAGCATGCAGCCTTGGCTAGAGCACTACCCAGACCGCACGATGGCTCAGCTGCTAATTGAGGGTTTTTCATATGGTTTTCTGGTTCCTTGTTTTTCAGGTGCTGGGTGCGTCCTGGTTGAGAATTTGCGCTCGGCCAGGCTGCACCCGGACATTGTTCAGGAAAAAATTGATAAAGAGGTTTCGGAGGGCAGGGTAGCGGGCCCTTTCGATCAACCTCCTTTTGAGAATTTCCGTATATCTCCCTTGGGTGTTGTACCCAAAAAAGAGCAGGGGAGTTTCCGGCTAATTCATCACTTATCCTATCCAGAGGATTGCTCTTTAAATGATGAGGTCGCAGGGGTTTTGCCCCCTGTGTCGTATGCATCATTTGATGAAGCATTATTGCTGTTGCGGCAGTTCGGGCAGGGAGCATTGCTAGCAAAGGCGGATATTAAATCTGCCTTTCGGCTGCTGCCCGTGCATCCGCAGGGTTTTAATTCTCTGGGTTTTCATTTCAGGAATCGTTTTTATTTTGACAAATGTCTGCCAATGGGTTTTTCGCTATCATGTTTTTATTTCGAGGCTTTTTCTACATTTTTACATTGGGTAGTGGCACAATGCCTGCCGGAAGGGGGGTTTTTGCACTATCTTGACGATTTTTTGTTCATTGGCCCAGTGGACTCCCGGGTATGTTACAAGTCGCTGGACACATTTTTTCTAGCATGCGCCTCTTTCGGTATCCCCATCGCGCATGAGAAGACGGTCCTTCCATCTTCTACAATTGAATTCCTGGGTATCACGATCGACTCCGAGCGAATGGAGTTTAGATTGCCTGAGGAGAAATTGCGTCGGATGAGATTGTTGATTTCGGTATTTTTGGCGAAACGGAAAGTTTTGTTGAAGGAAGCCCAGTCCCTGTTAGGACTTTTTGCATTCGCAGCTAGGGTTATTCCAGTCGCTAGAATCTTTTCAAGGCGTTTTGCTTTGGCTACAAGTGGTTTGAAGTCTCCATATTCGCACATTCACTTGTCAGCAAGTATAAAGGAGGACTTGAAGGTTTGGGATTCCTTCCTTTCTAATTTTAATGGGGCTACGGTGTGGCAACAATCTCTTACGAAAGATTTTCAATTAAATTTCTTTACGGATGCGGCGGGTTCGTCAGGTTTTGGGGCCTTTCTGGACGGTAAGTGGTGTGCTTCAAAATGGCACATCAGCTGGCTACATGAAGAAGTTCTAAGGAATATAGTTCTCCTGGAACTTTTCCCTGTAGTGGTGTCTGTTGTAATATGGAAGGAATTTTTTATGAATCGTAGGGTATTGGTGCATACGGATAGCAAAGGCGTTCTATTTGCTATAAATATGCTGTCATCTAAATCAGAAATGGTGGTCAAGCTCCTTAGATTTTTGGTTTTACATTGCTTCCGTTTTAATATTTGGCCGTTTACCCGGTTGGCAGAATGATATAGCTGACGCTTTGTCTCGTTCGCAGTTCCAGCGTTTTCGGGAATTGGCTCCTGCGGCGGATCGGACGGGTACAGTTTGCCCAGATTTCCTATGGGGATTGATTTGGGACTGATGGCTGCTCACCTCCGGAACTCGCTGGCGCCGAAGACGTGGCAGGAATATGGTTTGGCATGGTCCAGATGGTGTTCTTTCTGCTCCCATAATGGTGTCGAGGTACTGGAGGTGAATGGATATGTCTCACTGGCTTTCGTATCCTCACTGATAGATTTGGGTATGAGTCCGGCTTCAGTTAGCAAATTAGTAGCGGGAGTTTCCTTTTTTCTAAAATTTTCAGACCGCCCAGCTCTTACTTCATTCTTTCAAGTGAGGCAAATTCTCAAGGGTTTCCGCAATTCGGTACCTGCTAAAGATGATCGCCGTCCAATTTCGGCGGATCTATTAATTAAGCTGTTAGCAATTCTGGAAGTGGTCTGTATCTCGAAATTTGAGGTTATTCTTTTTAGGGCAGCATTTTCAATTGCTTTCTTTGGTGCTCTAAGGATTGGGGAGTTTACGGCTCGTAATCGGTCATCATCTTCATTTTTATTGTTTAAACATGTGATAGTTGGTCCTGATAGCCTGCGGTTGTTCATTTGTAGATCTAAAACTTTTAGCCTGGGTAACGGCTTGTGGATCCCTCTGTCAGGTTCTCCGGAGCCGAGTATATGTCCAGTGTTGCTTGTTTCAGAATTTTTGTCAGTACGCCCCCCGGGGGAGGGTTCCTTTTTTATCCACCAGGATCGGTCCCCGCTAACCAGATTCCAGTTTTCAGCTGTCCTTTCTTCTTGTTTTAAACGACTTAACATGTCATGTTTTAAATTTTCATCCCACTCCTTTAGGGTTGGGGCCGCCACTGCGGCTAATTTGTTGGGTTTCCCACCTGAGAGTCAAAAACGGGTCGGTAGATGGGCTAGTGATAGATATAAAATTTATGTTCGCCCAGAACTGTTAACATTATGATTTTATTTCAGATCCTCATACTGATGCGATTTGGATCGTAGGCCACTCCTACATTTTTTGGGCTGGTAAGCAAGCTTCTTCCAGGGTGTACACTTCCAATTTGGGTTTGGACGAGACGCTATTCACAGTTTTTTGGTCAGGCGTTAGGGGTTTAAGATGGCGTAACCTCAGAGGTCACCTCATTTATTTGGCTTCCATATGGCCGCCGCCTAAAGTTCTAGTCATTCACTTGGGGGCCAACGACGTGGGTAAAGTCAGAACGTGGGAGCTGCTCTGTGAAATCAAGAAAGATCTTTTTGATTTTAAACTATTATTCCCAGGTGCTGTCTTGGCTTTTTCAGAGATGATCCCACGTCTGCTTTGGTCCCCTTGCGGAAACCTATTCTACGTAGATAAGATTAGGAGGCGGCTGAATCGAACCATTCATAATCTGATAGTTTCATTAGGGGGTGTGTCCTTTCGCCATCTGGAGCTGGAGGGTTTCTTCCCGGGCTTATTCAGACAGGATCAGGTCCATCTGTCTGCTATAGGCCTGGATATTTTCAATGTGGGCCTGCAGGCCCTGATTGAGAGTGCTATGGTGTTGGGGGGACCTCAATCAGGAGTGTCGCTCCTGACCTCGGTCGGTGGGGATTGTCATCCAGCTTTGTCTGGATGGACGCTGTGTAATGAAACAAAAAGTTGAATTTTGTTGGGTTATAGCCGAAATGGCTAATTATTATTTGATTTAAGGTTACCCCTTGACCAACACCAGGGCCAGTTTTAAAAAACCAACAATAAAGTTTTGTTATAAGGAAACAATTGTGTCAGTATTTTTATGCTATGTTAATGACTCCTCGATACGAGCCCATGGCAAGCCGTGCAGTATGCAGGGCGAACATGGGGGAATATGAGGGGAATGCTGTTTGTTCCTACAGGTTACTATTGGCTCCGGCCGGATAGCAACAGTACCTGATTGGTGGATGCAGCGGGTGAGCGGAAAGCCCGCGAAAACCGGGACATTTAAAGAAGGGACCGTCCGGCCGTTTGTTTTTTGTTTATGCAGCTATATTCATCATAGTCATGGTGTTGGTTAGTGGGGGATTGTCATCCAATTTTGTTGGGTTATAGCCGAAATGGCTAATTATTATTTGATTTAAGGTTACCCCTTGACCAACACCAGGGCCAGTTTTAAAAAACCAACAATAAAGTTTTGTTATAAGGAAACAATTGTGTCAGTATTTTTATGCTATGTTAATGACTCCTCGATACGAGCCCATGGCCTTTAGGATCAACAACAAGCCAACTAAGTTTGTCTCTAAATCCAGAGATACCCTGGAAGGGGTGGATGCTTTAGTGGCTCTGTAAAATCATTACAGTCTGATCTATGCCTTTCTTTCTCTGAAACTCCATTCCTTCTCTATTTCATAGGATCAAAACGGAAGGCATTTTGGTGATCTTCATGGTTTCAAACTGACCCAGGCAAATTTGGTACTTTGACCTGAACTTTCTGGCAGTGTTAATTTTGGCATCAAATTTTGATTTTAGTTTTATCATTTTTTGACTAAAATGCCATTTTAGTTTTAGTCCTCTGCAATTGTTTTAATTATAGTTGATTAAAATCTCCAGTATATTTAAGTCTAATCAAATCATTTTAGTCAACTAAAATCTAATGTGTTTAGTTAAATTGTAATGCATTATTTAACCACTTGCTTACAGGGCACTTAAACCCCCCTCCTGCTCAGACCAATTTTCAGCTTTCAACGCTGATGCACTTTGAATGATAATTGCGCTGTCATACAACACTGTACCCAAATGAATTTATTCATTTTTTCCCCACAAATGGAGCTTTCTTTTGGTGGTATTTGATCACCTCTGCGGTTTTTCTTTTTTGTTAAAATGTAAAAAGACCAATTTTTTTTTAAACAAAATTTATATATTTTTTTATATTTTGTTATAAAATTTTGCAAACAGGTAATTTTTTTTTCCTTCATTGATGTCCGCTGATGAGGCTGCACTGATGTGCACCGATGGGCTGCATTTATGGGCACTGATAGGTGGCACTGGAGTGCACTGAGAGGTGGCACTGGTGGGCACTGAGAAGTGGCACTAATAGGTGGCAGTGATGGGCACTGAGAAGTGGCACTAACAGGTGGCAGTGATGGGCACTGATGAGTGGCAGTGATTGGCACTGGTAGGTTACACTGATAGGTGGCACTGATTGGCACCACTGGTGGGCATTAATAGGGGGCACTTGGCATTGATGGGTGGCACTGGTGGGCACTGGCAGGCGGTAATTGTGGGCACAGATGAGGCAGATGTGCCTCCTTCATCTTCGGGACCGATTGTCCCTTGCACATAAGCCGGTGACCGTCCTTTTTTTTTTCTCCTCACGCTGTCAGCGTGAGGAGAAAAAATAAAACGATAACCGAGCTTTTGTTTACATCACATGATCAGCTGTCATTGGCTAACAGCTGATCACGTGGTAAGGGGCCGGGATTGGCCTCTTACTTGGATCTGTGATCACCCGAGTCTCAGTGACTCAGTGATCGCAGCGCGCGCCCTGCAGGGGGAGCCTGCAATGGGGAGGACGTCATGGGACGGCCTCCCGGAAATTCAGGTTCTGCGCTGTGGCCGTCATTTCGATATAGCGCGAACGCTAAACGGTTAAGCATTTCTATAGGGTTTCCAAACTCATATAAAAAAAATCAAATATCTTTCTTGTTAAAAATCAGATACAGATTTAGCCGCTCTGGACGGTAATCTGAGGAGGCCTGTAATGCATTGCACAGTGCTCTGGACGGTGGTCTGAGGAGGCCTGTAATGCACACAGTGCTCTAGACGGTGGTTTGCAGAGGCCTGTAATGCATTGCACAGTGCTCTGGACGGTGGTCTGAGGAGGCCTGTAATGCACACAGTGCTCTGGACGGTGGTTTGCAGAGACCTGTAATGCTGCACAGTGCTTTGGACAGTGGCTGTAATGCTACACAGTGCTATGGATGGTGGCTGTAATGTTACACCGTGCTTTGGACAGTGGTCTGAGGAGGCCTGTAATGCTGCACAGTGCTCTAGATGGTGATATGAGAGGCCTTTAATGCTGCAGTGCTCTGGATGGTGGTCTGAGGGGAGCCTGTAATGCACTGTGCTCTGGGATGGTGGTCTGACTCTGAGAGGCCTGTAATGCTGCACAGTGCTGGATGGTGGTTTCAGGTCCGAGGGATCGCCTGTAATGCATACTGCCCTGGATGCCAGTGGTCAGAGGAGGCCTGTAATCCACACACAGTGCTCTGGACGGATGGTCTGAGGGGAGGCTCCAGGCCTGTAATTGTAATGTACACACTCACAGTGCTCTCGTCTGCTCTGCTCTTGACGGCCATCATTGTTGTGATTGAGTTGGGAGTGGGACTGAGACGCTCGTCGGGAGGCTACACAGTGCTGCTTTGGACGGTCATCTGAGGACTCGGAGGAAGCCTGTCATGATGGATGCACAGTGCTGCTAAGCGATGCGTGCTCTGGACTCAACTCGCTTGCTTACTGGGAGCGGAAGCAGGTAGAGCTCTGTGGAAACTGGAAATTTCGAGGGTAAACATCCCTGCCTCACATTTTTGTTTCGTTTGTTAACGAAAATGGAATTGATTTTCATCATAGTTTTCGTCAGTGGACGAAAATGTGTTGTACTTTTCGTTTCGTTGTCGTCACTGTAAAAATGCCACTGACGAAAACTTTGACAAACGTTTTCGTTGACGAAATTAACACTGCTGTCTGGCAGACACCCTGTGAGCTCTTCTAGAACAACCAGATCTTCTATCTCAAGGACCGGTTTACCACCATGCTTCTCGGTCACTGGCATTAACGGCATGGCTGTTGAAGCCCAAGCCTTGAGAGACAGGGGTATTTCTGATCCTATAATTCCCACACTATTCGAAGCTAACCCATCTACTTCCCCCAAGGTTTATCATAAGAAGAAGGCATTATTTTTCTGGTGTGGGAAAAGAAGTTTTCACACCCAAAAATAATCTGTGGGAAGAATCCTAGCTTTCTACATTCAGGCCTGGTTTAGCTTTTGACCCTGAGGGAATCTTGGACCTCGCAAACTTGTGTTCATTACAGTGGTAGTAAACCTGAAAAAAAGAAAAAAAAAATCTTCTCCCTGCAAGTGCATGATGTGCTAATAGTCTTTTTATATGTCGGCCTGTTTTGTTACTGTTGGTTGCTCATAAATTGGTGTCAGGACACCATTGGGAATAAAAATGAGCATGTGCTGAGGAAAAGACCTGTCAAAGTTGCCAATACTAAACATGGCCATGCTCGTTTGCACAGAAGTGCATGCATTAGCACAGACGTGCACATCAGCATGGTTGTGCGCTCTGGCTCGCATTCATGCACATCTGCTGCCAGGACTGGCACCAACGCCCTAGTGTGCTGGATGATCTTCATCTCCCAGTACTCCTTGCTCCTGTGTATCCTGTATTCCTTGGACCTCCTGTTACTGACCTGGCTTGTCTCTGGACTCTCCTGCTGCCATATTCCTGGTTTGACTCCAGCTCTCTAAGCCTCTTCTACCCAACTGTGCATGACCCTGGCCTGTCACCTGACTACTCTTCTACCTGCTCCCTTGGATTGCTGGGTATGACCTTGTTCCTGACCACACTCCTGCCCACTCTCAGGCTTGCCTTTCCATTTATGACCTCAGCTTCCATCCTGACTATGCTTCCTCTGTCTGGCCCTGCCAGTGTGGCTACGCCACCACCTCGAGTGCCATCTTGATAGTGGCCACTGCCTTGGTCCCGCTACTTCTCCAAGAGCAACAGGGGTCCTGCCATCAGTCCTATCAGACCAGCTGACAACTATTCGTTGAATTCTGCTTCTAGCAACTAGCAGCAGAGCTACCTAAAAGGCACCCGTGCTTCTTTGGGCCTTGCAGTTCCTGTTCTCACCTCAGGGGTGCTCGGCACTCAGTCGCAAGGTAAGCCCTGTCGTCAAGTCTGCCTCCAATTAGGTACGTGACAGTTGAATTGCTTTTGGACCTATCAGTTGTCTCTGAATAACTAAATCCTGTGTCCCTTAATGAATGCAAAAGAAAAAAAAGGATTTTTGTACTTCTATGTTTCTTGGAGTTTATCAAGGGACACGGTTATGTATTGGTGATCTATGCTTAGTACTGTGAAATGCCAAGGAAAAAACTGCACTGCTTCAAGTTCCTAAAACATCCTCTTGGGAAGTCCACTGTTATGGGTGTAGGCCACAAATAGCTGAATCTTGCACACATACAATATTTTATATTTGATAAAAAATTGACAATTTGGATTTTTTTAGGGCTGAACATAAAAAGGAACCCTTACAAAAACACTAAACATACACTACTCAGCATAAATTGGCACACCCCAATACATTTTTCAGAAAACCTTTACCTTCCTTTCAGAATCTATGAAGGTAATTCTTTCCAATGGCACAATACGGTGTACACTGCAGAGGAATGGCATGCATGGGTGTCATCCATGAAGGAAGCCTCTCCTAAAGCCTATGCACAAAAAAGCCTGCCTAAAATTTGCCTGGGCCCATGCTGAAAACAACTACTGGGATTCTGTATTCTGGAGTGACGAGACCAAGATAAATGTTTTTGGAACTGATGGCTTCAAAACTTTATGGCATCGCAAAGGTGAGGAGTACAAAGAAAAATGCATGGTGCCTACATTGCAACATGGTGGTGGTAGTGTCCTTCTGTGGGGCTGCATGAGCGCTGCTGATGTTGGGGAGCTTCATTTCATTAATGGTATCATGAATTCACAGATGTACAGCTCTATATTGAAAGAGAAGATGCTACCATCACTCCGTGCCCTTGGTCTTCGAGCACTTTTCCAACATGACAATGATTCAATACACACATCTAAGGCCACTTTTGCACTTCTGAAGAAGAACAGGGTGAAAGTAATTCAGTGGCCAAGTATGTCTCCTGATCTGAACCCAATCGAACACCTATAGGGAATTCTAAAGAGGCAAGTTGAGCATCACTCTCCATCCAGCATCCAGGCTCTAAAATAGATCGTTCTTAAAGAATGGAAAAGATGTTGCAATATATCGCCAACTTGTTCATTCCATGCCTAGAAGACTTGGTGCTGTCCTTGCAAATCGTGGAGGTCATACGAAATACTAGATGTAGTAGTTTTTGTTGTGGGGTATAATTTACATCAACTAATTTGAGTAAAACTGAAGATTTTCTAATCTAAGTAATAGTATTAAACTTACTTTCATGTAATGAGCTAAACAAATGTTCTATAAAACTCTGTTTTGTCAAAATTTTGTAAATTGTTTTTGTGTTCATTCAGATATTGATTAAAATCTTGCTTTTCAAAAGGAGTGTACTAATTTATGCTAAGCAGTGTATATGTTTCCAGTTAAAAATAACTTCCATTAGTAGATGGTTAAAAATAGTCCTCAGGTAACACCCTATATTAATAATTTGCAATTTACTAGTCTGTAACAAACCATGAAAAATGCCTTATATTTAATGCAAAAAATTGTGTCAAATGTGTGACAATCGCCGCCAAACAGAGAAATCTAACTACAGCTGCCTGGTTACAATGAACTACAAACAGCAACGCTATACTCACCTATCACCTTGATTCTGTTTAACTTTCCTCGTCTTTGTAACTTCATATGAAAAACCTGTTTGGAGATGTATGACTGGAATCTAGGAAATCTAACGCACTGACACAATATGCAAATGTAAACCCATTGAGGAAATCTTATTGGACAGGGAGGAGACATTAGTTCCGGAGTCATTCTTGGCTGCGTTCTCCAGCTATTGTACTTCTGCTTTGTGGCAATACACTCATTGTCAGCTAAGAGTTTGTAGCATGACTAGGATACTGAGCAGGGAAATGAAGTTTCACCATTTCCAGTAAGACATTGGAGGCTGAAATAAAGGTAAGATGCTTCCTTTAATAAATTCCATATGTGCTATACTGTTTGTATGTTATCCAGAGATCAATCATAATGTTAACAGGTAGACTATTAGAAACTAGGCATTCACTCTATGATCAACTTCTATCCATACTAAAGGTGTCTGAGTATTACAGCTTGATGGTACAAAGTACTTTTTTAGTTGTAATTGTGCCCGCTGTTATTTGAATGGTAACTCTACTTTTGTGGTAAATAAAAATAGCAAATAAAAAAAAAAAGACATTGCTACAGAAGCCAAAATTTAATCGAAAATTACCTTTCCTTTTCAACCAGCAGTGCTGTCATTTTCAGTAAAATTTAATGCAATATGGCATCTTGGGGGCATTTCATACACAGTTGGTGTAATTTTCTGCTTGTGTGATTGGCTTACCGATTTTTCCTGTCTGCACTAAGATACAAGTCAGATTTTAGGCATCCTCTGCAACATCAATTTCATTTTTGGTGAGATACTCCCAAAGGGTTCTAAAGGAATGCTGAAACTGCAACTTTCCTTATTAGAGCACTGCAAGTACATCAGCTAATTAATAATGAAAAAAGTCACTCCCATTCAAATTCACTCTGCACATTGGTACAATCAAAGAAATAGCTATTTCTTCAGAGCAGAAATAAGTAGGCATCTGCCACAAGCTTTGTTAAAATTCATGCAATGTACAAGGATCACACGGGGGGGGGGTTGTTTTTGCTTTTTTCATAACAAAGTGGAGTTACTTTTTTAAAATAGAACATTGACTGGCTGTGTTTTAAAAAATATTATATTAAGTATGATCACATTTGCTTTCGTAGTTGTAATTAGACAAATGTGCAAGTTTTTCTGTGGCAGACTATAGACTGGTTAATATGTGTTTTAGGATTTTATAATTTGATTAATATATTTTAAATACAGTCCTCTTTTGAAGAGCCACAAAAGTTCACCTCTTCCAGAAAATAGCCCGATGCAATCAAGCAGTTCCAGTAGGTAATAAAAAAAAATGTGCAGCTTTGCAAAATGATCATTATTATCATACCTGTAGTCCATTTGGGCCCCAAAAGCCCAGCTGAAAATCTCCCAGTTGGCAATCCCCAGATCCTGCCTTGTTACAAGGGCATGAAAAACATTGGACACAGCCCACGTTCACATTGGGCCGATTTGGATTGCGATTTGACATGTCATATTGCCGGCAATGGCACAGTCCAAAACGGTGAGACATCTGTGCATGAACCCGCACAGATATCTGTCAAATCATCCACTGACAATCAGTTCAGCTGAACTCGCATGATTTATAACCCTCATCAGTGTGAACCTGAGCTCACTCTCGACATTACAGGAGCGAAAATCAAAGGATTTTAAATCCTAGCAACAAGACATGACATGATTGCTTTTTTTTTTTTTCAGCCAGGCTTCCAGAGGGTCCCAAATGATCTACAGGCATGACAGTAAAATTAAATGAACACAAAGCTCTACAGTTTTTTTTATAATACCCACTGGGGCCTCTTGACTGCATAGGCTAGCTTCTGGGAAAGGTGAACTTAGTCTTTAAAGTGAAATAGTTGAATATATCCAAGAACTACTTTTTTTGCTTTAATTCTTTATTATAGAGGAGTTTCATAAAAACAGGCAACAAATTACAGGGTTGCAATATTCATGTGTCAAAGCAGCCCACATTAGCCGCCATAAATGAGTTGCAGAACCAGATAAACAACACTCTGTATTTTAACCGCTGTACATGCAGACCTACTATAGACATCAAGTCAGATCCATATCCTTCCTGTCTGAACATCAGAATTCCGCCCCCCTCCTCCTTCCCCCCACCACGTGCCATTCAGAAAGCGCAGCACTGCATGCGCAGTAGGGAATCGGCTGTGAAGCTGCAACGCTTCACTGATGGTTTCCCTTACAGGCTATGGAGGTGGCAGCACTTAAGAGCCAATGGAAACATCGGCTGGGGTGCCGACATCACTGGATTCCAGGACAGGTAAGTGTCCTAATATTAAAAGTCAGCAGCTAAAGTATGTGTAGCTGCTGACTTTTTAATTTTTCTGTGGGGGGGGGGGGGCTGGAGTATCGCTTTAAGTAAAAGCAGACAGCTAAGAAACTGTATAGACTTGCTGGACGGGAAGTTACTGTAACTTTCTCAAACTGTTTACATACATTAAATATCTTATGTTTTCACAGAACCTTGTACCTATTCATTTTTGAGGGTTCCTAACAGCTCTAAGAAATACAACTCTTTCATTTTGTATTTATATCCCACACTACTATATCATTCAGAATTGAAACCTATACTAGGGATTTGTAAGAACTGTTACTAACAAAGCTATGAATTATAAAAGACAAGTTCTGGTTTTGTAAATGCATTAGCCAATCTATTGTCGTTTATGGCATTTCATCATCACTGGTTTATTGAAGAGATTACATGCTTCATTTAAAAGCGACATTGTTACCTTGCTCATTCAAGGCAAAATGACCATGTAGGCCCCACCTCTGACCATTATAGCAGGGCCATCTTTAATATTGATTGGACCCTGGGCAAAACTTTTCTTGGGCCCCCCCCCCCCCCATGCAGTTTTGCTCTCCACCTGCTCTGAGACATACAATAAATAGCAGCTAGACTTAAAATCAGTTTACTGAATCAGATCAGGCATCTATTGCGATTGGTTGCCAGAGGTTACAGTGTATCATTACCGCTCACTGACTGGTTGCCAAAGGTACAGAACACATTACGGCTCACTGATTAGTTGCTAGAGGTACAGCGCATGATTTCTGCTTGTTGATTGGTTGCTAGAGATTACTGTGGATATGACCTCAGGGGGCCATGATATACATATGAATGCCACCGGCGCCGCTATTTACATATGAATGCCGGTAATGTAAACACAGGGTCTGCAGGTGAGTCATCTGTACACAACAATAGGGCAGAGCTGGGCAGCATTAGTAGCAGCATTTCACACTGAGATATTGGGACACAGCACGGGACTAAAACCTCAAGGGACGAGGGAATTTAAACCAGGATAGTTGGCAAGTATGAGGCAGCTGCTTTGGGCCCCACAACAATGACAGGGCCCAGGGCAGCTGCCCCTTTTGCCCTGCCTTAAAAACGGCCCTGCACTATAGTTGCCTCTTTAACACACTCCTGCTGCTCCTTCTGTGGCTGTCACTGCAAAATGTCTTGTAGTCTTGGTCATGGAAGAGCATGTGATTTCCTCCCATGATGCAGTGTGTGGGCCTAATAGCCAATCACTAGGCCTAAACACTGTCATTATGATGGAAGGGGTGATGCTGCTGCTCCTGCTGAGCTCTAACACCAGTTGACATCATGTGTATTTTGGTGGTGGTTGCAAAAGTAGGAACATGTGAGGATCCCTGGAGAGGTAAATGTAAAGTGGTCAGAGGATAGGCTTTACACAGACACTGGCACTTTTGCTTTGAGTTAGGTGACTGTCTCTTCAATTTTTCTTGAAAACATTCCAAATTTACAAAAGTAGATACAGTATCAATGATAAAATAGGTACAGAAGTGCAACAAAACTGTCAAAATATCTAAAGTTTAGATATCAGTAGTGGCAAAAGTTGATAGGGTGGGATGTGAAAATGTATTGCTTCACTGTAGCAGGCTAACCTTAGATGTGGGCAGGGCTTTTTTTCTGCCGGAACGGCGTTCCGCCACCTCTGGCAGCCCTGTTCTCTCCATCCAGTCACTGAACACAAAATGCAGTAGAGGAGGTTTTGGCACTACTCACTTCCTCCACCAGCTTCGGTGTCCTATTGTCAGGACATGTGTATATGTCAGTCAGGGCCCGAATCCCCACGCCGCGAGCGCCTAACCCTGCCCTGCCTCCCTGTCAGATGTGTGTAGCTCAGAGCCGAGTGAAGTGTTCGGCTGGAACTGCACTGTGTTGGAAAAAAGCCTGCATGTTCTAAATGGACCAATGATAGCTGTACCACAAGCTATGGAGAGGAGGTGAGTGCACGGAAAACTATGGAGGGAAAGGGCGAGTGGCATCTGCAGGGAAGGTGATAGCTGTGGACCGCAGTGGGGGAGAATTTGTGAAGAGGGGGGTGAAGTTGTTAGAGCTGGAAAGGGGGAGAGGTTGTGCAAAGTGATGGCTGAGTAGTGGGGAGGGGGGCAGGAGGTACGGTGGCAAGAGCTGGTAAGGGGTGGTTGGCAGGTTGTTTGAAGGTGACAGGAGGTGAAAGTTGTGGATTGGGGTAATCTGTAGATGGAGGTGCAGTAGCAAAATGTGGAAGGGGATAGAGACAAGCTGTAGTTGTGGACTGGGAGTATAAGCTGTAAATGTGGAGCTGCAGAGTTGAGTTGTTGATAGGGGGTACAAAGGTGAGTTGTGGGGGGTGCTAAGATGACATGTGGATAGGGGTGCAGAATTGAGAAGGGACAGGGGATAGAAGAGGTGTGTTGCGGTTGGAGGGAAGAAGTGGTGCGCTGCAGACAGGGAGGAAGAAGTGGTGCGCTGCAGACAGGGGGGAGAGAAGTGGTGCGCTGCAGACGGGGGGAGAGAAGTGGTGCGCAGCAGACAGGGGGGGAGAGAAGTGGTGCGCAGCAGACAGGGGGGGAGAGAAGTGGTGCACAGCAGACAGGGGGGGAGAGAAGTGGTGCGCAGCAGACAGGGGGGAGAGAAGTGGTGCGCAGCAGACAGGGGGGAGAGAAGTGGTGCGCAGCAGACAGGGGGGAGAGAAGTGGTGCGCAGCAGACAGGGGGCAGAGAAGTGGTGCGCTGCAGACAGGGGGGAGAGAAGTGGTGCGCTGCAGACAGGGTGGAGAGAAGTGGTGCGCAGCAGACAGGGGGGAGAGAAGTGGTGCGCAGCAGACAGGGGGCAGAGAAGTGGTGCGCTGCAGACAGGGGGGAGAGAAGTGGTGCGCTGCAGACAGGGGGGAGAGAAGTGGTGCGCTGCGGACTGAGGGAAGAAAAGGGATTTTACATTTTAAGAAGTCAATCCAACCAAAAGGGATATTGTAGTTATAGGTATAGCCTAGTGGGTCGAGTCAGCCCCTTCCTATTTGTCTTGGATACCCTCAAAGTTAAATCTCGCCACCATCATTTTTGACTCTCTTCCCTTCCACCTTGTTTTGCGTGTCATTGTGTCTTCCAAAGGCCTCCTTTTTTTTTTTTTAAAGTAGAATTCCAAAGGCCTCCTGTTGCGTTCTACCTAATTTAAAATTAATATAAAATCTGACGGGGTAAGTGAAAATCCCTCATAATGGCCACAGCAGGAGCACAAGCATACACATCTCTTCACAAGATTTACATTGTCAATTTGGTTTAATGCTCCATCATCTACGAACAATGGAAAATACAAGTTTTGTTTTACTAACACTTTTTTTTTTTTTTACCCAGGCATGCTGTAAGTTTTCTCCAGAAATAGTGGCATAATATACTGAACATCAGAGCCATATCTATAGACAAATACTATATTAATGACTCTTGTTTACAAGAGGGAAACAAGGAACTATTGCATAATAACTTATGGCGCTGCCTGATGTTTGCAAGTCATATGACAGATTCAAGCATGATGATTAGACTGCGCAGAAGTAAAATAGAAAGGCCAGCAAAAGCTGATAATGTATGTTATAGCACCCAGTGAATTTTTTTTATTTTTTTTAGCATGCTTAAAATGTCATGTGACAGAGAAGCAGTTGTTTCTGGACTGTAAAAAAAAAAAGGAAAGTATACCTTTACAACAATGTGCCTACAACAATGTGTTATCTGAGGTATAGAGAAAAGTACAATAATTCCTTGATGATTATTCTTGGTGAGGGCTGCCCTTATTTGCCCACACTTCTTATAAATATATATTGGCTAAAGGTGGTGCCCAATGGCAGACAGAATTAAAACATTCTCAGCATCCAACTAGGAAATGAAGAGGTGCCTTATTTTGATCTAATCTGCCAGCTGGCCAGTGAACACCAACCCTGACTCAATTTTATACATTAATATAGTGGTTGTTCAGGACTGAAGATATTATTGGATGGGAGCTGCATGTATAAGGCTACCCCTTCGATTGTTCCTCACACAATTTGTGCAGTTTGCCCCTGTCAAGACTGCCATAGCTGTAAGTGACCAAGTCTGTTACCAATAAGGTTGACTCTTGGCAAGAAGAAGAGTTTTCAAGCTGTAAAACTAAGAGTACCCTAAAAGATGCATGTTTTTTTTCCAAAATAGATCTACAGTATAGCTAACTGGTAAAGTGTACAACGAGATGGACAAATCACTACCGTATTTTCCGGCGTATAAGACTGGGCGTATAAGACTGGGCGTATAAGACGACCCCCAACTTTTCCAGTTAAAATCTAGAGTTTGGGATATACTCGCCGTATAAGACTACCCCTCTTCCAACGGACACCAAATAAAAATTTAAAAAACCTCAGATTTGATTTCAATATGGTAATTTTAATTAAAATGCTTATGACATGCAGGTACTTAGCAGGGAAATTGTCACTTATAAACATAAGGCTGTTTGTCATCAAACATGTAAACATAAAACAGTGCAAGTGGATTAAACTTTTCATAATTCACTTTAAAGCTGAAAGGAAGGATAAGACAATAAACCCATGGGGGCTGCCATGCTGTTTGTTTTCTAAGCTGTCAACCAAACTGGAACTGATGAGGATAGGAGGAAGATGACAAACAAAAGAGAGAAAGCAAGGGTCGGGCAAGTCCCTGGCGAGTTAGCAACGCCCATCATAACTGCAAGCTACCGTATTTTTACAGATTTTGCTGGCGTGACAGTTTCCCTTTAAAAGCCTTCAAAATCTATTTGTTTGTCATCTGACATCATAAGTACATCAATGACATCTTGTGATACATTTGTAAGGCAGTCATCATATGGATCGAATTCTGTATCAGATGGTGTGGTCTCAGCTTCCTCTTCTTCGGCTTCCTCTTCCTCATCTTGCCACACCATACCATCTAATGAATTTGATATGCCACACTTTTTGAAAGACTTGATTACAGTTTCTGCATCAATATCATTCCAGGCTTTTATGACAAACTTGCACAAAACATCCAACTGTGGAGCACGCATGTTTCCTCCTTTTTGTAAATGACTTTTCGCCGCTAACCATCCATTCATTCCACTGTTCTCGAATGCGGTCTTTAAATGGCTTGTTTAGGCACACATCCAACGATGTCAGTCCTCCAGGAATAACTGCCGCATCTGAGTTTAGTCTTGCAAGCCTTTGCTTGGTGCTGGGAGTTAAATGAGCCCTGAACATATCCCACACCAGTACACTACGTTTTTGAATAAGTCCTCCTGGTCGCCTGCTCCATACATTATCAAGCCATAGCCATTATCAAGCCAAAGAAAAACAATGCCAAAACTCAAGATCATGAAGGGGTAACCTTCTTCATCCATCCAGCCTTTTTCATTCACATGAACAAAACAACCAACAGGGAACTTGAGTTTTGCCATTGTTTTTCTTTTAAAAATAACCATTGGTCTCAGTTTGGCGCCATCAGCTGTGCATCCTAGTACCACTGTAAAACTGGACTTCTCATGTCCTGTTGTTTTAATTAAAATAGTTTTTCACCTTGATGGACAGTTTTTTATTTCCAACCATATCAAAATTCATTGGAGTTTCATCCATATTTCCAATACTACTTAACGCATAGCCATGTTTAGTGCGCTGTTGTATAACGTATTGATGGAAACTATTTACTTTGCTATCAAGATCTGCAGGCAATTTTGGGGAAATTTTCGTCTTTTGCCTCAGTACCATATTATGCCTTCCAATGAATCTAGTACACCAGGATACAGTGCCCTTAAATATGTTGGTGTGATCTATTTTATTTTGGCGATGCTCATTCACCATGTCTGCGACATGTTTTTCAAGTTCTGGCCAATGTGGGGTGCCCCTTCTCAATGCACCCTTGGCATACTCTTTAATGCTTTTTCATTTGCTTTCCAGTCCTGAACCATCTTTTCTGTTACTTCATACTGTCTTGCAGCAGCTCAGTTGTTATGTTCCATGGCAAAGTTTACAACTTTAAGTTTGAAACTTAAACTTATGGCTTCATATTTCTTTCTTCTTGCTGGTGGAGCCATGGTGGGGTTTTGACTGCTGGACATTTGTATGCTGTACTGTATGGTATGTACGATACTGGTGCTGTACTGTATGTACAGGTATAGATACTGGTGCTGTACTGTATGTACAGGTATAGATACTGGTGCTGTACTGTATGTACAGGTATAGATACCGTACTGGTGCTGTACTCTAGATACTGGTGCTGTACTGTATGTACAGGTATAGATACTGGTGCTGTACTGTATGTGATATAACAGCCACCTTACCAGCAATTTGCTGGTTGTAAACAAATTAGCTCTCCCTGCCTGCCTAACTAACGCAAACACACCGCTTTCACCTGTCTGGCCCGCCCTTGTATCCTATTACCGTACCTCTGCCTCTCAGATCTCGCACATGCGCGCCTGCGCCGCTTCACTCCAGTCCTCAGGAGCGAAAGATCTGAGTCAGAGAAAGAGGTATGGTAATAGGATAGGGCGGGCCAGATGGGTTAAAGAGGCGTGTTTTTCTGGGCTGCTCTGTCTTTTTTTCCGGGCATCCTGGACGCCTGCAGCTTGCGCACTACTTGTAGCATGCATACAGGGCGGATGCGACGGCGGCCGCGGCATTTTGGAGCTCTCTCCACGGCGACCACAGAGTCTCCAGTCCGCCCTATAAGACGACACCCGGCGTATAAGACGACTTTTGAGAAGATTTTCCCGGGTTAGAAAGTCGTCTTATTATTCTCCCTAAATTTCTCTACCCTCTACAAGCACTTCCAATAAATATTCCAGTAAAATATTTTAAACAATGCCAAAAGTAAATTTTTTAAGTTTATATGGGCAAATCAGCAACCTTGATTACAACGTAAACAATTGACACTTCCCAAGAGTCAGGGAGGATTGGCAGTACCTGATATATGCAAGTACTATCAGGCCATACATTTAGGTAGGGTAATCGACTGGAGTAGGCATAAGGACTTTAAACTGTGGGTACAGATTGAGTACGCACAGTCGCACATCCCACTGAGGAGAACACCATGGTGCTGTACACACTTACCTAAGGAGCTGGTTAAACACCCCTTAATAGGGAATACGATTAAAATTTGTGCAAAGTTACTTCCAACTATGGGTATAGCGCCAGAGACTTCTCCTCTATATCCCATATTAGAAAATCCCCTTTTTCCACCGGGGTTAGACAGGGCCTTTAAGTATTTATTAGACATGGGTCTTACACAAGCCTCTAGTTATATAAAGGAGGGAGAATGGCGAACCATATCGGAGTTGATGGATAAAGAGGACACATATAGACTGAGATTTTGGAGTGCGCTCCAAATTGTCCACTTTCTTAATACACTCCCACCCCCGGAGGGGTTTAATAGACCCCTCACTACTTTCAAAAAATTATGCTCGGCAACGGGAGTAATGCCTCACGCGTTATCAGTTAACTATGGCCTATTAATGGCAATAGGGGAAATAGATTCCTTGAGATGTATCAATGAATGGGAACAAGAGCTGGGAGAAAATTTTAATATAACACAAATACAACAAATCTTTAAGTTCACGCATGAATCGTCGATCTGTGTGAAAACACAAGAGACGAACTTTAAAATTCTGACACGGTGGTATAGAACACCAGATAAACTGAAAAAAATGTACCCCAACCTCTCAGATCGATGTTGGAGATGCCAGAGGGATAAAGGTACTCTGTTACATATTTTTTGGGAGTGTCCTAAACTAAACAACTTCTGGACAGAAGTTAGATGTATTGTTTAAATATTTACAGACCACACAATTCCAAATGACCCAGCTCTTTTTCTCCTTCATGTTTCCCATATACCAGAAAAGGTATACAAGGAATCTATAATCTGTCACCTTTTAGATGCTGCTAAGGCGTGTGTTCCACAGAGGTGGAAGTCGGAATTACCTCCGACGATAGGGATGTGGCTTTGCAAAGTGAAGGAGATTAGCAAACTGGAAGACTTGGTTCTTTCAGCACGATCTCAAGGAGAGAAATACTCCAAGACCTGGCGATCCTGGAACACCTTTATGGCCTCGGAGGAAGGAAGCACCCTCCTAGAAGAAGATTAGAAGTAAGACCACTTTTATTATTACGATTATAAACATACTAAAGTGATAGGCAGACTCAGGAAAGATCTCCATGGAAATATTTTTTTATTTTTATTTTTTTTTCCTTTTCCTTTTTGGGGGTTTCTTGGGCGTGGTGATGCTTCTTGATTTATTTTGTATCAAAAGATAAATAAACTAGACGAGTGGTACGGGTCCGGGGCACAGGGATGTGTAGAGAGGATTCTGTAAGGAGTAGAGATATCTGAACCAGATGACTCAATTCGATATAGGGTTTTCATAAAGTAAAGCTTAAAAGAGTTGTGAATTGATTGCTGAAGATTATTAATTTTTATTATTGTATACCCCCAGACTTTTGTGTATGCCCCTGTATGTGTACTACTGTGTTTGAATAAAGAAAATAATTGAAAAAAAAAAAAAGTTGTCTTATACGCCGGAAAATACGGTATATACTGTGCATCAAATACAAAATTTCCCCACCACTTAGCCATGTTAGCCAGCAAAAGAAGCCTAAATAAGGTACCTGGTTGCACACATTTTGACATTTATGAGAAAGCCACACATCAGTCAAGGTACCTTCTCTGTACATTGTGGTCCCTACTTTAACATGTTCTCTATCTAAGTCCGTCGGAAATTACGACAGAAAAAGTCAGATGGGGCATACAAAAGCTCCCATCTGACTTTTTCTGTCGGAAATTCTGACCTTGTGTACGCGACATTAGTGAATGGGCAAATTGGCAAATTATATTTTATTACATTGTGTAATCCCCCTAGTATTATGAGAAGATCATTGTTTTTATATATTACTACTGTTATTTTTGACTTGTAAAAATATATACATAATTTAGGAATAAAGCACCTTTTTAAAGAGTTTTTTTTATGCATATAGTATATACTATAGTTGTCTTACTTAATGGCACCTTAAAAGTCCCACATGTTTGTATTTGTCCTGGTTTTCTGTGGTACCAGGTGATCTCTGATCACTCCTTTTTCTTTTGATAATGTACATGTACATAGAGGCTATGCAGATACCTAATATGTATATAATAAAATATAATTGTTTCTTTTAGAACATCATCATGGGAGCACAGAATTCAAAGCCTGCACATAAGAAACAATCACGGGTGGTGATGATGGGACTTGACTTTTCTGGAAAATCCACTATTTTATATAAACTTAAACTAAATCAGACAGTAGAGACCTTTCCAACAGTTGGGTTCAATGTGGAGTCCCTGGAAGTAGCTAAAAATGTTTTTATTACTGTATGGGATGTAGGAGGTCAAGACAAGCTGCGCCCCAACTGGAAAGAGTACTTGGAGGACACGGATGTTCTCATCTATGTGGTGGACAGCAGTGATAAAGCCAGGATTCCAGACGCCACAGCGGAATTGCTGACTGTGTTGAACAATGTAAATATGGCTGGCATTCCTTTCTTGGTTATGGCCAACAAACAGGATGTACCCGATGCCCTGTCTACTGAAGAGCTTGTAAATATGCTTAAACTGGAAAATTACGATGATCGACCCTGGGAAATAGAAGGCTGTAGCGCATACACTGGAGAAGGATTGATGGATTCTGTTAATGCAGTTTTACGTCTTTTAAAAAAAACTCGTGACCTATAAGTGCCTATGAATTCTGTTCTAGGATCCTATAAAATTGGTTTTCATAAAAGGACAAACTTTTCAATTGTGGTTTACATGTCAGCCTGTCCCATTTATTGTAAATTAAGTTATTATTCATTAACATTTCATCAGACAGTGAAAATACACCTGTGCGCAGATGTTGGTCATTTTCAGATTCAAAATACTTTATTGATCCCCAGGGGAAGTTATTTATTAGGTTACAATATAATTTACATATTGTCAGAACCTCAAATAGGATGACTTTCTAACCATATCAGTTTATAGGTCTCATGATGATCTGCGAATATCTATATGAGCACCAGGCAACAGTATTTCTTATTCCTATACATGAGCTGAAAGATTGGCAAGGGTCATTAAAGCCGAACTCCAGGCACATATGAAAACACCATTTAAAGTGGAACTAAAGTTAAAAAAAATCTAGCCGGTACAGGTTTGTTTTTCTTTTGTTTTTTTTTGTGGATTACTTTTTACGTTTCTTCTGCCCAAAAAAATCCTTTACTGGTCTTTTTTTTTTTTTGTAAAGTGCTTTAGGGCATTAAATTATGAAGTATAGGAGCTGAGTGGCAGAATAAAGTAATTTCAGTAATTTCAGCGTGCATGCACAGACGTTACATCATTGGTGGCCACCCAATGGCCGAATAAAAGAAGAGGCTAGAACAATAGCAGGAGAAGATTCTACCTCTTTACAAAACTCTGGTTCAGCCTCATCTTGAGTATGCCATCCAATTCTGGTCACCAGAAGGGGACTGGGAGGACCTCAGTTATGAGGAATGATTACAAACATTAACTTAAATTCTTGGAGAAGAGACACCTATGCTTTTTAAAAAAAATTTTGGTGCGTTTTCAGTTTTGCAGAAACACACTACAGTCCATTTTACATGGTTTCCTATGGGTCACGTTCACATCTGTGCATTTTATGGAAAGAGCCAGGGACTTTTTTTTCTGGTTTTTGGTCCCATAGACTACAATGGATCAAAAATGTGTATTGAAAAATGCAAACTGCAACCTGTATAGGTGTGAATCAGGCCTTAAAAGGACACGTGGCCACTCAATGCAGTTGGATGCGAAGCGGTTTAACCTTAAATGGTGTAGGGTTGTTTTTTTTTTTTACTGTTAGAGCAGGAAAAATGTGGAACTCCCTTCCACAATCAGTGTAAGTTTCAGCAGTTAGTGTCACCAATTTAAAAAACACTTTTAGATGGCCATCTTACTGAACACAATATACAGTGATATGTATATTGGATATAAGTGGTACCAACGAACAGACCAGAGTTCTTTTTCAACCTTATCAACTATAAAGAACTAAAACTAAAAAAGGTGGTGGGGAGCCCAGACCCTGCAAACTCGGAAGCAAGTCTGCCTGTACATACTTGTCATAATGGCAAATTCGGCTGCACTCTTCCGCTAACATTAAGCTTCAATGAATTATGTGTTCCCTTAAAGAGTAGCTATTTTTTTTCCTAATTGCACATTGTCATCCACACATGTGCAGCTCAGTATACAATTTCTGGTGCCAGAGTGAAATAACTCCCGTGTGTATATGCAGGAGTTACTGGATAGCCAATCATGATCTCTCAAGAGGCCAAAATTAGAAAAAGTCCAGTAGCATATGTCAGCGGAAAGAGGGGGAGCTGCAAACATCACACCCCAACACTTTGGGAGGTAGGTGTGCCATAATGTGCAAGTATTCTGTGCATGCATACACATTATGACAAAAGTCCTGGGGGCTAAAAATTCCTTAAGGTCCACTTTAAAAATAATTAACTGTATTTTTACACACGACACGTAAGAGTACCTGCAGCCTTGCCCCTTTATGACCGCCAAACACATGTACGGCAGGACAAGGGTGGGCTTTAAGGTCCACATGCTGCATATATGTGTCATTGGGCAGCTGGTGTTTGTGTTGAGAGTGTGCTCACTGCAATGCTCTCAGCACAAAGACTGAACTGTCAAAGACCGCTCTCGGTCCGGGGTAAAGATCAGTAGCCAGCAGGACCTGCTTCCAGGCCTGTGACCATTCTGCCATGTTTCAATGGATGACGGGAAGCAGCAGGGATAGGAAGGGGTCAATATCTGCATCTTTGCATCCACACACAGCAAACAGGCTTTGCTGTATGCACATGTGCTGACAGGGGGAGCAAGCAGAGTTGCTGAATCTACAAGATCCATCTTGCTGTTTGTTTCTTCATTCTCCAGGAGGGTCAGTGACATTACTTTATTCCTTAACTGTAGCTGGAAAAGTGGTGCCACCCTCTTGACTGTGCTGTCAGGTAGAGGTATGTGAATCAGAAAAGCTGGACAGAAATACAAATCTTTTTTCAGGGGAGACAATTCACATATGTGTGTTTTCAACTGTGTATTTACCTGTTTGGAGTTCTGCTTTAATATCTGGATATATCTTGCTATAAATATGTATGTACTGTATTGCAGTCTTGCACTATAAATACAGATCTAAACTCACTCAACCAACATTAGCTATTTTTAATCCTTATGCTGCTAGCCTTAATAAAGTGGATTTTCACTGCATCTAAACACCACAAACCAAAAACACTGTTTAATTCATTTTTGGTATTTAAAGCAAACTCCCCCATCCATTAATGTCTCCATGCTTTTGTTTTGTTGAGAAACCACTTTAAAAAAACAACTCTGCAGCATTTCTGGCCATGGCCATCTTTAGTAAGGGCAAATGATTCATGTAGCATTTACTTCCTGGAATCAACTGCCCTTAGTTCAAGCATGCATGCAGGAGAGTGTGCATAGCTAAGAAAACCCCTCCACTCCTGAAGACTCTTGGGATGTATGACTTCACAAGAAACCAGGAAGTAACTGAAGAAATGTAAGGAAAATATATATTTACTTTACATCTACTTACTAATGCTAGCAGCATGAGGATTACAAATAATCAATGTCAATTGAGAGAGTGAAGTTCCACTTTAAATGGATAGGAAGGTGTATTATATTTTCTTGTTTTAAACTTTTTTTTTTTTTTTTACATTTCTTTAGTTGCTTCCTGGTTTCTGGCCTAGGCCAAAATTATGTCAGACATCCCAGGAGCCTCCTTCTGCATTTTCTTTTCTTTCATCTGCAGTAGAGGAGGAGGGTTTATCTCAGCTAAGCATGTCTTCCTGCCTGCATGCCTGAGCTAAGCGTAGATGGATTGCAGGAAGTAAATGCTACATGAATCATCTGCCCTTACTCAAGATGGCTGTGGCTAGACATGCTAGCTGGGTTTTTTCAAAGTTATTTCTCAAATAAAGCATGGAGACATGGCTGGATGGGTGAGTTTGATTTGAATATTAAAAAGTTTTTGGTTTGTAGTGCTCGAATACAGTTTAAATCCACTTTAGCTAGATTATGTACAGAGGCTAGAATAAATACAGCAGCCTCAAAAAACCAAACCTATGATTTGTTGACAATGCTTTTGTGTTTTTTTTACCACTCTTTTACCTTAGGCGTGTTACCTACTCCAAAACAAACTTTGCCTAAGTATACAGGGCGTACATGGCACACGATGAGTTTCTATCTGCATATGATGTCAGTTAAAGCAATCTAACAAATAAAAAAAGGTTAGCCCTTATCAGTCATAATTAACTTCTTCCCCTCTTAACTATTTGTTTTTGTTTTTTTATACTTTTCCACTGATTTTTTATTTATTTATCCCTTAAACCATTATTATCTAAACCAGTAATATCTAAGCTTAGTTTTTTTTTTTTTTTTTCCATTCATTTATTTATTTTTGTCAAATTAAAAACATGCACGGAATCTCAAAAAGTAGAATTTTTAACTATTATTGCCATGCTTTGTACTAAAAATATATTTTTAGTAGTATTCTAAACAGGACAAATTATTGTATATAATAAAAGATATAACTTATGTATACATTCTTCTTTTTTTTTTTTTAAATGGCAGTGGTCAAAGTAGAAAATAAGTGTGTTTTTAAAGTTTTCTTTATATACGTTTGTCTATAGATTGGATAAAGAATAAAATAATTTTGCAAGACAATGACACCAAAAGAAATCCATGTTTGCCCTAAAAAAAAAAAAGTCACTGTTGTTAGTGCTGCCTTTCTGCTGGCCATCTCTTTCATCAACTTCCTGGGTTCCCAGGATGCTTTGCGGCTTCTCCTCTGCTGTTTATTTTCAATTTTGAAAAAGGACTACATGTCCCATGGTACCTTCCTGCCTGCAAGCAGTGAATCCTGTACTGAATCCATAAACTTGAATTATTAGTAAAGTTATTGTTAAAAAAAACAGGCCCCTAGAAGAACTGTGCAAACTGCTTTTAGTCCATAGGGGGTATACAGGAGCTGAAAGATCATTTTATAGACAATTTATACAGTAGATTTCAGATGATTTTTCAGTACATGTGTGTCAGGTACAGTATAAATTCCAGTGTAATTTGTGCCAGTGGTGCCAAACTATAATATTTGCTAATATAATATTTAGAGGTGCCGCAAGCTGCATTGATCATAAAGTGAACTTATGAAGAGTGGCAGTGTATGCTACTTCATTCTGTATGCACCCCTGCCCCCCATAGTTCCTTGCTGATGGACAACGCAGGATAACACACTAATATGTGCTGTGGTTTGGTTCACTGCCAAAAAAATGCAGGTACTAATCTTGGACTATTGAGGTACGTTGCCAGCCCCTTTTGAATACCTAATGTGGTGCATGTTAATATGCAAAAAAATGTGCATGTTTTAATGCAACGTACTTTGTCGGGTATGTTTTGAACCTAACTAAAAATGGATATAAACCCTCTCCTATACCCAGTGAAGTGAACAGCCTCAGATTATACACAGAAATGAAACAAATCTTCCTACATAAGTTTTACTTGTATATCTGCTGTCTTTCACTTTCTACATTCTTTGTAAAGTGCAGGTCGTTTTAGAAATCTTGTTTCCTCATGCAGCAGTGGGAGGGGAGTCTGGGCTTACACTGTGAGAGCTGATTGGAGGAAAAGCACACCCCCCCCCCCCTCCACATAGGCAAAAGGAAGGAAGGAACATGCAGAGCTGCAGTGTGAATAGACAAGCTCTCTGCTTATCTACCTCTAAGCACCCTCCCCGACACAAATTTTCAGCTCATGTTATCTCATGTGTTGGAGAACCTGTCAGAAATGACTCTGCTGATATCAGAGGAAGCCACACTTAGAGCTTTGGAGAGAGATAAGTAAACACTACAGATATATATGCTTCGGTCAAATTTTCATAAATGGGGGTTTACAACCATTTCAAATATTTTTTGTTCATTTTGGATGGAGTTGGAAACATTTGTCTGGCGTTAAAGCCAGCCATACATGGATCGAAATTCAACAGGTTCAGTTGGGACTCTCCGAATTTCATTCTATGTATGGGCAGTGTGGTGATACAGAAGTCAATCTATCTAATAAAATAAAATAAAATTAATAATAAAAATGCCATAAACTATGCCCTATTTTGTAGACGCTATAACTTTTGCGCAAACCAATCAATATACGCTTATTGCTTATTTTACCAAAATATGTAGAAGAATACATATCAGCCTAAACTGAGGAAAAAATAGTTTTTTTTTTTTTATATATATATATATATATATATATATATATGTTTTTGGGGATGTTTATTATAGCAAAAAGTAAAAAAATGTGTTTTTTCAAAATTGTCACTCTTTTTTTTTTTTTGTTTATAGCGCAAAAAAAAAAAAAAAACTGCAGAGGTGATCAAATACTACCAAAAGAAAGCTCTATTTATGGGGGAAAAAAAGACGTAAATTTTGCTTGGGTGCAACGTCAAACGACTGCGCAGTTATCAGTTAAAGCGACGCAGTGCCGAATCGCAAAAAGTGCTCTGGTCAGGAAGGGGGTATCTTCCGGGGGTTAAGCAGTTACCACGCGTTTTTTTTTTTTTTTTTTCTTCTGGGATAAAGGTTTTACATGAACAGCTGACCATTGTAAGCATTCCTGTCCGTGGGAAATGGTTTGTCTCAACCCCCTAACTGCTTCAGTCAAAGGATCTAAAGGACCATTAAGGGCCCGTTCACACATAATGCTGTGACTGGCATTTTTCTGCACTTAAAGAATGCCAGTCACTGCTAGGGCACATGGAAAACCATTATGTTCTATGTGCCCCATTCTCACTACAACGCAGACTGCAGGTGTAGTGCAGTGAGGTGTGATAAAATGCTGACCAATTAGAGTTGCCACCTCATCCCTGACCAATGGGTATAAGAGGTGCAGAAGAACCCAGATTACATTAGTATGGGGTAACAGTGTTTTTTTTTTTTTTTGAAAGGGCAGCTCATTTCTGAAAGACACTTCTGAAACACTCACCTATGTCTAAGGGTATGGAATTTGCTATCGGTATAACAGAGAGGGCTGCAAAATCAGGTAGCAGCTGATATCCCTGGTGTACTGCTTGGTATAACAGTGGAACCTCGGTTTGCGAGTAACGCGGTTAACGAGCGTTTCGCAAAACGAGCACTGTATTTCTAAAAGTCCTAATTCGGTTTGCGAGTCTTGTCTCACGAAACGAGCATGATTCAGGCCAAAAGCGGTGTGTAGTACCGCTTTTGGCCTGAAGTGGGGGGGGGGGGGGGGGGGGGGGGGGGGGGGGGGGGGCGCCGGAGCCGAAAAGGGAGCAAAAACAGGAAATGAGGAAGCAGGTAGGGGAGGGTCTGGACACCCCTGTCATCCATGAGGCTCCACGCACCATAATGATGAAAATAATGAAAAATAGTAAATATAAATATATAAAAAAATATATATATATATATATATATATATATATATATATATATAAAAAGATAATAATTAAAAATAATAAGTCATAAAATCAAAAATCGATGTATATACATAAAATTAATTATGCACATATATACACATAGATATGTATATGTGTGTATTATATATTATGTATGTGTGTGTGTGTGTGTGTGTGTATGTATATATATATATATGTGTGTGTGTGTGTGTGTGTGTGTGTGTAATATATATATATATATATATATATATATAATTACACACACACACACACACACACACACACACACAGACTAGTATACATATAAAAATATAATAAGATATGTATATGCAAAGACACACACAACACCATGTCAAAGGGAGACATACAAAGAAAATTCTAAGTACTCAAAAATGATGAATTGCATATATATACAAAAGAAATCTCTATTTGTCTGTATATGCACAAAAAAAAAAAAAAAAAACAGGGGAGGAAACAACTGAAGTATATTAGATGACTGTATGAACTTCAAGTTCTTCATTCAACCCATTAGGTGAAAGAGTATTGAGCTTATATATCCACAGGGTTTCGCGTTGACATAAACGCAGAAATCTTTTGGTGTGGGTAAACTGAAGTGCATCAGTGTGAAAGCAGCCTTAGACCCCTTTCACACAATTGGTCCGACTCAATCGGACCCTCCATTCACCTCCTATGGAGCGACAGATGTAAACAGACTTGTGTCCGTTTACACCCGCCTACCTTCAATCCAATCTGCTATAAAAAAAAAACATCCCCTTCCATCTGGGCAGATCGGATCAGAGGACCTATATAGTAGAGTGGGCTGTGTCTGTGTCTGCTCTGCATATATAGAGTGGACACGGATCTGTCATCCACCTGTTCTGCTCATTGTGGTCCACGACCGGTTACCAAGTCGCTTAAGTGGCCCTCGATCTTTAAAAGGTTGGGCACCCCTGGTACAATCCCATTACCAACACACTAATCAGCCCAACTTTCACTTATTATATGTGAGTCAGTTTGCAATAGTAGTTAATCATTAATGACAACTTGGTTAGTATTTGTTTGGTAGTATCAGGAAGAAACTGATGAAATGTGAGAGTGTGGCACCCAATGTCTTGAATACTTGACAAGTAATGGGGACTCACCAAGTTACTATTTGAAATGGTTAAATCAGCAATCCAGCTCCTGAATGTTTGGCCACTGCAAGCACTTTTTTTTTTTATATTTTATGGGATATTGTAATACCATGGTGTTTTAACTGTTTTGTGCTTTAGAAAATAGAAATTGGTGGCACAAACATGAAGATCCGCCTTGAGCTGATGGCGGGGCCACACTACCTACCCCCCCCCCCCCTTATCCCCCTCCCTTTTTCTTTCTCCCACTTTCCCTACTTCGACTATCTCTATTCCTTCCTTCCATGTATAATTTGCACTGAGAATGGTATTACACTGTACCTGGTACATGATGGCACAAATGTATCTCTAATTAAGGACCTGAGGTCTGCGGTTTATATGCCTTTCATTAGCAGGTCTATACAGGTATAGTCGCTGCTTAAAAGAAAATAATGTACCAATGCACTACTGTTTTGTATGTTTACTTGCTTCTTGTTCAATAAAAAGTTAATTGAGAAAAAAAGAAAATAGAAATTGGAATAAGTACCCAGCTCTATCAATATCATCATTCACTTTGTTTATACTTCTGATATAATTTTAGTATACCAGTATATTCTATTGTAGTCTTTAACCACTTGCCAACTGCTACACCGGGTATTGGGTGTGAATGTGCGCCGGCGGCAGCTCGCTCATGCTGTGATTCTACACAGCAGGAGCTGATCAGTGGGTCCCCCTGGCCCAATGTCTGCTGGCACCCGCTGATCATTCGGTACACAGGCAGAATGGCATTCTGTCGGTAGGGAATGCATCGATCCTGTGTTCCTGCAAAGCAGGGACACAGATCTATGACTTCCCCTAGTAAAAGCACCTCCCCCACCACAGTAAAACATCAGTTAAAGCGGAACTTCAGTAATTTTTTCCAACTTTCTATTTATTAAATCTTCTTCCATTGTTGTTTTAACTTTGCATAGTAAAAAAATTTTTTCTGCCAGTAAACATCTTATATAGCCCACTTCCTGTTTCCTTTCTTGTAAAAATCCTAGGCTTATAACATGATGCACAGCTCTCTCTCTCTCTGCTGCAGAACTGGAGGTGTGCCTCTGTGTAAATCCAGGAAGTAAACATGCAACAGCTTCAGCTGCCCACAGTTAAAATGGATGCAGCCAGACTCAGTGGAGGGAGATTTCTGCAGCATATTTGGCAAGTACAGAATCGCAGTATATATAAAATAATATGCAAAGTGGTTGGAGGGAAGCTTCAGAATGGCAAAGATGTTTTTATTACAAATTATGTGAGCAGACTGCAGTTCCTCTATAAGCACACAGTTAACCCTTTGACCGCCCCTGATGTTAACCCCTTTCCCTGCCAGTTTCATTGGTACAGTGACTGCATATTTTTAGCACTGATTACTGTATTAGTGTTACTGGTTCCCCAAAAAGTGTCAGTGTCCAATATGTCTGCCGCAATATTACAGTCCCACTATAAGTCGATGATCACCGCCATTACTAGTAAAAAATAAAAATTGCATAAATATATCCCATAGTTTCTAGAAGCTATAACTTTTGCGCAAACCAATCGGTATAGGCTTATTGCCAATTTTTTTAACCAAAAATATGTAGCAGAATACATATTGGCCTAAATTGATGGCTATGTTTTATAGCAGAAAGGAAAAAATCTTTTTTCTTTTTTCAAAATTGTCGGTCGTTTTTTGTTTATAGCGCAAACAATAAAAAACACAGAGGTGATCAAATACCACCAAAATAAAGCTCTATTTGTGGAAAAAAATGTATTTGGGTACAGTGTCGTATGACAGCGCAATTGTCAGTTAAAGTAGCGCAGTGCCGTATAGCAAAAAATGGCCTGGTCAGGAAGGGGGTAAATCTTTTGGCGCTAAAGTGGTTAAAACAGTTCTTTGTTTTTTTGTTTTATATTATAGTTTGTACTAAAAAAATTCTCAGGACTTTTTATATATGTAGATACTTTTCATATAAATAGCACTGACTGTGTGAGAAAAAAAAAAGTTTGATTGGCTAATTATAAATTATATATGCAAGCTTGTCAGACATTACTCATGTCAAGCTCAGCATTTTTCAAGCATTTATAAAGGAGTAATAAAACCATGCAGGTATTCAATTAGAGAACGATGTGTGAGTGATAATAATGTTTCATTAAATGATTGTAAATTTGTTTAACCACTTGTCGACCAGCCACCGTCATTGTACTGCGGCAGGTTGGCTCGTTCCTGCAAATTTGCCGTCATTATACATCGGCTCTGGAACTCTGGCCAGTGGGGGAGAAAATCAGCGGGTGGGGCGGACTCGATGTTTACCGGCCACCCGCGATCGTTCCCCGCAGTGACAGAATGAGGATCTGCCTGTGTAAACAAGGCAGATCTCCGTTCTGACTGGGGAGATCACACAGATCCTGTCTTTCTGCTATGCAGGAAGACTGATCTGTGTGTTTCCCCTGGCAGCCCATCCAGTTAGAAAACACCTGCAAGTCAAAACATTTAACCCCTTGATCGCACCTGATGTTAACCCCTTCCCTGCCAGTGTCATTAGTACAATAACAGTGCATATTTTTAAAACTGATTACTGTAATAATGTCACTGGTTCCCAAAAAAGTGTCATTAATGTCAGGTGTCTGACCTGTCTGCCGCAAAGTAGCAGTCCTGCTAAAAATCGCAGATCACCGCCATTACTAGTAGAAAAAAAATAATAATAAAAATGCCATAAATCTATTCCCTATTTTGTAGATGCTATAACTTTTGCGCAAACCAATCAATATACGCTTATTGCGTTGTTTTTTTTTTTTTTTACCAAAAATATGTAGATGAATGTATCGGCCGAAACTGAGATTTTGTTTTTTTAATATTTATTATAGCAAAAAGTTAAAAATATAGCACAAAAAATAAAAATCACAGAGGTGATCACATAGCACCAAAAGAAAGCTCTGTTTGTGGGAAAAAAAGGACATCAATTTTGTTTGGGTACAGCGTCACACGACTGCGCAATTGTCAGTTAAAGCGATGCAATGCCGTATGGCAAAAAATGGCCTGGTCATTAACGGGGGAAATCCTTCCAGTCCTTAACCACTTCACACACATCGCCGATCCCCTATGTTGGTAATTTGACGGTATTTTCAGGAATGGCGTGCATTTCTCTTTAAGATAAAATTGGTCCCTGTGGTGGATTTGCCAAAAAATCACTTTTATCCGTGGCGGGAGAGGGACCTCCCGCCACGCTCCAGTCGTCTCCGCCTCTTAATGGAGCCTTCGGCATCGCATACTAGCACATTATGAAATGCTTACCTTAGAATGAAGCCCTTCCAGTGGTGCCCGCTCACCGCTGAGACAGCTGACATCTTCCCCCGGTGTTTCTTCCGGGTTCACAGGCTCCGGCACTGTGAGTGGCCAGAGCCGTGATGGCGTCACTCCCACGCGTCGCTGTTTCCGGCACGGCCCCTGAATGTCCGCCACAGGTAAAGCGTTGTTGTTTCCGGCACGGCCCCTGAAGGTTCGCCACCGTAAGCTGTGCCTTCAGAGCGCATGCGCCGATGATGTCATCAGCTGCATGCACTCTGAATATCTCATAAACGGTGCAAGTTTAGGTGATGATCACAGTACCTACAGGTAAATGGGTTGTAAACCCTCAGGGTTTTTCATCTTAATACATTCTATGCAGTAAGGTGAAAAACCCTCCTGTGATGCAGCTGCCCCCCAGATCCCCCCCCTTTTACTTACCTGAACCTGGTCTTTCTAGCGATGGGGACGAGCACACCAGCTCCAACCGGTGTCTTGGGTCCTCATTGGATTACGAGTGCTCCCAGGGACAGCGCTTCTCTAATGGGGCACTCGAGAAGAGGAGGGGCCAGGAGCGCCGCTGAGGGACCCCAGAAGAGGAGGATCAGGGCCCCTCTGTGCAAAACCAACTGCACAGAGGAGGTAAGTATGACATGTTTGTTCTAAATAAAATAAAAATAAAAAAACCTTTAGATATCCTTAAGCCTTATTATTGGCTTACTTTTAGGTAAGTGGTGTAACAGAGTTTATAACCCCATACAAAACTTAATAAATTGCAGCTCATCAATTCTTAGATGTGATGGCTGCATTCGTTTTTTTTTTCCCCCCCTGTTGATCAGGCCAGTAAATACGTTATTTTTCAACTTCCTCTAACAGACCAAGCTGTCTAGATAAAGTGTAGAGTGTAACACTGACGGGTGCTTACTATGGTTAACTTTTATTTATTTATGTAAAACCTTTATCCCAAAAGAAAAAAAAAATATTTGCTAAATAAATGTTAGCTGGAGTACCTCTTTAATTTGTAGGTCCATCTAAATGCGCTAGTCTAAAGGCCCATTCACTTGGGCCGACCGTCGGCTGAAATCAGCCGTTACAGTAGAAACTGGCTGACATTCGCCAATGTGTACAAGTCCTTGTTTGATAGAAGCCAATCTCACGAGCAGCTACTGTTAAACGAGCATGCTGGAAAACCAGCAGCCAATCGGCATCTGATCAGCGCTCTCAGCCAACGCCCCCCTGTCAGAGTACAATATATCTGCGGGGTGATCGCTCTGCTAACATCGAATAATTAGTACAGAGACCTCCTTAGAGACACTCTAAGCTAGGAAGTTTGTTATTCCATGTGAAATCACCACGTGAAAATAAAGGAAAAATGTCTAGTGTGTTATATCCATAGGTAATGGGGTCTGTATGATAAAAACAATATATATAGTATTATTATACAGGATTTATATAGCGCCAACAGTTTGCGCAGCGCTTTACAACATCGAAGAAGACAGTGCAATTACAATACACTACAGGTGGGATCAGAGGGCCCTGCTCATTAGAGCTTACAATCTATATATACCGGCATGTACATGTATACTCACCACTCACTTTATTAGGAACCCCTGCTCAATTGCTTGGTAACACAAATTGCTAATCAGTTAATCACGTGGCAGCTAGACTTGGTGAAGACGACTTGCTGAAGTTCAAACCGAGCATCAGAATGGAGAAGAAATGGGATTTAAGTGACTTTAAACATAGTATGGTTGGAGCCAGATGGGCTGGTCTGAGTATTTCAAAAACTGCTGATCTACTGGGATTTTCCCGCACAACCATCACTAGAGTTTACAGAGAATGGTCCGAAAAAAAGAGAAAATATCCAGTGAGCGACAGTTGTGTGGACAAAAATATCTTCTTGATCTTCTTTTATTTTTAGAACAAACATGTCATACTTGCCTCCTCTGTGAAGTTGGTTTTGCACAGAGTGGCCCCGATCCCCCTCTTCTGGGGTCCCTCAGCGGCGCTCCTGGCTCCGCTTCTCTAGTGCCCCATTAGAGAAGCGCTGTCCCTGGGGGCACTCGTGCGGGCGCACTCCTGTGTTCTGCTGCTGCGTCTATTGACACAGACAGCAGGACTCGGCCCCACCCCCCGGGTCCTGCATCATTTGATCTGATTGACAACAACGGGAGCCAATGGCTGCGCTGCTATAAATCTATCCAATCAGGACCCGAGACACCGGCTGGAGCTGGTGGGCTCCCCCCTGTCAAGACCGGGTTCAGGAAATTAAAAGGGCGGGCTCTGGGGGGCAGCTGCATCACAGGAGGTTTTTCACCTTAATGCATAGAATGTATTTAGGTGAAAAACCCTGAGGGTTTACAACCCCTTTACCTGTAGGTACTATGATCAGCTCTGAAGGCCCAGCTCACAGTGGCAGACCTTCAGAGGCCGTACCGGAAACAACGACGCACGGGAGTGACGCCATCGCGGATCTGGCCACTCACAGTGCCGGAGCCTGCGAACCAGGAAGAAACGCCGGGGGAAGATGTCAGCTGTCTCAGCGGTGAGCGGGCACCACTGGAAGGGCTTCATTCTAAGGTAAGCATTTCATAATATGCTAGTATGCTATGCCGAGGGCTCCAGTAAGCGGCGGAGACAACCGGAGCGTGGCGGGAGGCCCCTCTCCCGCCACCGATAAAAGTGTTTTGTGGCAAATCCGCCGCAGGGACCAATTTTATCTTAAAGAGAAACGCACGGCATTCCTGAAAATACCGGGGTTATGGCAGCTAGCTGATCCCCCCCAACATTATGCCCCACCACATGCCCCCCCCCCCAATTAATATTATTTTTTTTTTACAAAAGGCAATGTCTTTTTGTTTGCATTCGTAGCGGATGCGCTGCATCTTACTCAGGCCGCCGCTGGAGTAACAGTCTCTATTGAGAGGGAGAGCGTCCCCAGTCAGCTCACACAACCCATGGCTGCCCGATCTGCTCCTTCCCCTGCATCCTCATTGGCAGGGAGAAGAGCGAGTTGCAGGAAGGACTCCACCAGGACTCTCAGTTACTGAAAAAACAGACTAATTTCTCCCGTCCTTAGGACAGGAGAACCAGCCTGTAAATTCCAAGAGTGGTGACTGCAAGCTGTGCCACTGTGCCACTCTTTCACAGCCCAGCGAGTCCATCCACACCCCCTCACTCTCCTCATGTATGTTAGAGCAGAGATTAATACAGCTCCTCCTCCTCCCCCTGCCCCTGTTCCTCCTGAGTCTTCCAGTCCTGCCCACACTATCCCTGGCATGCAGCTGTATCTGAAGAGAAGGGATATGTGGGCGGGAAATATGAAAATCAGCAGCATTCCTGGCTGTGTGTCACTGCCTGAGCTTCTAGCCTGGACCCGTGGGTAAGTGTGTGCACTGCACTACACTGTAATCACTGAACTGCATTATCTCCATCCCTTCTTTCCCCCATCTGTCCCTCCCCCTCTCCTGTTCTTTCAAGACCTTCACAATTTACTTTCACTTTCAGTTAGGCAGGTAATAGAGGGTGCAAATTTCTTTCCTGCATCCACAGATTGCAGGAAAGAAACTTGCATGATTCCCCTATCAACACACAGTGGTGACAGGGGAATATCCTTCCTGCCCAGCAATTGTATTCTCCCAACAAATAGTGATCATCACTAGTGGCTATAGCAACCACTAGTGATAATCATAAGAGTATCTGGCAGGCTGGTTGATCCCAATTTGATCGCTCAACTTGGTACATTCAGCCTACTCATTAATGGTTCAAATCTCAGCCAGTTTCTGCTGAACCAGATGAGATTTAAACTGCCTATGGCTGGTCTTAGCACTAGGCAGCCCATACATTGATCACTTTTTTCATTCAACTAGTAGGTTGAATGAAAAAAAAAAGAAATGATCCAATTCTCCCATCTACACATTATAGGTGGATGGAGGAATCCTTCCAGTGTGGACCAGTGGTGGAACTACCAGGGTTGCTGACGTGTCCCGACTATTCACAGCACTGGTCTCTGTCTCCATGGCAGCAGCGGCACATTGGAACCCAGTGCTGGTTACTTTATGAGGCTGGTGTACAGGAGGGCCAGCACAATTTGTGGTTAAAGATGGGCTGGGCATGTTCAAAATCCCACATGCCCGAGCCCGCCAGGAAGCCCACACTGCACAGCGCTAATCACAGGCAGTGAGACATGTCCCAGTCCGCAGCTGCACAGATCAGGAATGTCTCACTGCCTGTTATTAGCCGTGTGCAGTGTCGGCTTCCTGGCGGGCTCGGGCATGTGGGATTTCAAACACACCCGAGCCCATCTCTAATGGTTGTAGAGTAGACAGTTGACCTCCCTGCAGGTTGCTTAGCAGCACAATCAGACATTCTGATTGTGATGCAATCCAGGTGATGCTCCTAGTCAAATCCTAGTGTTAAATATCATAGTGATTTTATTGATCAAAGCCTACACCTTACAGGCATAGAGCCCACATGGCTGCTGAACATACAGTTGATGTGGTTGTACTCTTTATGCTAATAAATACTGTGTTTATTAGATCTGACTGGGAGCATCACCTGGACCACATCCCGACCAGCATGTCAACAGAAAAGGTTATACAGCATTACTGCTGCTAGATGACCAGCTGAGGGGTTGGCTCTCTACAACCAATAGTGCCAGCCTTCCCCTGCATGCACCCATAATGTCACCAGGACTAGGTCCTAATAGACTGCCGCCGCTGCCAAGGAGACAGATGCCAGACCAGCGCTGTCAATAGCAGGGGTAGGACAGCTAGAGGAGGCTGGGGAACCCCACAGTGGCAGAAAACCAAGGCCCAGTGGCAAGACAACCTTTGCAACCCTGATAGTTCTCCCACTGCTTTGGACCCTTATATTTTCTTGGTATGCTGGTGACATATCTCTTGTTTTCTGCCACCCTGGGGGGCCCCAATACAGTAGGAAGGAGCTCACTGCAGAACATGTGAAAGGGCCCGTTGTGGGATCGTAGTAAAGGGCCCCAGGATATATATATATATATATATTATATATATATATAGTTGACCCCCTACTTTTGTCCCTGTCCCCCCATGCCCCCCCCCCCCCCCCCCTAAATATGAAAGCTAGAGACGCCACTGATATAGATGTATGTTTTACAAGATAAGGTTTCACATATATTTTGTGGCATCAGCAATAAAGGTGTGGTCATTTGATGTAGGTGCATGGCATTGAAAAATGTGATGAGTTGGTCAGGTGGGCCCAAATTTTCTCTGGTGGACCTCAGAGTCCCAGTCCACCCCTGTCATAAGCTGTCATTCATTGTGGTGGTGCTTATTTTCAGTGTTGAGGCATGTAGCAGAGTGTGTAGGTGTATTGTATGTGTTGGAGGAGCCATAGGAAGAGACAGTCATAGCTGTTGTTTGGTTTTGTTTAACTAAACATAATTCCATCAACATGACCATAATGTCAGTTCTATGTTAGTCATCACTATATCGCAACGTGACTAGTTATATTTATTGTATAAACTATATATAAACTCTAACCAAACAGGTAATTACAGTATATGTCAATTCACAGCTGAAATGACACCCAATTTTTACATATACATGATTCATTTTTGAATCTAACTTTATTGCAGCTATAAAGATGTGTTTAAAACTGAACTTCAGGAAAACGGCTAAATGCACAGATGAAGTACATACAGTGCCTTGAAAAAGTATTCACACCCCTTGAAATCGTCCACATTTTGTCATGTTACAACCAAAAATATAAATGTATTTTATTGTTTTTTTTTGTGATAGACCAACACAAAGTGGCACATAATTGTGAAGTGAAAGGAAAATAATAAATGGTTTTCCAATTATTTTACAAATAAATATCTGTAAAGTGTGGTGTGTATTTGTATTCAGCCCCCTTTACTCTGATACCCCTAACTAAAATCTAGTGGAACCGATTGCCTTCAGAAGTCACCTAATAAGTAAACAGAGTCCCCTTATGTGTAGTTTAATCTTAGTATAAATACAGCTGTTCTGTGAAGCCCTCAGCGGTTTTAGAACCTTGGTGAACAAACAGCATCATGAAGGTCAAGGAACACACCAAACAGGTCAGGGATAACGTTGTGGAGAAGTGTAAAGCAGGGTTAGGTTATAAAAAAAATATCCCAAGCTTGAACATCTCACAGAGCACTGTTCAATCCATCATCTGAAAATGGAAAGAGTATGGCACAACTCTAAACCGACAGGCCAGGCAAGGAGAGCATTAATCAGAGAATCAGCCAAGAGGCCCATGGTAAGTCTAGAGGAGCTTCAGAGATCCACAGCTCAGGTGGGAGAATCTGTCCACAGGACAACTATTAGACGTGCACTCCACAAATCTGGCCTTTATGGAGGAGTGGCAAGAAGAAAGCCATTGTTGAAAGAAAGCCATACGAAGTACCATTTGCAGTTTGCGAGAAGCCACGTGGGGGACACAGCAAACATGTGGAAGAAGGTGCTCTGGTCAGATGAGACCATAATTCGACTTTTTGGCCTAAAAGCAAACGCTATGTGTGGTGGAAAACTAACACACATCACCCTGAACACACCATCCCCACCGTGAAACATGGAGAGCTAAGTGTTAAAAGTCAGCAGCTACAAATACTGTGGCTGCTAACTTTTAACATAAAGACACTTAGCTATCCAGGGTCCCGCAATATCGGCCCCCCAAGCCGATTTTGGCGATCATCTTCGGGTGCAGGCGCCGGCATTGCAAGTAAGGGAAACTGGCAGTGAATCGCATTTGCGAGTCACTCTGCGCTTTCCGAATGGTCCTGTTGTCTTCTGGGACACACACAGGTCCCAAAAGGTAGCAGGGGGGGGGGAGAAGAGGGAGGGGCGGAAGTGACGTACCTCCCCGTGGCGAGATAGGACGGAAATTAAGCTGGAAAAAAAAATAGGTCTATTGTTCAAGACCTAGTTCCATTTTATTCTGGAACTGATCATGGCTGGTGGAAGGGGCCAGAGAGGTATTCTACACAGGGGGACTGTATTTAAAACAGTTATAATATAATGAATATATAACTATAATGCCGTTTTTAATTGTTTACGTGGTTTATTGTTTGTCATACCTAGGATATTAGGGAAGTTTTGTTACAGTGAAAAACAGGATGTGGGAGCCTAGAAGATATGGGCATTTATTTAAAGAACTATGGTTTAACCGATATCTGGAGGTGGGGACACCCGATGGATAGGGTATACACATGCCACTCTACATCCTATAGAGCTATGTCACGCATTGATCTGATATACGTCAGTGGAGGGCTGCTCTCAAGAGTGCAATCAACTGATATACTACCCAGAGGTATATCGGATCATGCACCTGTTTTATGTAGCTTCAAAACCCAGACCCCCCCCCCCCCCTCCGACAGGCTCTGGAGGTTGTCTAGATATTGGATAGCTGACCCACTGATTGAGAATGAGATCCCTGGGCATATGGCGGAGTTTTTGGGGACTAACTTGGGCACTGCCTCTCTAGATATTACCTGGGATGCCTTCAAGGCATTCATCCGAGGGTGCTATCAAACTTCTATTTCCCGTGTACGTAGGAATGCTGCCATTACCATAGAAGAAGCGGAATCCAGGGCACTGGATCTAGAAACCAAGTATGTTAACACCCGTAACCCAATCACTTATTTAGATATGAAGTCTGCTTACAGAGAGGTCATGCTCCTCAGGGTCACAAAGGCTAAAAAGTGTCAGTTGGCACAGACTCAGCGCATTTTCGAGCAGGGGGAAAAAACTGGGAGACTTCTGGCTTGGTTAGCCAAAGAACAGCAACCAATCACCTCTATTGCGCGGATCAGAGACGTTGACGGGACAGTGATCACAGACCCCACGGCTATAAATGACTGGTTCGCGACGTATTATCGGGAGTTATACTCCTCAAGGGCCAACTACTCACCTGAGGAGTTGATCTCCTTTCTTGACGGACTCAACTTCCCCACTCTTACTGTTACTGCACGCAAACAACTAGAAAGTACGATTACTCTGGAGGAAGTCCAACAGGCGATAGGGGAAATGCAGGTAGGAAAGACTCCTGGGGTGGATGGTATCCCCCTGGAGTTTTACAAACAGTACTGTGACCAGCTGGCGCCCAAACTACATGAGACTCTGACTAAGTCCCTTAAAGACCAGAAGTTACCCTCATCCATGGCAGACGCAGTGATTGTAGTTATACCCAAGCCCGGTAAGGACCCCGAACTCTGTGCCTCCTATAGGCCTATCTCCCTACTCAACGCGGATGCCAAGATCCTTACAAAAATCTTAGCTAAACGCCTTAACTTGGTTATACAGACAGTGGTGCACGAAGATCAAAAGGGGTTTATGCCGGGTAAAGGCACAGATATTAACCTGCGAAGGTTATACACTGTCCTGGGATCTGGGGACTGTTTGAATCGTTCTGACGCAGTGGCCTCCCTAGATGCAGAAAAAGCATTTGACTCAGTAGAGTGGGGTTATCTCTGGGAGGTCCTGCGTCGGTTCGGTATTGGCCCTAAGTTCATCTCATGGGTGCGGACTCTGTACGAGGCTCCGAGGGCAAGGATACGAACTGGGCTGGTCTTGTCATCCACGTTTGGCCTACACAGGGGCACCAGGCAAGGATGCCCACTGTCCTTTGCCCTGGCAATTGAGCCAATGGCAATGCTCTTGCGGATGTCACCGGTGGTGAGGGGCATTCCTATCGGCTCGATAGTAGAAAAGATCTCAATGTATGCTGATGACACTCTTCTGTATCTCAGCGATACCACAAACTCACTGAAGGAAGCCCTTAAACTCTTAGATATATTCGGCTCATATTCAGGGGTGCGGATTAATTGGGACAAATCAGTACTGTTTGCCCTACATCCCTCAGAAGACAATTTACCTGCAGACACCCCCTTACAGAGGGTCTCCCAGTTTAAGTATCTAGGGGTGATTATCCACAGGGACCTTGCTCAATTTACCCCTCTTAATCTTACCCCGGTAATGACCCATCTATCCCGTAGATGTGCGGCGTGGAAGTCCCTGCCCCTCACGCCGGTAGGGAGGGTCAATCTAATAAAGATGGCAGTGCTCCCCAAATTTGTCTATCTCTTTAGCCAAACCCATGTCCCGATCCCCCAATCATTCTTTGCTAAATTGGATAGCTTAATCATTTCCTTCATTTGGAACGGTGGCACCCCAAGAATAGCAAAGACTACGCTACAGCTACCACTGTCCCTGGGGGGGCTGGCTATGCCCTGTTTTATAAAATATTACTGGGCGGCGGTGCTGGTGACGGTTAAATGGTGGCTGGCCAAGGAACCTGTGAACCCTGCGGCTACGACTGAAGCGGCAGTATTGGGCTCTGATTTGGAACTAAGACACTTGATTCACCGAGGGCATAAATCCAACCCATGTGTCACTGGGTCGATGCGCACCACGCTCCGGGTCTGGGAGACAGTCAGGACTAAAATTGAGCAACCGCATAGCTGGTCCCCACACACCCCTCTGTGGGGTAACCCCAGACTTCCACATTTTAGAACCATACCGGACCCACAGTTGTGGATCAGATATGACATTACGACATTGGCTGACATTGCTTCACCGACGGGGTTATGTACGTTTGACGATTTGAAGAGAGAGAAGGTGGTGCCCAACAGTATGTTCTTCCGGTACTTGCAACTCCGCCACGCTTACCAATCACAATTCACTTACCCGATCACACTAGCAACCAACGGGATAGAAAAAATACTGCTCAGAGGGCAAGATAAGAAAACACTATCGACACTCTATTACGAGCTGGCTGGGTTGGACACCTCTAGGGTGACTCAATTGTTTAACAAGTGGCAGGCGGATGTGCCTTCCCTGGCGGATGACGATTGGGAGGAGGGGATCCAGCAGTACCTTCCTCTCATGGTCTCGGCAAGGGATAGGTTCATCCAACTTAAATTCATCCACAGGGTGTACTACACCCCGGAGAGGTTGGCCAGAATATACCCCTCCTGTAGCCCGCTGTGCCCCAAGTGCTCTACTGAACTAGGCACCTTCCTACATGTCACGTGGTCCTGCCACCTAATTCAGGCCTTTTGGGAGGAAGTTCTTAAAGATATCAATAGGATTGGTAAGCTACATGTCCCACGAGACCCAATCCCCCTGCTCTTGGGTGTAGTTGACACCCTGGCAGCAAAACAGTCCAAGAAATTGTTTGTGTTTTACTCGGCCTTCTACGCTAGGAAGGCGATACTTATGAAGTGGAAGGAGCCTTCCCCCCCTACAGTTCAGCAATGGAGGTCCCTAGTAGACACAGCCCTTCCCCTATACAAACTTACATACGCGGGGCGTAATTGCCCCCAAAAGTTTGACAAAATCTGGGGGGCATAGGTAGTAATGAGGAACTTGGATTTAGACTGATTTTGTAACCACAGCAGTACAACAAGGGAACCAGATAGGTAAACCATATGGATGAGAGGGATCCGCTGCCCCCCCCCCCCCCCCCCGCTTGCCACCTCCTTTTCAACTAAGCAGATACCTATAGACGCAGTGGTAATTAGACATGTATTAACGATCTGACCTTGATGTATTAAAGTACCTGGCTAGAAACTGTAGATGAGCTACCTTTGACATTACAGTCGATTTTACCCTTTTTTATGTATGCCATTGAAGATGTACCATTGTACTAGTTGATTTATTGTTTGTTTTTCGTTTTCAAATAAATAAACTTTATGTTAAAAAAAAAGAACTATGGTTTATTTATTTTTTTATCTTACCTTTAGAGCTGATTTAGAGATCTTCACTGGCCCGGCTCTCAGCCACACACAGCCTTTCCTCCACAAATAGCGCATATCCACCATTCATTTCTATGGTAAAGCTGCACCCATGAAAGCCTCAAGTGGTCCTTTAGAGTACAGCTATCCCATTCATAGACACATACAGCGTAGGTAAGTCACACCCCCACTCCCTTCTCACAGGAGCTTGACTGACAGCAGCAGGAGCTTATGGCTCCACTGCTCTCAGTGTCTCCTAAGAAAACAGGAAGTGAGAGGAGTGGTCCGGGAGCTAAAGACAGTGCTGGAGCGGGGACATGGAGCTCGGTAAGTGTTTAGGGAATGGGAGAAATGGACAGAAGAGGGCGCCAACATCTAAGTGTAGAGAGTAAAAAGAATAAACCCTCTACACTAAGATGCTGGCTCCTCTTCTGTTCATTTCTTAAGTGTGTAATAGGCTAATCGAGACCTTTCTAGAGAAGCAGCTTTCACATAGGGGATGAGAGGGCTAGGAAAGGCAGTGGAGCATTTTTTACAACTGTCAGTGCTGTGTTACAGCATACAGTGCTTTGTTTTAGCAGTGAGAGGGAGGGTTTCACCCAGAATGAACTAACTGGGCTAAGAGCTGTCTAGCTATTCATAGGAAGCCTTGGATTTTATGCATGAATACAAGGCTTCATGTGATTGGCTGAGGTGGAGATAGTGACATCATCTGCCCACCTTTCCACCTTAGTATTCTCATACTGCACATTCGCCCAATGAAGCGCATGACGACATGTGCTTTATCAGGAGAGTACTTACCGAGGCCGAAGTGCCGAGAGTGGTTCACCCTTGCAACTGAGCGCAGTCCGCCCCCTGGAGGTGAGACAGGGGGTGAATGGCACAAAGAGGCACAGGCTACCCAACCAGAGGATGAAGACTGAAGTAGGAGCCAGGTGCTGGGGTCAGGAATACGTAGAGAAGCTTCCGGAATGCAGGTGCAGGTACAGGTCTGTAGACAGGCAAATCCGGGTCACAAGCAGAGGTTCAAGGCAGGAGACAGTAGACAAATCCGGGTCACAAGCAAGGTTTCAAGAGGGCCAGAGGCAGCAACGGGTAGTCCAGTAAACAGTCCAGGGGTCAAAGGGCAGGAGAAGGCAGCAAGGTCAAAAGGCAGATCCGAGGTCAAACAGGCAGTCAATCAAACAGGATACCGGAAACAGGAGCAGAGCTTAAGCAGGAAGCTGAAGACAAGCCAGCGCTGGACTGATCTGAACCACTTCCTTAAATAGGACCTGTAAGTGGTCATGTGACGCTGTCACGCACTGGAACGCTCAAGCGTGCGCTAGTGCGCATGCGCGTGCGTCGGAGCGCCGAGCCGCGAGTGCGCATGCGCCGGAGCGCCGTCCCGTTGCGCGTGCGCACAGGCACCCGGCGCACCGTGTTAAACTGCCTGTTCTCCTGACAGTGCCCTCCCCCGAGGGGCGGCCTCCGGACGCCCAAACTAGCCATCAGTTCTGGATGCTCGATGTGGAAGGCCCGAATTAAACGTGGAGCATGCAGATTTCCTGAGGGCTCCCATGAGTTTTCTTCCGTGGGGTAACCCTCCCACTTGACCAAATACTGGAGTTGCCTCCCCCTCTTCCTGCAACTCAAGATCTTCTCCACCACGAATTCCGTCTCGCCATCCACCAGAACTGGTGGAGGTGGGGGTTCAATCCTGCCCGGGAAAGGACTGGGAGTAACAGGTTTCAGGAGGGAAGCGTGGAAGACAGGGTGTATCCTGTACGAATCCGGCAGAGAAAGTTCAAAAGCCACAGGATTGATCTTCCGTTTTATTTTGAAAGGGCCGATAAATTTAGGTCCTAATTTCCGTGTGGGGACAGCTAACTTGAGGTTCACTGAGGATAACCATACTTCGTCTCCAATTTCAAAATCTGGATTCTCCTTTCTTCCCCGATTAAAGTATCTCTCATACCCCTCCTGGGCTTTCTGCATGGCTTCTTGTATTTTTTGGAAGTTCTGTTGAAGGGACCGTACTCGGTCCTGGACAGCCGGAACGGCAATTTCAGGAAGGAACCCTGGTAGGAAGGAAGGATGGAATCCGTAGTTGGCCCAAAAGGGCGTTTGATTGGTGGCGGTATGGACCGCGTTGTTATAAGCAAATTCTGCAAATGGTAGAAGACTGGACCATTCGTCCTGAGAATCTGAGCAAAAGCAACGAAGATACTGCTCCAATGACTGATTTGTCCTCTCTGTTTGACCGTTACTTTGAGGATGATAGGCCGAAGAGAGGCATATTTTAATCTCCAGGGTCTTGCATAACTCTCGCCAGAACTTAGAGGTGAACTGAGGACCCCTATCCGAGGTAATAGTTGCAGGTAAGCCATGGAGTCGGACAATCTCCTTGAGGAAGATATCGGCTGTAGCAGAAGCAGACGGGGTGCCGGTAATTGGAAGAAAATGTGCCATTTTTGACAGTCGGTCTACTACGACCATTATTGTGGTGAATCCCTCTGAGGAAGGTAGTTCCACGATAAAGTCCATTGCTATCTCCGCCCATGGACGCTCAGGGATGGACAAGGGTCTCAGCAGGCCCCAGGCTTTAGAGTTGGTCCCCTTGTTCCGTTGACAAACTACACAGGACGACACATAATCCCGACAGTCTTGCCTCCACCCAGGCCACCAAAAGGAACGAGAAACTAGCTCCGTTGTTTTACGAACCCCAAAATGTCCTGCAAGTTTAAGATCATGCAAAGTTTTGAGTGTCAAGGGTCTTACTTCAGTAGGAACAAATACCTTTCCCTGGAACCAGTGTAATCCGTCATGAATCTCCATTGGAGGAGTTCCTTGATTTGAAGATTGCCCAGATGCTGCCTTAATAGCGGGAATCAGATCAGGTTGCAAAATGAGAGAAAGAAAATTCTGTGGTGGAAGAATGGTACTGGGTTCAGTTTCTTGGGGTGTTTCATGGAACATCCTGGAGAGAGCGTCTGCCTTCCCGTTTTTCGAGCCGGGTCTGTACGAGATATGGAAATTAAACCTAGCAAAGAAAAGAGCCCATCGGGCCTGCCTAGGCTTTAGGCGTTTGGCTGTCCTGAGGTATTCCAAATTTCGGTGGTCGGTCCAAATCATAATTGGATGAGAAGCCCCTTCCAGGAGGTACCTCCACTCTTCCAAGGCAAACTTGATGGCCAGTAATTCCCTATCTCCCACATCGTAGTTCCTCTCTGGTGGACTTAACTTCCGAGATGCGAAAGCCACCGGATGTAGAAGAGCCTTGGGACCTAGTCTTTGGGACAGGATAGCTCCCGTCGCCGTCTCTGATGCATCCACCTCCAGCACAAAGGGTAAGGCTGGATTTGCATGCATCAGGATGGGAGCTGACGAAAACAACTTTTTTAATGTGTCGAAGGCCCCTTGAGCCTCCGGGGACCAATGGAATTGGGTGCCTTGATGAGTCAATTTGGTGATGGGTGCCACTATGGAAGAAAAGCCGACAATGAATCTTCGGTAGAAATTTGCAAAACCGATGAATCGCTGTACCCCTTTCTTGTTAACCGGAGCGGGCCATTCCAGTATGGCTTTAACTTTTTGTGGGTCCATGGAGACCCCACTTGTAGAAATGATGAACCCCAGGAACTGCACTGTAGTTTTCTCGAATTCGCACTTCTCAGCTTTGAGGTACAAACTGTGATTCCGAAGAATGGAAAGAACTTGTTTCACGTGCACTCGGTGAAGTTCCGGGGTGTCTGAAAAGATAAGGATGTCGTCCAAATATACGACAAGAAAGTCATCGAGATGTTTGCGGAAAATATCATTGACCAGGTGCTGGAAAGTTGCTGGTGCGTTACAGAGCCCAAAGGGCATTACCAAGTATTCGTAGTGCCCGAATCTGGATCTGAAGGCAGTTTTCCATTCGTCTCCTGCCCTAATTCGGATAAGATTATAGGCCCCACGAAGATCCAACTTGGAGAAGATTCGGGCAGATCTGAAACGCTGGAAAAGTTCTGGGATTAGTGGCAGGGGATACCGGTTTTTAATTGTGATTTTATTTAATTCCCTGTAATCGATGCAAGGCCTCAGGGAGCCATCCCTCTTTCCTACGAAAAAGATGCCAGCTCCAGCTGGCGATGAGGAAGGGCGAATGAACCCCTTTTCCAGATTCTCATCAATGTAGGCCTTGAGGACCTTTAATTCTACTTCGGACAGAGGAAAGATACGACCGAAAGGAATCGCTGATCCAGGGAGTAGGTCGATGGGACAATCATATGCCCGATGGGGCGGCAGACAGTTCGCTTGTTGTTTGTCGAACACATCTCGGAACTCTAGGTAAACTGGGGGTACATGAAGAAGGCTCTCAGGAACCGAAGAAATGGTGGAGCAGGAAACGGAGGCCTGAATGAAGCAATGCTGAGTGCAGTGAGGAGATGAGAAGGAGACTTCTTTCCTTCCCCAGTTAATCTGTGGTTCGTGGATTTGAAGCCATGGGAGTCCCAAGATGATGGGGAACATAGGAGATGGGATGATGTCGAACTGAATGAGTTCCTGATGGCCAGAGTCAGTGATGACCCGGATGGGTTGTGTTTCATGGGTGATAAGTCCTGAACGGGGAAGAGAACCATCAGCCAAGTGTACCTGCAAGTTTTGTTTCTTCAGGACCAGAGGTAAGTGTAATTTGGAAGCTAATGTGGCGTCAAGGAAGCAGCTGCAAGCACCGGAATCAATGATTGCTGATAGCCGGATCTCCTCTCCCGACAGCTGTAAGGAGACAAAGAGGGCGACATAAGTCTGGGAGAACCCAGAAGACTGATAGTTCATAAGACATTGACGGTAGGACTTACTCGGTCTTATAGGACAGGTACTGAGGAAATGTCCAGAAGCCCCACAATACAGGCAGAGATTCGCCCGTCGCCTACGGAGCCGTTCTTCAGCCGTGAGGGGGGCCCGGACCAACCCCAACTGCATAGGCTCTGTCTCCTGGTTGGCCACGGCTGAAGCCGCAGTGGCGGGTGGAGGCAAGGTAGGTCTGGTAAAAGTCCAATTGGAGCGGGGGGACTGGAAGCGTTCAGAACGCCTCTCCCGCATGCGCCGGTCCAATTTGGTGGCAGCTTGAATCAGGTCCTCCAGCGTGTCGGGAGTTTCGGATCTTGCCAGTTCATCCTTTAAAACTTCGGATAACCCCTGGCGGTACTGGTATTTGAGGGCCGGTTCGTTCCAACCGGTGTCAGCTGACCACTTTCGAAACTCTACGGTGTAGTCCTCCACCGGTCTGCGACCCTGAAGTAGGTTATGTAAAGTAGCTTCAGCTGTGGCCCCACGTTGCGGATCATCATAAAGTTGTGCCATACTTTCAAAAAAAGTCTCTACCGCATTCAATGCGGGGTTCCTCTGCTCCATCAAGCTATGGGCCCATGCCTGGGGTTCCTCGGCCAGGAGTGAAATGATGAAGCCCACCTTTACAACTTCTGACGAAAAAGTCCTAGGTTGAAGAGCCAGGTAGAGGGAGCAAGCGTTCTTGAAGGCCCGGAACTTCTTACGGTCACCCGTGAAGCGTTCAGGGGTAGGGACCCTGGGTTCAGGTGAGGCCATGATTACAGTAGGATTAGTTGATCCAGGAGGAGCGGAGATTCCACTGGAAGCTGAGGGGGCTGCCAAGGTAGGTGCAGCTAACCCCGAAAGATGCTGCAGGCGACTGTCCACTTGAGTGTACCCCTCTTGCAATTTTTGTACGGCTTCAGTTAAAGCTGAGACTTGTTGGCACAAAGCCTCAAGGGGTGAACGCACTCTGTCGGCCTCAGACATGGCTGGCTTGTACTATCAGGAGAGTACTTACCGAGGCCGAAGTGCCGAGAGTGGTTCACCCTTGCAACTGAGCGCAGTCCGCCCCCTGGAGGTGAGACAGGGGGTGAATGGCACAAAGAGGCACAGGCTACCCAACCAGAGGATGAAGACTGAAGTAGGAGCCAGGTGCTGGGGTCAGGAATACGTAGAGAAGCTTCCGGAATGCAGGTGCAGGTACAGGTCTGTAGACAGGCAAATCCGGGTCACAAGCAGAGGTTCAAGGCAGGAGACAGTAGACAAATCCGGGTCACAAGCAAGGTTTCAAGAGGGCCAGAGGCAGCAACGGGTAGTCCAGTAAACAGTCCAGGGGTCAAAGGGCAGGAGAAGGCAGCAAGGTCAAAAGGCAGATCCGAGGTCAAACAGGCAGTCAATCAAACAGGATACCGGAAACAGGAGCAGAGCTTAAGCAGGAAGCTGAAGACAAGCCAGCGCTGGACTGATCTGAACCACTTCCTTAAATAGGACCTGTAAGTGGTCATGTGACGCTGTCACGCACTGGAACGCTCAAGCGTGCGCTAGTGCGCATGCGCGTGCGTCGGAGCGCCGAGCCGCGAGTGCGCATGCGCCGGAGCGCCGTCCCGTTGCGCGTGCGCACAGGCACCCGGCGCACCGTGTTAAACTGCCTGTTCTCCTGACATGCTTCATCTCACACAAGCGCTGTAGTCAGTGGCGGCAGGTGGGTTCTTCTTTGGGGGCAGCAAACAAACAACACCCCTCCCCCCGGTGGCGTGGCACCCACGCACCCCCACCCACCGCAGGTGGTCCGGCCCAGCACTTACCCACTCGTGTGGTGGGGCTGTGGTGTCCTATCCTGGAGTGTGGGCAGCGGCTGCGGTGGCTCTGGTGTCCACTCCTCCAGCTTCCTCCGCCTTGTGTCTTCCTCCAAAGCACTAGGCATTCAATAGGATTGCCTGACTCTTTGGCCAATCGGCAAACAGGTCTCACAGACCTGCCTCCTGATTGGCGGAGAGGAACTTTAGTGTGATAATAGCAAAAATGAATTTGCTATGTTCCCACAACTGGGTGAGCTTGGAGCGCAATGTCCTTTTTTGAAGCCTATTAGTGCCTCTGGCTCTAATCAGGGAGAAGACAGTTATTATTGTTAGCGGCTATAACAGCTGCTAGTGATAATCGCAAGAGCATCCGGCTGTTTGGCTGTACCCAAGTTGATCAATCGATCAATTTGGTACATTCAGCCTGCCCATTAACGGTTCTCAATAATTGGCCGTGATTCTCACAGTTTGTGGCCGGCCCTAGAAGCATGAAAAGGGAACCACAAGGAAGAAAGGCCATTTTCTTGGGGGGGGGGGGGGTCCACTTTACCATTTCTAGATGTTCCTTATAATGTGTCAACTTTTCTCTTTAGGTCAGGTCCACTTTAAGTAATTGTTACAGGTCTTGTACATCCTCAACCTGTAAGTTTACCTCTCTGTCACCCCACTCTCTCCTCCTATCAGCATGCTTCTTAATCCCCTAGTGAAATAAAATCTGGGGTGCCAATTGAAATAAATGCTAAAATAAATATTGTCCGAGGGTGGTTACAGATTCCCTCTATTTATTCCATATATGTATTTGTCTATTCCTATAGTTAGCTAGTCTATAGAACTCTGATAGTTACTGTTGATAGCACAATAATATAAGGTTAGCTATGGAAAACAAACACACTGCCTAATAAAACTCTTATTTATTTCCCAAGAAAATAGGAAGATGCTAACATGAAAATACTATAGCGCATATAACACAAGAACATCAAAGATACTTATCGCAAGGCTGTCCCCCCCTAGACGCGGTCTCATCAGCTGGGCTCAAGATGGTAACAGAGAGAGCCATGAGGCTCAGAGAGCCATCAGGCATGAGCCAAGAGTGAAAAGGGATGATTTCCCTTCTGTGTGTACTTTTTACACATTCATTCAGACCCACTCGTAACCACCCCCACTAGCCTCCTGTCCAATGAGATATTGCCAAGTGCTAGTCCTTTTAATATATTATATTTCTGTCCGTCCTGCTGTATTGGCCTCTAGGCGCAGTTCTTAGCTTGCCCTTTGATCTTCTGTAGCAGAACATTCATCAATCATCTTGTCAGCCATGGTCCTTTTTAAAGCTTGCTTGCAGAGCTAATCAATGATTCCCATCACACCAGTTGGTCAGGAGCCAAGCTTTTGTTCTACAAAGCTTTGATGTGCAACTTGTTACATTCCAGTCACCTGGTATCAACCAGAAAGAGAAACTCCAGAAATATGATATTAAACCATGTTGCCTTCCAACGCCTAGTCAGCTGTACATTAACTGATACCAAGTCAAATTCAGGTACAAACACTGATTGCATTCCAAAAAAATAAAATTGAAGCCTCATTTTTTTTTTTTCACTTATGTCAGAGTACATAACAAGTACAAAATATGTATTTGTTTATTTTTTGTTGTTAGCACAGTGTGACGGGAGGGCACGTGGAACCCAGAATCCCTTGGAAAGGTTGGGAAACCCATGTTTCAGCTCCCAATACACTTCTTATGTCAAAGTCACCCTGTGCCATCCTGGGACAGGGTGAGTGAGAAAATATATCTTGGATTACTTAAAATGTAAGTAAGTAATATTTATCCACAGTATCTCCCAGGATATATGTAAAGACTATTCTTAGGTTGTTAATTCTGAACAATACACAATCCTTGAAAGAGCTGATTCGGAGACGAACTGTCTGGTCACCTAGGCTGCCTTAAGTGCTGGGTTAATTAACATGTTAATTATGTCATTGTCTTTTAAGTTGTTGCTATAGGGGAGGAAGGGAGTATCCATCAGCAGCCTTACCTCATTATCTAACCCCTTGTGTTACAAGTGTATAAAAAGGCTGTATTCTGTCCAATAAATAATTCAAGATTCTACAAGCTATTTTCGGCTAGACTTGTATTCAATGCAGCTATGATAATATATCTCTCTGATAGTAAGATTGGAGGAAACGGGATATACTGACGGAAGCACTCAATCCGAGTGTGGGATCGGATCCGTCACACACAGTATGTGTTAGTAAAGTAAAAGCTGCCTGCATTGGCAGCACATTGAAGACATCTGACTGCATGAGTAAAAACTGGAGGCCTCAATTCGACTTTAATGACATAATGAATGCAGTGCTCCAATAATTTATATCTGCCTGTATTTAAATCCAACATAACTTCTTGGCCTACCAGTTGAGTAGGTCTGCTTTTCATTGTTGCTGGTATTCCCATTTTATGAAAATTTTTGTTAAAAAAATGATGTGCTATGTGTAAGTACATTGCTGTGCGCTTTTGCGCACACTGCAGTAGCAGAAGCTCTGTACATGTGTTTAACCACTTGCCCACTGGGCATGTAAACCCCCCTTCCTAACCAGACCAATTTTCAGCTTTCAGTGCTCTCATACTTTGAATTACAATTACTCAGTCATGCAACACTGTACCCATATGAAATTTCTTTTCTTTTTTTTTTTTCCGCACAAATAGAACTTTTTTTTGGTGGTATTTGATCACCACTGTTTTTTTGCACTATGAATGAAAAAAAAAAGAAAGTTTTGTAAAAAAACATGCATCTCCTGACAGACTCCATGGCAGCATATGTGGGTCAACCCTCCCTCCACTTCTCCCCTATCGGACCCCTCTCCCATAATTCTTTGCTCTGAGCCAGAGCTTGCATTCCTTTTTTGTCCTCCTAAGGACCAGTTTGGTTATTCAACTGCCTGAAGTTTTTTCCTCGTGATCAGGACCGGCCAATGGTGACTACTGGGAAGATGGATCACGATACTCCGATAAGCTACTAGCGAGGTATGGAGTGGGGAAACGGAAGAGGTGCTGGAAGAGCTGAAGCCTGGCCATTGGCAGGCAAGCAGTGCATTGGCCAGATAGCCTAGCTGTTAGCGGGTGGCCCTATCTGCCCCGAGTACGGCCTTGATCAGCTTACCTGGTCTGGTTTGATGTGGAAACAGACTTGAATTGCAAATCTGTGTTTATGACGTGCGGTGATGTATACTTTTATATTACATATTCCATGGCAGCAGTTTGTGTGTTTTCTTTTTGTGTGTTTTCTTCCCTAGCTCTAGTGTCTTCCAGTCTATGGCAGCTGGAGTGCATTGGAGTTCAAAGCCGCTGCTTTCTCTTCCTGCCTGGCATCCCTGGGTTACTCCTGCCCATGGGCTCAGTGTACTCTCCTCCCTGCCGGAGGAGTACCGCAATTTTAGCGATATCCTTGACAAAGGTCAAGCCGGTAGTTTGCCTTCACCCCAGCTGTATGATAGCTTAATTGACCTTCAACCTGGTGCCATTCCCCCTTGTGGCCGGGTTTACCCTTTGTCGGTCTTAGAGGATAAGGCCATGGAGGAGTATGTTGCAGACGCACTTTCTCGAGGTTTCATCCGCAAATCCTCGTCTCCTGCTGGTGCTGGTTTCTTCTTTGTGAAGAAGAAGAGTGGTGAACTGAGACCCTGTGTTGATTATAGGGGTTTCAATCGTTTCACGATTAAGAATGCCTATCCGATTCCGTTAATTACGGAATTATTTGACCGCCTCTAGGGAGCAACGGTTTTCACGAAGTTTGATTTCAGAGGGGCATACAATCTTGTGAGGATTAAGGAGGGTGACAAGTGTAAAACTGCATTTAATACCAGAACAGGCCATTATGAGTACCTTGTAATACCTTTTGGCCTTTGTAACGCCCTGGCAGTTTTCCAGGAATTTATTAATGATGTCCTCCGAGATTTGTTGCAGTTATGTGTGATGGTTTATCTCGACGATATCTTCATATTTTCCAAGTCCCTGGAGAGCCACCACACAGATGTCTGTCGTGTGCTTCAGAAACTAAGAGAGAACAATCTCTATTGTAAATTGGAGAAGTGTGAATTCCATCGTGAACTGGTTAAATTCCTGGGTTATGTAATTTCCACTGCTGGTTTTTCGATGGACCCAGAGAAACTTTCAGCAGTCCTACAGTGGCCCAACACATGGGTTTACCTCCTCTGCAGCGTTTTCTTGGCTTTGCCAACTATTATCGGAAGTTTATTTGTAACTTCTCGTCTCTGGTCAAGCCCCTGACTGATATGACCACAAAGGATGGTAACCCACAGTGTTGGTCTCCGGAGTCCATTAAGGCCTTTGAGAGTTTCAAGGCTGCCTTTGTTTTTGCTCCTGTGTTGGCAAATCCTGATCCTACGTTACCTTTTATCCTTGACTTTTATCCTTGAGGTTGATGCTTCTGAGACTGGAGTTGGCGCCCTTCTGTCTCAACGTCCTACCTCTGAGAGCGATATGCATCCTTGTGGCTACTTTTCCAAGAAATTGTCACCTGTGGAGTGCAATTACGAGATTGGTGACAGAGAGCCGTTAGTGATCATTTTAGCCCTGAAAGAATGGATACATCTCCTCGAAGGTACCACTGTGCCGGTTCTTATACTTACTGACCATAAGAATCTCACTTTTTTGTCTGAGGCTAAACGCCTCTCTCCCAGAAGGGCTCTTTTCTTGTCTAGTTTCAATTATATTGTATCATTCTTATCCGGTACTAAGAATTTAAGGGCTGACGCTTTGTCATGACAATTTTCCTCCACTTCCAAGAGTCGGTTCCTGTGATTCCTCCTGATCGTTTTCTGGCTATGGTTCGCACCAGTCTCACTTCTCCTTTGGGTGACAAAATTCCTGCTGCTCAGGTTCATGCTCCTCTTGAGAAACCTTGTAACCGCTGCTTTGTCCCAGAGAGTCTCCGTACTGCCGTGCTCCAGACTTACCATTCTCCCAAGGCTGCTGGCCACCCTGGGAAGAATCAACTCTTTTGGGCCATTTCCCTACAATTCTGGTGGCCTAGTCTACATGCTGATGTAACTGCCTTCGTAGCTGTCTGTTCCGTGTGTGCTCAGAGTAAGACTCCACAACACCTTCCAGTGGGCCTCCTACAACCCATACCCAATGGAGGGAGGCCCTGGACCCACCTGTCTATGGATTTCATTGTGGAGTTACCCAACTCCCAGAGCAACACGGTTATCCTTATGGTGGTTGACCGGTTCTCGAAAATGTCTCATTGTATTCCACTTAAGAAGTTGCCCACTTCTAAGGAACTGCCTTCCATTTTTGCTTGGGAGATCTTTCGCTTACATGCAAAAACCCAAGGTAATTGTCTCGGACAGGGGTAGACAGTTTGTGTCCCATTTCTGGCGAGCCTTTTGTGCACAGTTGGGAATTCAGCTTGCTTTCTCCTCTCTGTATCACCCGCAGTCTAATGGGGCCACAGAACGAGCCAATCAGTCCTTGGAGCAATTGCTACATTGCTATATTTCTGACCATCATAACTGGTCAGACCTCTTACCATGGGTGGAGTTTCCTCACAATAGTGCCTTGAATTCTGCTTCCCGATTGTCCCGGTTTATGGCGAACTATGGTTTCCAACCTTCCATGTTGCCCGACTTTTTTGTTCCACAGAGTATTTCTGCATTAGAGGAGCTTTGCCGTGGTCCTTACTCCACTTGGGCACAAGTCCAGGAGGCTTTGGGACATGCTAATGATAGATACAGACTCAATGCTGACCGCAAACGCCTGCCTGCGCCTTCCTATCAGGTTGGGGACAGGGTCTGGCTGTCATCTTGCAACCTCCGACTTCCTATTCCCTCTCTGAAGTTCGCACCTCGGTTCATTGGGCCTTTCCGTATTCTTCACACAATTAACCTAATGGCTTACGCATTAGACCTTCTAATATGCATATCTCTTTACCAAAGATATGTAACAGAATACACTCTGGCCTAAATTTATGACAAAATTGGATTTCTTTTAAAACAGAAAGTAGAAAATATTGTTTTCCAAATTTTCGCTTATATCACAAAAAGTCAAAAACCCAGTGGTGAATAAATGCCACCAAAAGAAAGCTCTATTTGTGTGAACAAAATTATAAAAATTTCAGTTGGGTACAGTGTAGCATAACTGAGTAATTGTCATTAAAATTGCTAGAGCGCTGAAAGCTGAAAATTGGTCTGGGAAGTAAGGGGGTAAAAGTGCCCAGTATTGAGGTGGCTAATACTGTATATAAAACTAGATCAGTAAACATCTATGTGTAACTGTGTGAGAGATAGTTCCCACTGGTGCGATGTCTGAGATCGGATGTGATTCGTACCGCAGTGCAAATGACATGCGATCTCTCGGTGCGATGCGATTCAGCCATACAGTTTGTATGGCTGAATTTGCATTGTATTCTAAACAAATTCGCACAGGACCCTTTTTTGGACCGCAGCAGAATCGGATGTGAACACCCATGCGATCCAATTCCTGTCCAAGTTTG